>OX383299.1:17205000-17805000 GCA_947523025.1 Dryobota labecula
TCTATTTGCTGATGACACATCTCTAATTTTTAAAATAGATAGAAAAGACACGGATGTCTTACATGTCAACGATAGTCTCGCTGTTCTTTCAAAATGGTTCGCAGCTAATAATCTTTTACTTAATGCGAATAAAACGAAATGTCTTAAGTTCTCATTACCAAATGTACCCCAAGTGGGTCTAAATTTAAAACTTGATGGCAAGAAACTAGATGCTATTACGGAAACTGTATTTCTAGGAATTACTTTAGATTCGAAATTGCAATGGGGCGCCCACATTAGAGCTCTTTCAGGTAGATTAAGTTCAGCTGCATATGCAGTAAGAAAAATAAGGCAGTTAACTGATATAGCCACAGCTAGGTTAGTATACTTTGCTTATTTCCACAGTATTATGTCTTATGGCGTTCTGCTGTGGGGATCGGCAGCTGACGTAGATTCCATTTTCATTCTACAAAAGAGAGCAATCCGCGCGATTTATAAAATGGGTCCTCGTGAGTCCCTTAGAAATAAATTCAAAGTAATTGATATACTAACTTTGCCTTCTCTTTATATCTTAGAAAGTATTTTGTATGTTCGCAAAAACTTAGGACTTTTCAAAATAAGAAGCGATTTCCATAATATAAATACACGTAGTAAACATGAAATTGTGATACCCAAATTCTGATTAACTAAAACTAGCAAGTCATTTCTTATAAACAGTATCCGCTTTTATAACAAGTTGCCAAAGTCGGTTACAGAACTTAGCGACGGAAAGTTCAAAACCCACATCAAACGTGTCCTTATCAAAAAAGCATATTATAAGATAAAAGACTACGTTGAAGACAAGGAAGTTTGGCAATAATTCCTTCTGCACATGTGGCTTCCCTGGTACCTCATAAACAACATAACTATGTCAATGACTATTAACTGTTCCCAAGTAACGATGTTTATTTAGAATTTTTTTATTTTTTTTATTTTACATACTTCCTTGACATAATCTTTTCATTATTTGACATTATTTACCTACAAATCGAATTCCAATTCTTTATTACTGGCTTTTGTGGACATGATATTTATTCAGATATGTTACTGTAGTTGTAATTGCAATCATGTCATTAATATTTTATATACTTAGATTATTTTATATTTTGTGAATGTGAGAACGTTGTAGGCCTAGTAGAGTGTAGATTTGTTGGCGATTTTCTATTTTGTTAAGTACCTCGTAATTGTTGAAAGGCCTACACTGTCCTCCCATACCTATTATCACTGTTATTTAATAATATTGTAAAGCCAATTATTTTTAAAAGAGTAACCGTGGAGTTTCTTGCCGGCTCTTCTCCATAGGAAACGACTAACTCGAACCGTGCACCTAGCTTCTGACGTTTCATAAGTGCCCATGTAGGTTTATGTGAAATAAAATATTTTGATTTTGATTTTGATTTTGAAGGTTCGGCTAGGATTATTTTCAATAAATTATCTTTATATTTCATACGCATTTTGTCCTATAAATCCCGTTTTTAATTGTTTTGTTGAACTGGTTATATGTGGTATGATGAGCAGAATTGAATTATGCAATAAAAAAAGAAAGTGCCTATGTTCGTTAGGGTACTATTTTTTATTTTATTTTTATTCTACTATGAGTTTGCTCTAGACTTTAGTCTAGGTCTGGATGACAGAGACAAAGTCTACGATGGAGTGAGCTTACCCAGAAGAAGCCTGTTCACTCTCACTTTGAATAGATTAGGGTTGTATGCGTTCGGAAACACAGACGCAGGCAGAGAGTTCCACTCCTTTGCTACGCGCATTATAAAAGACGTTTGAAAACGCTTAGTGCGAGTTGGTGGAATATCAACAAAAATTGAAAAAAAAAAAAAAAAAAAAAAAAAAATTGTAGAAATATTTTTTTGTTAATGCCTAAATTGATTGAATTTATCAACTTTTGGCGAGGTAAATTGATATGATCAAGTTAGTTGCATCAAAGTCGAAATTATTTGACAATAATAATAATACCATTTATTTCAGGCAACACAGGCCCATAGAAAAATGCCTTAACTTAAACATACATATTATAATATAAAACTTGTGTTAATAAAAAGGCTTAAGACTACGTTAGTAGCACTTCACTTTGCACTAGCTGCACTTTGTGCTGAAGAACTTGTCCGCGGAAGTGACAGAAGACCACGTCCTGCGACCAAAAGTCGTTTATCATGACGATCGGCAGATACAGATTCGGTACACGCACGATGAACGCCTTGAAGTTGACATTCCGGTGCGATTAACACAACAACAATGAAGTTAGTTACATTCAATTAACAATTCTAGGAAAGTAAGGAGACAATTGAATAAAGAAAAGATTAGATGCATACGAAGATTCCCGATGACAGAAAACGCACGCTGATAACATAAGTATTGCTTTAAAAATTTGTGGTACATTATACCTACGAACATTGAACATTTTAGTCTTATGGTGTCTATTCACCATCAGACTGAAAAGTTTAAAAAGCGGCCAAGTGCGAGTCAGACTCGCCCATGAAGGGTTCCGTAGCAGCAAGCGCGGTTTACGATTTATGACGTATTAAAACTAAACTACTTACTAGATCTCGTTCAAACCAATTTTCGGTGGAAGTTTACATGGTAATGTACATCATATATGTATTTTTTTTAGTTTTATCATGCTCTTATTTTAGAAGTTACAGGGGGGGGGACACATTTTACCACTTTGGAAGTGTCTCTCGCGCAAACTATTCAGTTTAGAAAAAAAATATATTAGAAACCTCAATATGATTTTTAAAGATCTATCCATGATAACCCACACGTTGGGTTTGAAGAAAAAATTTTTTTGAGTTTCAGTTCTAAGTATGGGGTACCCCCAAATTGTTTTTTTTTTTCTATTTTTGTGTGAAAATCTTAATGCGGTTCACAGAATACATCTACTTACCAAGTTTCAACAATAATAGTTCTTATAGTTTCGGAAAAAAGTGGTTGTGACATACGGACGGACAAACAGACAGACAGACTGACGAATCCATAAGGGTTCCGTTTTCTGCCATTTGGCTACGGAACCCTAAAAACTGAAGAAGAATTGTTGATCCCAATCAGTATTGTTCAGAAAAACAAATGCTTCGTAGAATATTTAAAAAAACCGGCCCTGTGATGTTGAACCACGCACAACGGAGGTGTTCCGTAGTTGGGACACATTTATCTCAAGAAAAAAATTTAAATTGTAGTTTAAATACATGTACTCCCATAAATTCCAACTGCAAACGTACTCGTAAGTTGGTTGACTTTTACCCGTTATCTTGTAAAGATTACTTTTATGTGATAGTTTTCCTTTTATCTTCGTTATACTACTGACGTGATTTTTTTCATATATCCAAAAGAACCATTTATCTGGCAGGGGAAGGGACTCTTGTCTCTAACAAAAATTTGCACTTTTTAAACCTTAATATTACGCAAAAGAATCCCTGAATCGGAAAATGGTTTTCATAAACCCACAATATTTTTGAACGGCCTATCCAACGATACCCCACTCCGTGGTATAGACGAGAAAAAAAATTCATCCCCACTTTATACGTGTAAAAAAATATATTTCAAGAATTTATTTTACTATATTGTTGGCGTGATTAATATGTATACCCATGCCAAATTACAGCTTACTAGTACCAAGAGTCTCTGAGCTAAGCCGTAACAGACTGACAGACAGACAGACGGACATGGCAAAACTATAATTGTTAATACGGAACCCAAAAAAAATTACTTCCTGACGTTAACGACCTAAATGGAAGAATAATATTCCGAAAATGCTATTAGGATGTAACATTACCGCAGATTTTTCCGTGGGTATTAAATGAAACTATTATGTTTTATGTAACTGAATATCGCTATTCATACCATGTCCTTGAATATTGGCGCGGATAGTGAAAAACAGGCTGTGAAAGCTGCAATACATCAATATTGTATGTCCAGGAAAACCATAGTACACTGAGGTACGATCAATGTCTAAATGACAACCCACTTCAATTTTTTAAGCACATGTGCCACAAACTCCGTGACAAACAAATAAACATCATGGCAACTAAAGCGATTTCCATTTACGAGACCCAGTTTCAAGCCAGCATTTTGACTCATAAAATAAAAATAACATTACAAGTAATCTCAGAAAAGCGTGACAACCTGTTGTACAATGGGCTCAGTCGCCTGGGATCGTTAAAGTCAACCACCAGGTTATAAGAACCCTCGTCTCCAACCAAGCCTTACGAAAAACAGATCTGATTAGACTGGTCCAGGTAAATTAGCCATCAAATTTATGGTACGCCTGTTAAGGAGTTAAACTGAATAGATAACGGAAAATTTGTTAGGTTTGTTAAATTCTGGATTTCTTTTAATTTTTTTTTTCTACGAGGAATTTGGAAAGGACTGATGTTTAACCAAGATACTCATGTAACAGAGTGTTTTGGGTATAAATCTTGGTCAAAGGTCACATCTATAAATAAGTAGTTACTTTAGGGTATTGTAGCTGTAATTTATAGTCGTATTTCTCACAAAAAAAAAATGGAAAGACACATGACACAGTGAAATATGTAGATACTGTTTACTTTTCAATCTGTAAACAAACGTCTTTGTTTGTCAATCTACATAATGCTATCCCCATGCACGACAATGATCCCTCATATTCGTCTACATCTGTCTCTCTGATCCAAACAAGTTAACCACAAAAACATTCTGAAACAAACAAAAGAAAAAAATACTATGAAGTATCCACACATCCCTAGCGCAAACGACTTCAGACAATATAAGCTCCTAAAGCGCAGCTCCACAGGTTTTTTGTCATTACCCGAGTCGACAGTCGTAGATTCAGTCATGGCATTCTTATTTGCGACAGCGTTTTATCTGTTCTCAATTCTGTTTTTTTCAATATCACATTGCCTTTCTATTGGAAGAACTGAAGGTTAGTCTTTTATTTCATTAGCTTTAGCTTCAGTCTCTTGCTCTTTCATGATTTCCTGTTTGATGAGAATTCTAATTAGTATAGTGTTTATTTCCATTTCTTGTGGGTTTTAATATTGTGTTTTCCTGGTATCTGAATATCAATGGATCTTTTGTTAGCTCAGCTCCACAATCGATTTTTCTGTTTACATCTGTTTGTGGTAATTTTTTTCTGAAGCATTGGAATCTGTATTGTTGGATATATTATTCGATATTTTTCTATACTTTTAATCGTGTTGACAAAACTCAAATTGACTAAATCTCTAAATACGAGTAGCTTCACTTCAAAAGGACCTTGACAAAGTTTTGTTTTATTTGAACCTTTTGATAATGTAAATCAAATTTGTTGGGGTCCCTAACCAATTAATGGGCTGTTATTTTTGGTTTAAATCTAAGGGCCCCAAGTAAGACAATATTATCATCCATTAGGATTATTTTGACTTCTGTAATTGTTCGATTTTGGGAATTATAATCGAATGAAAGTTTATTATTGTCTTTATTTATTAGGATCGTCTGTTGGTTGGAGTTATGGATCTCATGCTGGATTTGGAGGTAATAAATTGGTGTTTCGTTTAATATTAGATAACGTGATATTCCATAATCCTTATACTTATATAATATATAGTTATGTCGACTAAACTGAATATAACGTCATGTAATTTTTTTTAGACACATATCGTTGAAATGAATCATTTATGTTGAGTCAATATGTCTTTTAGATTCTATGATTCTGTTTTTATATAAAAAGAGAGAAAAAAAATTGTAAGTAGTCGTTATAACGATTCAGATGTGGAATGGTAAGTGAGAGGCTTTAAGTTTGATTCCCAGCCATTGCACTAAATAATTTTTCTTTTTTTTTCTTTTAAGGATTCAAGGTAGCTGCTCCAACTTTTGGTGAAGTCTGTAACAGATTCAACTTTATTCGCAGTCAAAAGGTTTGTCCAAACATTATTTTATTCAATTAGTATATAAACAATTTGCGTTACCATACTTGAAAGGTGTTAGAAATAGTTGATTAATTTATTTCCCAACTAAAAACATGCTTTACCAAGTAAGCATATTTTTGGTTGGGAAAAATTTTGCAGGCTTTTATGAGTCTACTTACCTACTACAATCAATTGTATACAGGGTCGAATTCAATTAGCTAGCGAAACTCCGCAACGTGATGGGTGTCGATATCAAAACATGAAAAAGCAGGGAAAAAAATACGATTTTTATTTTAAAACAGTTTTTTTTTTTTTTTTTGCTTTGTCAACAACAACTTTACTTTAAGAATTAGTTATGAAAATCTGTTTTTTTTTATCGTGTTAAGATATCGATACCCATCAGGTCTGTGGAGCTTACACAAAGAAAACATTTTTTTAGGATTCCGTAGTCAACAAGAAACCTTTATAGTTTCGCCATGTCCGTCTGTCTGTCTGTACGTCCACGGCTTAGCTCAGAGACTTTTAGTAGTGGTACTAGAAAGCTGTAATTTGATATGGATATACATATAGTTTACGCCGACGCCGAGTGGTAAAATAAAATTTTGAAATATATTTGTATGGGGTACCTCCCCTACACCTAAAGTGGGATGATATTTTTTTCGCGTCTATCCCATAGTATGGCATATTATAGGATAGGCCGTTTAAAAATATTGCAGGTTTGTGAAAACCATTTTTCGATGCAGGAATCCGTTTGCGTGATCCCTAGTAGCATTTTTTGTTGGCGTTTGGTTGGGCCACTTGCCTCTGTAAGTGGCCCAACTGAGTGCCAACAAGAAATGCTACTAGGGATATTAAGCTTTAAAGTGCTAATTTTTGGTAGAGTCAAGTACCCGCCCTGCCCACTAAATGGTTGTATTTGGATATGTGAAAAAATTCACAGCTGTAGTATATAGTATATATGTATAACGAAGTTCAAAGGAAAACTATCAAAGCTAAGTAGGCTTTACAAGTTACCGATTTAATAGTAATAGTCTACCATCTTACATAATTATACAATTGAAAAACATGTGCAGTTTGTTCTTGGGAATCTTGGGATAAATTCATCCTAACTACGGAACCCTTCATTGTGCGTGGTCCGACACGCACTTGGCTCTTGGTTTTTTACTGATATTTCTAGTTACTAAGCTACCTGTGATTAATGGCCCCAAAAAAAACGATTTTTTTTTAATTTTTTTTTTGTTTGATCATGTTTAGATAAATCGATACCTATCAAGTCTGCGCAGTTTCGCTAGCTAATTTAATTTGAATCTGTATCATGTCTTAATAATGGTGACAACGCGTAATGTGAATAACCTACCCTTACATTTACCATACACAAAAGGTATGGGGGTTGGGTGACCTGCCCTGATAAATTACTTATTGACCTACCAAGCCTATTATTTATTAAAGAAATCATGTTTGAAGAACCCATGCAGTTAATTATTTTTAAATCTCCTTAAACATCACCATCAACTTCTGACTACTTGATATTCTTTTCACAGTTGATATGCCTGCTCTGCAAAGGACTCAACCCATCGTGTCTCGTGCCGCCAACTACTTCACAACCTACAACTACACCTACATCAACTACGACCGCTTTGACTACCGCCGCTTTGACTACGACCGCTTTGACTACGACCGCTTTGACTACGACCACTTCGACTACGACTACTCCAACTTCTACGACCCCTACAACTACAACTACAACCACTACTACTACTGTAGCGCCTGCTGAATAATATCATGAAAATATAATACAAATTTGCGTTTGAATGTAGTTGTCGATTTTTCAATTCGATATTAAGTTTAGTTAGATGATACGTACCTACGCAAAATATGCGCATGGAGGTGTAGTTGCAGACAGCAGCCCGTTATACTATACTGTACTAGATGATAATTATAATTAAAGTAGGATGTTACTCACTGTTTTTTAGTAAAGGGACTATTACTATCTGTACGAAACTCCCCAACTAGCACACTTGTGAAAAGTGCAGCTTTCCTTAAAGCTCCAATGTCTATAGGGGTGGCATAAGGGAGTCATAATTAGGCACGAGTTTGATAACAGCTAAAATGATAGTTTATGAACGCAGCAGAAATCTAAGGTTTTTTTTTTTTTTGTGATACCTTATAGCACCATTAACTGCACAATAGTTAGATTTGTATCGTTTCTGCCACTTTTAGTCGCATAATGGTTTCGCATGGCATTTTAGACCACCATTGACTGCCGTGTAATTATAATTGCGTCTTTATTCGCACTTTTAGTTGCATTAAGTTTGTTTTTACGATTAATTCTTTAAGTTACAACCTGTAGGTGCATTACCCTCTATTTTCATTTTCAGTGATCATAAATAATTAAGTATAACAGAAGAATTTGTTATCCTAATACCGGTTTTTTTTATTTTTTCAGGCAAGGGTTTCTAGCATTGTTTTGCAGATCCCTAAATTATATTTTGTGTACTGCAATGTAGGGGCGAGCTTTATATGATATCAAATTTATACTTTAAGTTATAATATTGACTCTACTGGGTATTCTATAGAGGTTGAAGTTCTAAAACAAAGAATTTAGCAGTATACATGAAACTAGAAGCTTCTGAACACTGATTTTCATCACCCATTTCTGCAAAAGGGGGCTACAGTAAAAATTAGATACCAAGGCTGCAATAATATTGACGCCATTTTCTGAGACAATTACTATATTTGTTCATATATTTCTGTTTATTTAAACACACGGCACATTTTAATAAGATCGGAAACATCATATTATCGTTAGTTATCCATAAATAAACATAAATTAGCGTTATAATGTTCAAAATTAAGACAAAAATTTTGGAACCGTAGCTACAGGTGCATTGTATTTTCATAAGATCTTCAATAAATTGAGGGCCTAATAATTTTATTCCGAAGATACCATATATGTTTCACAGTAATATAAGCTATGTTTTTCACCATATCAAGCCGCGTAACTCAAATCTTATATTTGCACTATAATTCCGCCGTTTTATTATTTCACTACTTGCTGCCATAATTATCTAAAAACTAAACACAATATTGCACTGCAAGCTGCAATCTACGATTCGGAGCGAATTAAATAATAGAGTGAATGTGACGTGCGTTCATTCATTTAGAGCTTTCAACCGCTATTTTCACTTCATAAAAAAGATAAAAAGCGTTTATTCACAGAAACAATTGTTTATATAATACTTCCGCCAAACTGCAAAGCAATTTGTTGGCTAACATAGCTCCTTTTTTCAGTACATAATAAAAAATAATAAAATATTGAAACTTTTCCACTTAGAGGTTAAAACTATTCTAGCATTCCAATAAATCATAAAAAACAAAAACATTAAATATTCTCTGCAGTGAGGCTTTGACAAAATACATTAAGGAGGTAATTATTTATTTTTTAAATAAGTTTTTGTGATAGAACTCTAAAAATCTACTGGAAGGTTATTAAAAATAGTTGGAACTAAACACTTTCTACATCTTCCAAAATAATATTTTTTACAGGTGGGCACTACAAATCTTTTCATATTATTGTTCCTTTCAGATCTTATGCGTATTTTTTTTTTTAATTTATCACTGCAACACTGTTCTAAATCCACTGACAACACTACCCTCTCATGAACCGGCAGAATTTTACATTCGAAAAATAAATCTTCGTAATCATTATCCTTACAACGGTTTTTTGTATTTTTATCTACTAACAGGGTGCTAAAGGAGTGAAAATAGCGGTTGTAAGAAATTACAAGCGCTATTATGCATAATAGCGCTTCTAATTTCTTACAACCGCTATTTTAATATATCCAGTAGAGTTGCAACTCTACTGGATATATTAAATAGGGTATAGAAGGCGACCCCTTAGAGCTATAGCAGCTGCAGAATGGTTACGTAGCGCACTATGCAGCTGACTCTTGCAGCTTCTAAGTGTAGTTATATACGCTATATAGCTCATAAGCAACTTGCTGTGCTGGTAGGGCCGTTTTTTTTTAGCTGGAGGAATTGGCTTTCTTAACTCTAACCGAAACACAACAAAATGCTGTTAACTTTGTTATTATGGCGACAGACTTCGATAAAATGGATAGATGGATAAAAGTTTTCTGTAATATTAGTGGAATTTTTCGTATAGGCTAAAGGTTTAATAAACCAGAATGTACTCCGCCAAACATCCTTTTGCTCTCCATCTATCCAGAAAATAATGGGTATAACAAGTTAATTATCTTGTTACATCAGCCGTGAGTACCCGTCAGTCGGCTTGCTACCCATCGGTAGGCACTGACAGGCAAGCCTGATCGCCGCCATTTTATTGACAGCATCATCGCTACCCACCCGCGAAATTCCTTTGACATGTCGTTAATATGTATCACGTAGGTAGGTAGGTATATACATACGTGGGAGTAATGTGGCTTTATAAAGGTTTTTTGAGAAAGTTGATGTGTATACTTTGTTTAGTACACTGAAAAAAATGCACTCCAATCAAGTGACTTTTTAGCTTGATTGACGATATCTTGTTTAGATTAATCAAAATCTTAGTTAAGTTCAAATGATTGAACGCTCAAATAAGTTTCTCGATTACCCTTAACATGACATCATTGTAGAAGAATTAAATAAGAGACAAAATAAAAAAAAGTTGACTGTAACAAAGTAGGTAAGTTGTGTCAATCAAGCATTTTGATTAGCACTTCAATAAAGATCATTGAAACTTTAATCTAATAATCTTGGTTGGAGCAACTATGTTTTGAATTGATTGCTGCAAATAGGTTTTGTGATAACTCCAATCAAGATCCCGTTTCAAATCCCAATCAAATAAAAGTAGTAGCTGTGATCATTGTGCTTGATAGGCTCAGATACAAACAATTTTTTTCAGTGTACTGTACTTTGTTGAGTCAAGTTATCAAAATTTTCAGGTGGAATAGAGGGCGTTGATTAGGCTGGCATTCTATAGCTCGCTGTCCGGTACGAACCAGGTCCGGGTCAACGGCGCTTTGTGTTCCACACACGCCTCAAAGAAATGTCAGCACACACTGACGGGGTCCGCCAGGACCGATGCCTGCCAGGGTTGCGGGTTTGTCCGAAAGGGATACCATGGCCCTGGCACACAGGCAACTGAAAGAACACGGGTGGGTTTTAGTCAATGAAAGTCTGACACTCTCTCCCGCTCCGCCCAGAGCGGGAGAAGTTATTTGATAATTTCCCACTCAAAAAAAAGGGTGGCATTCTGTGTGTTTTTGTTTAACTTTATATATATTATATATATTATTTATATATATATATATATTTATTCCTCAATTTTCGCTATTGCACCTACTACTGTATGTCTCTGCATCACCCAAGGGTTGACTGGTAGAAAATGCCTATGGCATTAAGTCCGCCTCTGTACATGTTTTTGTGCTTAAAGTATTAAATAAATAAATAAATATATAAGCTTTCTTTAGTATACGACACGTTCCAAAGATTATGATTTTTCATTGACGTACTCGTACTGCCACTAAAACCACCAACGATTAATTTTACTTTACACAAGCGTTGTTTGCTATTTTATATTCCATTAATCACACCACAACACATAAAAGTCACATTTCATTTGATTTCGTATGAGGTTTTTTATATTATCACTTTAAATTGATTCTCTTAATTTATTAAAACGGACACACTTACGAGTACCTATGTTTTTATTATTCTAGCGTATATGGCACTCGTGGGTTGTAGCTGAAAATCAGCGTCAGGTAGTACACCTTGTGTTGACATCTGACATTATGCTGGAGCTGAGGCCCTTTTGTCATTATAATCATTGTTTTCTGTTTTTTTTTAAGTTTTAAGGTGTATTTTTATGTAATACCAATAAACGCATTTTTCTTCTTTCTTTCTTTTTTCTGTTATATTATAACCAAAATACGAATTTTGATATTCTAGTTCGGAGTTATTAAAATGCTGTTCCTTGAAATAAATTAATAAAATATGATCACGCCATTATGGAAAGAATTAAAAGTTAAAGACAGACATTTAATGTCATGGATTGGATACCAAATATTATATAGAATCAAGTTTTTCTATCTGAATAGACAGCTGTGCTGCTGGGGAGTTTGTTGCGCCAATTCTTCTTCCCAGCGAAAGCACTAGGAAGTAGTGAAGGGTGGGTGTTTTGGGGGACTGTCTTATGTAATTTTTGAATTTTGAATTGACCGTACGTACGTATACGGAGGTATATCGGGTAAAATCCGAGTTCTCTAAACAGAAAAATACAATCACACTTTTCACGGTTCGAGAATACTACGAAAGGTGATTTGTCTTCGCAAAATTTAATCGATTTGTATAAATTATACCTCTTCAAAAAAAAACTAATTTGTAAGACCGGGAAAAGAGCTATACAAACATTTTTATCCCGGAAAACTAACCAGTGTTCTCGTAGTTGATTATGATGCGAGCGAGATTAAAAATTTGCTGTCCGCGTATTGTCCACTGATTGGATGACGTGCCTATTGTGTAAGATCGTCGGAGTAGATTCTAATCTAGCAACAATATGATTCTGGCATTCCAAAACTTTCGTTACTTTTTCACTGACATATTTATCACTTTTCGATAAACTAACACTCAATACGAAATCTACATTTATTTCTCAGTAATTCTGTATAAGATTCTTCTATGATTAAACCGTTTTCTCATTGAATCCATTACTTTACGCACGTATAACCTTGATGAATGTTTACATCGCGCCACACCGCCACACGACCACAGAGTACAGACGTATTTTGTTTTCTATTTTTTTTTTTCGTTCGTTTAGTGGTGTTCCCGCTAAAATGTATTAATACCGGTCAAGTATTAGTCGATTAATCGAATTCTACAGCCAGATCGTGTTGCAAGTACAAAATAAATGTCAAATATTTCGTCCAATTGCGAACGTGACCCTGAAAAAAGTTATGCACCAATGGTGTTCATTAGATTTCGAGTGTTTTCTTAGCACAAACGGTGTATTGTGCGACATTTCGAAGAATTTCGTTTTGTTTTCACATTGTTGGTACTTACGTGAATTATTTTAAAATTATTATTTGTGTCGCATTTTTATTTCGTGTTGTAATTTGGTACAATTGATTGCTTTAAGAATTTGAGTGAAATTTCGTATTTTGATTTTGTGTTTGATAACTTTAGGTAAAGACTCATTAGACGTTCAGATCATAAGTACTTTTATTATATTAAATCATTTGTTTCGGTTTCTATTCACATAGTGAATCACATTAAAATTAATATTAAGTTAGAAATTTGAGATATAGCCTGGGATATGGAGAAGGACATAGGGTACTTTTTTATGAAAGAAAGAAAGAAGAAAGAAAAATAGGTTTATTTGTCACAGAAACACGTGCATACAAAAAGATAATTAACTTGATTAGATGGTATAAGAAAAATAAAAAATAAAACTAAATAGATCTACATTCCAATCACGAGCACAAAACAAAATAGTCGGCAGCTGCACGTCATGACTGTGACAAGAAGGCTTCCACTCAGCATGATGCTGTGCTATGAGGGACCCACAGCACAGCGCTGATTTTCAGTGGTTACCCGGAAAGGACATACGGAAACCAAGTCAGGTTTAAAGAAATGAACATAAATAGGCAACTAGATAAAATAAAACAAACAGTACTCAGAATATAATCTAACTATACAACCTGATATACCAATAAATATTATTAGATAAAAATAAAACACAAAATAATCCGCAGGCATCACGCGCGTGTAGAAATAAATAAATAAATAAAGTAGGTATCCACTAAAACATACCATTACGCAAGAATATAATTATGTCTCGCTCACACCCCCACCTTCGCGTCGCCTGCGCGCGCGCTCACAATCACATTATACAATCAAAATACCGTTGCGTTCCTCCATTTCTCTATTGCGTATATGAGCGTGATGACGTACTGTAAGTCATCGAGCCGGGCGCCCGGCTCGCGCGCCTCGGCTCAGCGGTGCACGGTGGTGGTGGCCGCGGCCGGCGGCGCGGCGGCGCGCGCGGCGAGGCCTGTGAGGTCACGTGCACGTCGCGCGTGACTACGAGTATAGCGAGTTCCCACCGGAAAGAGATACACCGTCAGTGGACCACACAGTACTTTTATTAAACGGTGGATCGTTTAGACGTGCGATGTTTTGTGTATACCACTGACGTATAAGTACCTATACAATCGCTATACGGATAGGGAGGATGTCGAGACGCATCCGACGCATCGATATGCCGCCTCGAGCCGCCTGGACATTGATAAACCTTGCCGATAGATGATAAACCTTATGTGAGTATTCATTTATAAAAAATTTGCTGCTCATATTTTTGTTTTTCTAATAGGATTTTTTTCAGATGTAACTTAAAATTTTGCTTTGTTTTCAGGGATCTTATGGGAGGTGGTAAATCATTCCAGCAGCGAGAAGCGATAACCGACATCCACGCGGGCGAAGCCGCGGGCAAAAGCTAGTAAATAATAAAATAAATAAATAAATATTTGCTTTTCCTACGTAAGACACGTCCTATGAGTAAAATGCTTTAGTCGAATCAATTTCACTTAATTTTGTGCTGGCGTGATTTTATGTCGTGTATGTTTACAACCAAAACATACACAACATAAAATCACGCCAGCATTCGCGTAAGTAATCATAAGCCAATATATAATATATTCATAGGCCAATTTATTAAACAACAAATTCTCACACTACCAGCAATATTTATACACTGCAAAGTTATATATTCGTTAGGAAAAATAGGTACCTCTTCAAATCTAATACCCGCCTATTTTAGGTCATCCGTCCATGTAGCTCCCATCGGCCTTGGGAACACTCCACTCCAGGACTCGCCTGCTCCACCAGCCATCGGTCCTTCGACAAACATAGCCATCCCACTGCCACTTCAGCTTGCTTACTTTGCAAGCTATGTCAGTAACTCCAGTTCTTTTCCGGATAATTTCGTTTCTGATCTTATCCTTCAAAGAAATACCGAGCAAAGCCAGCTCCATAATGCGCTGAGTGACCTTAAATTTGTGGACCAGCCCGACTGTCAGTGTCCACGTTTCGGCACCGTATGTCATAACAGGTAGGATGCACTGGTTGAAGACGTTAGTCTTCAAAAATTGAGGAATAGGCGACGAGAATACTTGACGAAGTTTTCCAAACGTTGCACAACCCAACTAGATCATTCTGTAGACTTCTATCACAAATTTGTATCTACCAAACTACTAGCTGACTTGCCCAAGGTAGACATATTCCTTCACAACTACGAGAAGCGACCCTTCGACGTGAACCAGTGTTTTAGGAAATCTATACTAATATTATAAAGCTGAAGAGTTTGTTTGTTTGTTTGTTTGAACGCGCTAATCAAAATCAGGAACTACTGGTTGGAATTAAAAAAATATTTTTGTGTTGGGTAGTCCATTTATTGAGAAATATTATAGGCTATATAACATCACGCTACGACTAATAGGAGCGGAGCATAAATGAAAAATGTTGCAAAAACGGGAAAAAATATTCCTTTTTGAGAGTTTCCTTTGCGTGCGCTGCGTAAACGGTTTAAGTTACGCAAATAACATGTATGATGGAATTATTCCTCTTTAAAAGTTCTAAAAAAAAGTCCGCGACAGCATATGTCTATCTTTTAAGATTGACACACTATACCCTTTTTTTTATGGTAATCAAATTAGTTCGAACTTAATGCATTATTTGCGATGGAGTTTTGTCAACATAATATTAATCCTTATCCAAATAAATATGTTATTAATCACAAGTCGACGGTCCCTACGTACATAAAGACATGTCAAAAATTTATTTTATTTAATTGCACAATTGGGTTTAGATTTTCCATATGCACATACCTGTATAGTTATATTTTTTTAATATTACGTATTTAACGTTATTTACAAATTGTACATACAATTATTTCTAGAGCAGTTTGAACATAAATAACGCTTTCCTGTAAACCTCGGTTTTTGACATGTCTTTATGTACGTAGGGACCGTCGAAGTATTTAAAAGTAAACAAAATTGTCCTTGACATCACTTGATTTCAATCATCATCTTAGGAGATATCATAATTTTAAAATAACTTCGCAACAAAATAAGTGTATAGGCTATTTAAGATCACGCTACGCCCCTAAGGAGCCGAGCAAAAAGACAAAAGTCGGAAAAAACGCTAAGCGAAAACGAAGTAATTCCGCGGACGGGCGATGCGATGCGACGAGGTGGGTTGTGGGCCGCAATTTTACGCGGACGAAGTCGCGGGCAGAAGCTAGTAAATAATAAAGGATCTCAGCTGCAGCTAAACTATATCCTCGTTACGTAACACACAATTAAACGCCATCTGAATAATTTTGAAGCTGATAGCTAATCCATTGCTTCATACGTTCGAAAAATTTGTCTGCTAAGCAACGTAATATAATATACCTATTAAATAACGCAATAAATGTTGTTGAACTGTCAAAATGAAACCGATTCCTATTGATAGTGTGTTTTGCAATTAGTCCTCTGATAATTCCATTGCCCCTGATTGGACTCTATTATGCACGATCGCCCCAATTGTCTGTAATCCGTTGGTGACCTCAACCGAGAAACTAATTTTGATTATCACATTCTCACTAGATGCATAGACATTGTATGAAAGCCTTTTGTTCCAGACCGATGAAGTAGACTTCAATTTAAATTATTCTGGGCTATGAAGTGAATAAATTGGTCTAAGATTACCAGCACTTTTTATATTCATGTTTAAGATAAGTCCTAACGCATATCGTCTGTATTATTTTTTCCTATCGGCTCGAACTATTTAAAAATGTATCATGCAGAATGCTGTGGTGAAAATATTAGACAGTCAGAAGGTGGAGCTAGGCTGACTACGTAGAGATCTTTTGTCTTGATTTTTAAATGTCTTAGATTAGATATTATGTTTTTAGGGTTCCGTAGTCAACAAGGAACCCTTGTAGTTTCACCATGTCCGTCTGTCTGTCTGTCCGCGGTTTAGCTCAAAAACTATTGGTACTAGAGAATTGTAATTTGGCATGAATATACACGTTAATGACGCCAAAAAAGTGGTAAAATAAAATTAAACAAAAAACAATTATTTAGGGTACCTACATGTAAAGTGGGGATGATAATTTTTTTTCGTCCTTCCCATAGTGTGGGATATTGTTGGATAGGTCTTTCAAAAATATTAGGGGTTTGGGAAGACCGTTTTTTGATTAAGTAAACCGTTCGTGACTTATCAAGCTTTAAAGTACCAATTTTCGTTAGAGTCAAGTGTCCCCCACCTCTACCAACTAAACGGTTGTAGTTAAAAAATCAAATGTCGCGGCAGTTAAGAAGGCTTTACAATTTACCGAGTAATTGGCGACCAACATACATTTACAGTTGAAAAAAATGTTCTCCCATACATTCTGTATAGAAAAACATGTTTTTCAACTACATGATAAGTTTGTTCTTGGGATAAATTCATCCCAACTACGGAACCCTTCATTGTGCATGGTCCGACACGCACTTGGCCGGTTTTTTTAAAGCACTTGAGATTCTCTTATTTGAACAGTCGCATTCTCTGCCTCTTTACTTGGTGACTCCGAACATGGATATTAGCGCTTCTAGCAGCTAGTTCAGTGTGACGTCATCATCATTTCCAAAAGCTTTCGAGCGGCGAGTCACACAGCCAGCCAGCACCCACGGCTTCAACGGGTCTCCTGACCATTTGGATGCAGTGACCTGGTCGTCAGGCTCAGCCTCATCAGCAACCTTTGCACAGCACACTGCACTTTCGGCCGGTCCGCAAGTAGAGATCTTCAACCCTCTCCTGGTCGACGCCAGCAGTCAGCCTCAACCCGATGCTGTACCACATCCGACTCACTGGAGCATAACGCAGCGCCACCCCGACTCACAGCCTCTATACTTACAAGAAAAAAATGAAGATAGATAGATAGAATACTCTTTATTATGTACATAGGGTGACACAATGGGCGGTCTTATCGCTAAAAGCGATCTTTTACAGACAACCTTTGGATGGATTAAAAGTAAAAGGACAGACAATACTGCAGGTAGTCAGTGGTGTACCATTTACATATACAATAAATACATACATATATAAAGCATATAGTACTTAAGTAAAAAACTATACGAGATGGCTTTGTATTAAAAAACAAAACCATAAAATTTTGACACTTGAAAATGTCTTTTTCAGGCATAGTGTTAAAGAACTTCATTCCAAAAATACTTTCTCGACTAATAGCAAGAACCAGCCGAATATTAGTATATTTCGTAATAAATCTGTTCGTAGTTAGGGGATTTTTATTGAAATAAAACTGAAACACAACGACTGCCGTACTTTTATTTAATTTTGCTTTCCAGTACGGTCGACGCAGACCAAGTGTTTGGACTGAAACCACTTTTAAAATATTTTTTTGCTAATTTTTTCGGGATATTACCCAGTTACTGAGTCGAGCTATTAATGAAGTTGGAAACATTTTTATTCTCTCTCTTTAGTTATTTTTGTACTCTTTAGATATTTTGCTGATAATTGACAACCGGCCAAGTGCATGTCGGACCACGCACAATGACGCACGTAGTTGGTATGAATTTATCCCAAGAACAAACTTAACATTGTAGTTGAAAAACATGTTCTTCCAGACGGAACGTATGGGAGAACATGTTTTTTAACTGTAAATAGAAGTTGGTCGACTATTAGTTGGTCACTTTTAAAGCCTACTTAGGTGTGATAGTTTTTTTTTTTACCTTCGATATATGTACAGCTGCTGTGAATTTTTTCACGTATCCAAGTACAACCACTTAGGGCCGGTTTTGTGATCCCTAGTAATGACTGTAACCAATTGTTAACTCAGGTTTACATTTTTTGATCCACATTTGAACGATGGTTAGAATTAACTGTTGTAAACAATGTTACCATTGCAATGGACACAAATTTAAACTGGAAACACTCAAACACACATTCAATTAAAACAAAATCACACGAAACAGCCGGTTGCGACAGAGTTAACTATCCGCCATCTTGCTAAACCCTTGATGGAGCGGTGGTTAAATATTTTGACCAATGGTTACATATTTAATCACTTGTCGTGTTAACAAGGGATCAAAAACCAGAATTTGTAGGATTTTAACCATTTGTTGCAATTTCCAACCATTGGTCGATTTAACTAGGGATCAAAAAACCGGCCCTCCGCTATAACTTCCAAACCATCAGATTTTGTTTTCTTATTTATTTTTTCATCTTATCTTTTCGTTGAAAGGTTTTCTGTAATAAATGTCGCTACGTCTCGAAACTTTGTTCGCACAGTCGAAACTTTGACAGGACATGACGCGTTCCGTGTTCAGAATTTTAAAGTGGGTCTTATTTCTTATCTGCCTGAGAGATTAAGTGAAAGGGAAATTGTTTGTTGCTGGGAAAAAATAATACTCAGGTGGTCATGTTTTTGTCTCATAAGACGTGTCTGTAAGCTTATGTTTCGTGGTTTTTAATACTAATAGCACTGGAACTAACTGGTAGGCCTCCCTAATAGCGGCTCGTAAAAGATAATATAGGCGGCCGCAAAATATATACGGTTATAAGTTTTTAAACTGTCATGGTCACTAACATTATTATTAACATAAGCGGGATATTTACCATGTTTATTCATGGATTGAGTTACATAACCCTCAGGTCATCTCGACAGAACGCCACTATATTCCTAGACTGGTTAGAGAAGCTATTGAGATTACCAAATATAGGAACTTCAACCGGGATGATGGGTTTCAACTGTCGAGAGCCTGGAATCCAGCGGTTCAGCTGTGTATAAACCGAAGAAGTGCCGAAAAAAGTTCGCGAGCGGACACAGTAAGTTTCGTGTGTCGGGAACAGAATCGAGTTGCGAGTGACAGTGGTAGCGGTACTGAGTGCAAAAAACGAACAAGAAAGAGGGTAGACCGTTTTGTCTGCTCATAAACACCCACCCGCAATGACTTTAGTTTATCCGTGATCATGGTGCTTGCAACAGCGCCGAAGTATCGGGAACTCATAACAAATAATAAACATGGTAAATATCCCGTTCGTGTTAATGATAATATGTACGGTTATCTACTAAATCATGATTTTACACAGTTTTGCGTTCAAAATGCTCTCCAAACGCAAAACTGTGATAATTAATAGAAGAACAAAGCTATCTTCTTATATGAGTTACAAGTTGAGTTTGACGGCACGGTTGGCGCAGTGGTTAAGCGATTGACTGCTGCGCTGCGTGTCGCGGGTTCGATCCCCACACGGAACAATTATTTGTATGATCTACAAGTAGTTGTTCCGGGTCTGGCTGTTTGTGTATGTGAGTTTAAATGTTTGTAAACGCACCCACGATACAGGAGAAATTCCTAGTGTGGGGCACCGTTTTTTCAACAAAAAAAAAAAAAAAAATATATATATATATATTTTTTTTTTTTTGTTTTTTTTTTTTTGTTGTACTAAATATATATATATATATATATATATTTTATAATAATGTTAATAGGGGTTACCCAGGAAATGGTTTAAGCTAATTACTGTAAGATTTTTTTTTAAATAGCTGTCTTTTACTTTGTACAAAAAGTAAAATGAATGAGTTAACTACCGTTATATCTACGCTGAACTTCCTAATTGCTTAAACTAATATAATTTTAAATATTAAAACATAGGTAAGTACTTTTGTATTTTACATTGTTGATTGACATAATAAATAAAGGTATATATAACTTTTCTTATTTAACTATTACTAGCTGATGCACGCTCGTTCAATCATCGACCAGGACCAATCAGCATTTTTTTTAATCTGTGCCCGAAGATTCCTTTTTTTTTTTTTCAGTTACTTCACTAGCGACTTTGCCTTTATTAAACTTCACCCCATTTTAAAAGCTGTTTGTGTGAGAAACATTTTACAGAAACATGGTATTATGCACTTCATACTCAAAGTAAAATAACATCCTAATATCACGCGTGTACTCCCCGAAGGGTTGTGCAGAGTAAGTTCACCGACATTTCAATAAATATGTTTTGCCACTAAAAAAATAAAAATACCTAAAAGTAATGTAGGCCCCACACGTTATGATAAACTTGCGCAAAATTGGACTTGCACAAGTATACATTAATCTATATACTAATATATAAATCTGAAGAGTTTGTTTGTTTGTTGGAACGCGCTAATCTCAGGAACTGCTGGTTGAAAAATTGAAAAATTCTTTTTGTGTTGGATAGCCCATTTATCGAGGAAGGCTATAGGCTATATTTCTACGCTACGATCCTTAGAAGCCAAGCTAAAAGAACGGAAGTCAGAAAGAACGCTAAGCGATAACAAAGTTTTAGCGCGGGCGAGCGACGGGATGCGAATGCGACGCGATGGGTGGGCCGAAATTTCACGCGAACGAAGTCGCGGGCAGAAGCTAGTCCATACTAATATTATAAATGTGAAAGTAACTCTGTCTGTCTGTCTGTCTTTCTGTCTGTCTGTCTGTCTGTCTGTATGTTACGTTTTCACGCCTAAACCGCTGAATCGTCATGAAATTTGGCAGAGATATAGCCTGGGATACGGAGAAGGACATAGGCTACTTTTTTACGCGATATAACCGACATCCACGCGGGCGGAGCCGCGGGCAAAAGCTAGTATTTGATAAATTTGCACAAGTTGCCTTTCCGTGTCACGTAGACTTGTGCAAGTCTAACCTTGAGCAACTATACCATAAAGTGGCTACCGTAAGCAAGCTGAAGTGGCACTGGGCTGGCCATGTTTGTCGAAGGACCGATAGCCGGTGGTGCAGACGAGCCCTGTAGGCTTAGCCAAGTTGACAATCTACAATCGATAACGCTAATAGAAAACGAATCAAATGTATAGGAATGACATCATCTCAACGTTAAGTCAGGTGGTCAGAACAAACGAATAGAAAATTCTTAGACAAGTTTACGACTTATCAGCCCCCCTAGCCAAGTTACAAACGTTTCGTATCGAACCTCTTTCTACAATCGTTGACGCCTCGTCCGCGTCGTAAGCGAATAAGTTGGTAGACAAGTCGATCGCTCAATCTACAGCGTATTTAGATCAACGTTGTAGAAAGGATCAGCACTGCTATTCTGTAACCATCTCACCGTGAAAACTAAGGTGTAGTGAGCGTGGAGTGAGCTGTCAATAGTGTCAATCCCAAGCATCTGTAGTGCTATTCTGTCAAAATCTCACCGTGATAACTTAGGTGAAGTGAGCTGTCATTCCACCTGATGCCTAGGGATTAATACTGGTGACAGCTCACTCTAAGCTCACTTCACCTAACTTTTCACGGTGAGTTTTTTACAGAATCGATCGGCAGGTGGAATTAGACGTCACTTTCAAGCTCACTTCACCTAAGTTTTCACCGTGAGATTTTTACAGAATTTCTCTACTGATTTCATTCAACATTTTGAACGATCTGGGGGCCAAGTCTACTAATGTACAAACGTTGCAATGGTCTCTTCATTGTGAGTTTTTGACAGATTTGCCATACAAATACTGTCAAATACTCACAATGGCGAGACCATTTCAACGTTTGTAAATTAGTAGACTTAGGCCCCTGTTAAGTTGTACAACTTGTCTACGAATTTTCTATTCGTTTGTTCTGACCACGTGACTTAACGTTGAGATGATTTCATTCCTATACATTTGATTCGTTTTCTATTAGGCGATTAACACACGGCACCGCGCGCCGCCGCGGTAGGCGGTGAAGCGGATCTTATGTCGCATTGGCCTCTAATAAATCCGTAGATGCCTAACACACGTACACCGCACGACTGCGCGGTCGAGCGGTGCTCTCACCGCCACCGCCCCTCCGCGCTGCCATCCGCGCCGTGGGGCGGCGCCTCACACACGGGGCGCCGCTTAACCGCGCGGATCATCGTGTGTGCAGGACGGGTTGCAATTTAAAAATGGATGTCTGTGATCAAACTGGTCAAAACCGTGTTAAATCCATCCGCGCGGACAGGCGCGTAAACCGCCTTACCACGCGGGGCACCGCTACAAAATCCGCTTTACCGCCACCGCCCTCCGCGGCGGTGCGCGGTGCCGTGTGATAATCGCCTTAGCGTTGTCGATTATAGATTGTCAACTTGGCTACGGCAACTGATCGTTCAAAATGTTAGAATGAAATGTGATCGTTTCTACAACGTCGATCGCTACATCCCATAGTTATGATAGCCAAGTTACAGTTTTGAAAAGCGCTAACGAAACGATGTCTATGATTTTGAACGATAGCTAAGCGATCGCTGAGACCCAAGAGTAAACGATAAAAAAATGGCGTCTAATAAGATACAGCTGTGTTGAGACCGAGAAGTGTTTTGTTTATTTACCATAATTTTGGACTATATTTACCATTAACCCATTGAATGCCGAAATTGGCTATACGGCCTAAAGTTGGTTGCCACCACACATTTGTCTATTTACGGATATATACGTATATGGCATCATCGAAAAATCAATAAAGTTACTCTTTTATTAAAGCTTGTTTTATTTGAGATGCCATCCTATATAAAAATACCTTATTGGTGAGGCCAGCTACTGTAGATTCTATTGAAACTCGTATAGAAGTCCTACGTATCTATCCGTAGTCGGCGTCCTGCATAGAAACCATATACGGATATATCCGTAGTCGGCATTCAATGTGTTAATTAGCATTTTAAATGCATACTTTAAATATGTCGTGGTGCGCTCATAATGAAGAAGTGTGGCTTAGGCGCCTAAAAAGAGACATATCGTCAGTGCATGGAGACAATACGCGAAATGCCGGCTTTATTTGTGCAGCAATTTCGACTAGACAAAACGACTTTCTATGTCCTTTGTCAAGAAGTCTGGAGTGGAGACCGCGTATCGGCAAGCGTAGTGTCGGACGCCCACCAGCTAAATTGATGGAATGAATGACTAAAAGTAATCTGAGTCAAAATCAAAGTCAAATCAAAATTTCTTTATTTAGACAATAAAGATCCTTATTGTAAGTAATACTATAAAGCTAGTGTTAGTCAATAATATGATTATTATTAGAGTTTGAAGCATTTTGCACAGAAGATGACCAAGTAAGTTATGTACAAGTTTCTTATTTGGCCATCCTCTCCACAAAATGCCTCAAAATAATAATAATAATAATAACTAGTTGTTCAAAAATATACAGACATTTAAATAATAAGGTGATACACTAATAAAACACTTTGTTCTATCGTCATAAATTGAACATCAGTGTCCGAACTAGATATAGAATATCTGTATTTCAGACATCAGCGCTCTTCCCCTGCTGTATGCGACACTTAGAAAATAACTTTGTTTGACCTCTATAACACATTGGATCAAAGAGATTTAATAAAATAATATTAAAACTAAAGGAAATGACAAATGTAGGACAACAATCTTAAATTAGTTGTATAGTGATGGCAGAATAGAAACTCTCTGACACTGTTTTCAGAATGCTGTTGCTACTGGCCCGTGTTCTAGTTTTTTTGTTTTTTTTTTTGTTTCGAATATTCGCATGAAAGCAGTTCGATTCCGTGCAAAAATTTCCGTCGCACTACAGAAACGGGGCAGTCTCAAGAGCATTCTGAAAATATAATTAAATTAGACGTGCAAGACATCTTGCGACCTTTTGGTGTAGCTGGTGATAATACCTCCCATATACAGACCCTGACAATATGCTTTGAATAGAGTTGTCTTAACCTGGTGGGTACATCAGGAAAATCTACGTGCCTACATATTACTTTTGACCGCCAATGCTTTACGCTCCCTCTCAATACCTATATTACCTATAAGGTCGTCGGTTGTCCTAATTTAGAGACAAAATAAAATCAAAGCCAGTCCACAAAATTAGACACAGTAATAGTAGATTGTTATACAAGGGTCGAAAGGGACCAATTTCAAAGAAATTGGTGACTTTCACCCGTGTACACTCTTAACAACACTCTTCTTTTCATTTCGAATATAAGGAAAGTAAAAAAAAATAGTTTTTCTAAAATATCTATTGATAATAATAACATGTTGCTCGCCTCTTCATAAAACCATTGTATGAATTTATCCCGCCATATTATATATTCTTTTTTAAATTTTAAATATGGAACACACCGCGACTGGCTATACACTCACAAGACATATAAATATTTATTTTTAACGATATAGTTCTTATGTATGTAAAATTTTTCGTAGCCGACTACCTAACCAAGTTAAGTTCTATTTTTTTTTATTTATTCCCGCCCTAGAGAGGGAAGCAATTACTATGACTCTTTCCCACCCAAAGGTAGGAAGCAGCGTATTCCATCCGCTACTCTGATCAAACAAACACTACTTTCCGAATATGTAAAATGAAAAATACAATTCCAAGTTTCGAGTCGGATCATAATAATCTGACCGTGAATAAACCGGACACAAAGACTGAAATACGTAGCGAGTTAATCACGTAAGTAGTTAGCAGTGCTTCCTTAGGGATTATACTGGGTGTTGTAGTGTGGCCAAGAGTGTACGTACCTATTATATAACAATAGGATTTAACTTGAACATTAACTAAGGGAGTAGGAAGTGTATGTATATCATAATGCAGACCGACTTCGAGTTTCATACACTGTTGATGCGCGTTTGTTTGTTCGCGTGTAAGTTTGTGACTGTGTCAAACCGATTTATTTATTTGGGACTAGCTTATGCCCAGGCATGCGTTGCAATGCCTTCTTTTTAACCGACTTCAAAAAGGAGGAGGTTATCATTTCGGATGTTTATATTTTTTTTTTATGTGTGTTCGGGCATAACTCCGTCGTTTGTGAACCGATTTGGAAAATTCTTTTTTTGTTTGAAAGGATATACTTCCAGATTGGTCCCATTTTTCCGCCGGGGAAGGATCCTAACATATAAAAAACTTTTTACAAAAAAAAAACAACCGACTTCAAAAAAAAAAACTCAAAAAAATGGAAAAATAACTTTAATTTTGGAAGTCGGTGGCAAAAAACGAAAACACGGAACCTTAGACACCGACTTACAAAATTAAAGTTATTTTTCCATTTTTTTGTGTTTTTTTTTTTTGAAGTCGGTTGTTTTTTTTTTTTTTGTAAAAAGTTTTTTATATATTAGGATCCTTCTCCGGCGTACACACAACAACTTACCAAAGTTTAATCATAAACGGTTGAGCTATTTTCGAGTTTTTTAGAGACTCAGTCACAATTCAATTCGCAATTATTTTTATATACAGGGTGTGGCGTAAATAGTGGTCCAACGTTTAGGGGCCGATACACCATATATTCAGCTATCACATACCACATTTTTTTTTATAGGTTTCCGAACATTTTTTTTTTTTTTTTAATTGAAACCTTGCTTTACTAATTTGGCTGTAATTTCTAGAAATGACATTATTTTTAATGATTGTTTTGATTATAATACTTTAATTTCACGCATGAAATTACAGCAAAATTAGTAAAGCAAGGTGTCAATTTATTTTTATTTTATAATATATCATTCAGAGACAAAATATTTTTTAAATTGTGGTATGTTATAGCTGAATATATGGTGTATCGACCCCTAAACTTTGGACCACTATTTACGCCACAGCCTGTATGTACTAGCGGACCGGACAGATTTTGTCCTGTTTCCTAGAATTCGATCGGAGCGCCTACCGGGCCACCTACCGGGTCCAATTGTGAATCTAATCCATCCAGGGACCCACTCAAATATACACACAAAATTTCATCACCTTTAGCACCTTGTATATTTGTTATTTAATAGAATTACATATGTCATGTTTGTCTGTTTAATAATATTCATGAAATGTTCTATCGTTTGTGCTCTTGTGTGTTGTGCTATGTCTTTTGTGTGCACTGAATAAATGTTTTATCTATCTATCTATCTATCAAAATTGCTCCAGCCGTTGAGGAGTTCAGTGACATAAACACGCACAGAAGAATTATATAAGGTGTATCTATTCATACACGAAATATTTTAAGAGAAGCATGAAGCATGTTATTGGTGGTAAACTAGCCACAGCAGCGTAATTTATTTTTTATCTAAGTGTTTTATATTTTTAAATAATTATTATAATTTTAAAATTGCTTGAGTCATTTTGCAAAAAAACTTCACTTAGTTTGTTTTTTTATTCTATGAATGACCCGCCCGGACGCGGCAACGGTGGCGCCACGAGCACGGTGCCTTAATCATCTTATCAAGTAATTTTAAGTTATCAATTTTTTTAAATAATATACTAAGAATAATATCGTTTCCATGACTTCTTTACCACCGATAGGTGTACCTCTTAAAATATTTCGTGTTTGAATAGATACACCCTATATATACCTACAGGATGGATTTTTGAGACGGGACAATAAGGGCTGTACCTTATCCGTTATAGTTACAGAAAAACGGTTTCAGGCCCAAGATGGCGGACTAGTTCCTTTTTAATTGGTCGACGCAAAAAGGGGTGGTAAATAGATGTGGTCATCGTGTGCACGGGATTTTGTTATCACAGTGGTCAGATGTCCCTACCCGTGACTTTACCTACAAAACTCTAACCCTAACATTTTCGAAAGTTTCTAAACACATTCCACGCCATTGTATTAGCAATTTTTAGGAAAATAATAACCTACATTGCCTGACTTTTAAACATTTGCTTGAGTTTCCAAAATTAGGTAGTTTAGTTTTACCGACAATTTTCTGTAAGTACTAAGCTTTATATGGCACATTTGCCTAAATTGTAAACTGTATTACCATTTGTGTGCTAACTTTTGATGACAATTTCAAGGCAAATTGCGCAATTATTTTAAAGCAAGAATGAGGTATTTAAAAATGTAATATTTTGTATTTATTTTTTATCTAGGGCATCTCAGAGTTAACCATGAGAGGTTGAGACTCTTTAACCGGGACTTTCCTGTGGTTGCCTTAAGCTCCTAAAAACTTAAAGCCTCCAGCCAGGGTGTAAAACTTAAGAACTAAACGACTCCGCGATCCCCTGTGGGGTACGAACCTCGGCTTAGGGCAGAGTCGGAGGGAGGACGGCAAGGGACCGACGGTGACTGGATAAAATCAGGGTTTATTTATTTATGTACACACAAAATACTTGACACTATATTAACATAGAAGAGCACAAAGGTACTGCTTATTTCAAAAGAAATTTCTTCCAGCAGACCTGCGAGAGGAAAGTTGGATAAGAAATATAGACACAGTGTGTAGAAAAGTTAAACGAGAAAATTTGAATTAAAACACTTAAAACAAAACTATAACTATATAAAATAAACATACATACAAATACATACACATATAAATATTACCTATAATATACATACATATATATTATATGATTATTATCAGGGGAATTTAAAGCTACGGCGCGGGCTGGCGCTTCGTCGAGCAAGGGTCGGGGAGGACTATTGAGTCGGAGATTTCGCGATGGGCCTTGGCGGCGAGGTCGGAATGAAGTAATATACTATTGCTGTATCGTCTTTTATAGAAAGCTGGGTTTTTATTTCCAACTTGAGGTGTTTGTGGCTAAAATAACAGCCGCGGTCGATCGATCAAGTTAAGCTACGCTTGCCGCGGTTGGTCCGTAGATGAATCTTTACATACCGAGCCCCTCCGTGCCTCGGAAAGCACGTTATAAGCTGTTGGTCCTGGCTGTCATTGTCAGTATCTTTGACAGTCGTTTGAAGCCCGAAAGTCTGACAACCAGTCGTAACCAAGGGGTATCGTATTACCCAATATCTGGGTTGTGGAGGACAGATAGGCAGTCGCTCTATGTAAAATATTGGTATTCAGCTAGCAACATAGTTGGGAAAAGAGACATAAATGAGCGTAACAGGTAGGCGTTCTATAGGGTCTGCCTATCCCCTTGGGAAGAAAGCGTGAGTTTATTATTTATTTATTTAAACTTCATGTACAATTAAATAGTGGTACATAGGCGGACTTAATGCCACATGGCATTCTCTACCAGTCAACCTTTGAGTTACATATGAAAACATAATGATAGGGTACAAAAATAATGACTAAAATACTAACTTCTTGATTACGAGAATTTATAGTTTTATTGATACTAATACACATATACAAATAAAATAAACTAATAGATATTTTAACAAATACCACCTAATAATAATTACTATGACTATCATTTGAGAGTTATTAAGTCTGACTTAAGTAGTGGTTACGAACTTTTCTTTTAAAAGTAAATTTGTTTTCAGCTTTTTTAATGCCAAAAGCGCGTTCCAGAGCTTTATAGTAGAGATAGCGTAAGAATTTGACATAAAACCGGTACGGTGTGAAGGAATTTAGAGAAGTAGATTCTTGGAAGCTCGTAGGTTACGACTATGAGAACTGCCCAGCACTTTGAAATAGGTTAGCTTAGTTTATGTATGTATGTTTCAATTAAATAATTACGCGTTAAAAATAAATATGCTCTTCGTTTCATTAACGAACCCGTCACAGTACCTACCTACTTTTACAAGGATGCGAGAAAAGCTGCGGGCAACAACTTCTAAAAATAACCCCAATATGTACGTTTAGAGGTGTGAGGAACAGGGTGTAAAGTTCACTCATACTCTATGGAAAAGGGAGGATCCTCCGACCAGACGGGTATTGTGTCTGGTGGGCAACTGCCCAACGGTTGATGCTGGGATGTTGTATATATTCTAGTCGCGCGGTAAACTCTGATAGCGCGATGCAGGATTTGTGACGTTAGGTCTTTGATGCGTAGTTCGCATGTAGCGTTGTTGATACCGCTACATACGTAAGTATCTTAAGTGACATCAAATCTAAATAAAAGGAGTTTAGCAACACGGCTGCAAAGAGCCCGTAGAAAGCAACAATAAAGTGAATTTCAGCGACAAAGATAAAGCGCAGACATTTTACATGTAAGTAAAGCGCAGATAACATCAAACTCGTAAAGTCAGATATTAACTTTAGAGTTGTAGTACAGGATATTACAGAAGGCCGGCTACTTACAACGAGCGAAAATGCACACATAGAGTCGTATGGTCTATTCCAAAAGTATTGTTACGGGTTCGTGACAAGACAGACTGACTGACTGCGTGACTGCAGATTTAATAACAAAAATGACACTTTAATTAAACAACACTGACAACAGCTCAAACACACTAATTATAAAACACAACTGCACTACCTACTGATCACTCTAATGTCTCACTCGAAGATCGCTTGTATCGTTTTAAGTTTAGTTGTCGCTTGATCGCTTGTTTTTCGACTGCCCCGGGTTTGGGTCCATACCGGCCTTATATAGTCCTCAGATAGTTCCAGAACCTTCCACTGTAGAAACATCTAGAACGTTCGAGTACATACCGGCCCCGATGGACCAGATGTCAATAATGCTAGAAAGTTCTTGCATCAACTTTCTAGAAGCATCTAGTTCTACTACTTGATACTAGATGGCGCTACGCGCTAGTGGTCTACTAGCTCTGCTACTTGATACTAGATAGCGCTAGTGGTACTTATCGCCGACAGATGAACCAGGCACAACAATATGTAATGAAGGTGTAAACAACCATCCAAGTTAAATTCTCACGCAATTACTCACAAAAGGGGAGTTATAGTAGCATATTTATCTTTATATCTCACCATTTTTTACAACAAGTATGGCTTGAATAACATACTCGAGGAACTTTTGGCTAAGTAATAACAGCCGCACGGGTCGATCCATCAGTTTAAGCTACGCTTGACCTCCTTCAAGCGTAGCTTAACCTGATGGTCCGTGGATGGGTGACCATCTTTATATACCGAGACTCCTCCGTGCCTCGGAAAGCACGTTAAGCCGTTGGTCCCGGCTGTCATTCGTGTATCTTTGCAGTCGTTACAGGTCGTCAGAAGCCCGAAAGTCGAACAACCAGTCTTACCAAGGGGTATCGTATTACCCAATTACTGGGTCGTGGAGGTTAGATAGGCAGTCGCTCCATGTAAAATACTGGTATTCAGCTGCATCGGGTTAGACTGGAAGCCAACCCCAACTTAGTTGGGAAAAGGATAACATAATTTTCTTGTAATTTTTTTTTTAATGAAAATTCCGAGCGCTGCGGTCAATACAGTGAAGCATGCCAAAACTACACCTCCGCGCTGTGCGTACACGCTCAAACGGGCTTATTCCACAAATCCCCCCCTAAAAATCCCCCTTAGTAGGAAAAGTGGAATCTGAAAACAGTCTAGAATTCACCCCTGATAATCCCGCTAAGGGGAGAAAACTAGAATTGAAAAAACAAACAATAACTTATTCCAAGATCCCCTGAAAGTGATTTTTTTACATTAGGGTTCAGTTTTTTCCACTGAGGGGGATTCTCTCAGGCGGGATTAGTGGAATAAGCCCTCACACGCACATATTTACAACCATTTACAATCAAACTGCGCCTCACTAATTGCACACATGTTCACGAAACCGGCCTCACGTCACTGTTGACAGCGCTCTGTCTTGGTTTTTTATTTGGTCCGAGTGAAAATTGAGGTTATAAAATTAACCTCAATTGTCAAACGTAAAACATGTTTATGACAAATGGCGTTTCGGGGGACTTTCTTATGTAATTTTGACGTTCGAAAAGTGCTGATTCTCAGCCTAATTTGAATAAATGACTTTTGATTTGATTTAGTCGCGTGCCTATGTCACGTTTTGTTTGGAAAAGCGGTAAACGCCCTCTGTCTGCGTGAGCACGCGTGCAGATTCACCGAACAAAAAGTTCGAACGATCGTGTATTCGTGCAACAATCGCTTTTAAATAGGACGCGGCCTTAAGGTGATTTAAAATTGTAAAATTATCAGGTTTGAGTGTTCAATTAATCAGATTAAAGCACTCAACTTGTAACTTGTAATTTTGGAACAGACATAGTTACAGCAATCTCAATTTATCTCGGCCGAAAGCCAGTCGCGAAAGCGCTTGCACTCGCTGTACGTGAAGCGTCTCTATAATATACGTGGTGCATTTTCGCTTCTTGTATGGAACTGACCTGCTGTAGGCGCTATTCTGTGATATAGGTATCAAGTGTCGTGGCGCTGTTGAATATTCACAAGGCGTGTCCTTGATAACAAGGTGAGAGAAATGGTCCGTCACATCTAATTATATTATCAAACATGCGTAAAGTTATAAATAGAAGTTGGTTTATAGTCGTCAACCGTATTAGGCTACTTTTATGCTTATTTTTTCTCATCTCTCAATTAGGTGTGAAGGTGTTTCAATTCAGATCATAATTTATATACCCTTGTGGTGGGACCGTCGGACTGCCAGGTCCGACGGATCTCAAATACGAACCCAAGGCACGCACCTCTGACTTTTCGAATTCATGTGTGTATTGTATATGTCAGAGAACGGTAGGTTTCTCTCGTTAGCATCAGCCATATTTTAACTACTGTGGGCGTACTGTGGGTAGTGTTGGTTATTGCGCAATAGAAAAACAGAATTAAACTCAAAAGTCATTTACTCAAGCTAAGAATCAGTACTTTAAAATTACAAAAGACAGTCCCCCAAAACGTCCGTCCTTCACCACTTCCTAGTGCTTTAGCTGGGAAGAACAAGTAGCGGAACAAACTTCCCAACAGCACATCTGTCTGTTCAATTATAAGAACTTGATTCTATACAGTAGTGGGTATGCAAAGTAATTAATGTAGGTACACGACACAACTATACCGAACGCGCGACAGTTTCTAGACGTCTTCACTGCTTGACCGCCACCGATGAACTTTTCTTGTCGAATGTGCGGCGACCACTTGCCGCCGGTCGAACGTTATGTTGTTGCCTATGTCATGCGCCGCTAAACAGCACTGGCGCACGGTGAATCGGAAATCGGCTGTAGAAGACATAGGATCTCGATGTCTTAAATGTTATTTTTTTTGCTGGAAATGACTTCTGCCGATCATTACTATTCTATAAAATGTCATATGAAGTAATTGTGTGCACAAATGGAAGAGTTATAATTTTTATAAGAAAAAAATGTAAGGAGCTGACATGAAAAATGAGGATATCTCTGGAATCGCTAGGATGGCCGTTATATCCTTGCACACTGTTATAGTACTATTTATTTGTGAATTTTTGACATACTTAATATTGCGGCATCACTTGCGTTTTTTTTTTTAAATCGTCAAAATTAAAAAAATTAAAATGTTTATGATAATGTACATTTTAATGCTTAAATATGGCTATACCAAGTGTAACTTACAATATTTTTTATGCTTAGACCAAAACATTCTAAGAAATCACAAAGTCGTATTACCTACTTATTTGAAATGACATGGTAATTATGAATTACATAATATGTAATCTTGTCTGATGCCTCAAGTCCACATTAGCTAATGATTAATAAAACTTAATACCTATATACCTGTTAAAAGGGTACGTACCATAATGAAGGTAATTAGATAAACGTGATCATTAGTTAATAGCAATAAATGGTAAACTATTGTATGATTAAAAATAAAAGCAAATTATTAAAAAAAAATATTAACTTAACCTAACCTAACGTAGACAATAAAAGTTAACTTATTTTATACTTCGTCACCATCAGAATCCACTTCAGAATCAGGCTCTACAATAGATATAACTTCTAAGAACTCTGTCGGAGCTTCCTGATCCTGAAGTTTCAGTAGTTCTACTGTTTCCTTAAAGTATGTCTGCCTCTTGTGGGCATTTAATTTTGGTCTTGTGGAAGAAATTAGAGGATCAGAAGAGACGATAAGCATATTGAGGATAATTATCCTCGTTTGATGCTTGTCTACTCTTTTTCCTCGAATGGTGTTCTCTGAACCTCCTAAAGTCTTTGTTTCGGGCCTCTGAAGCTTCTTCCGAAAGACTTCCAATTGCTACAATAGCATTTTCTGCAATTATGTCCCCTCCGTGAATCAACAATTTGTGGACGGTTGATGACATGTAGTACCAATCGTACAATTCCACGTATTTTTCAGCGGTTGTTCTAGCGTATTCTTTAAATTTCGGCACGTCTACAATCTCTCCAGATGTGATAGCTTGCAGAATCACAGCAAATCTGCGTCTTCATCTAATCCAGTGATCGCTGCAGTTTTATCAGGAAATTCAAAAAACCGCCTTGCTGTGTTCCCGTCGTTAGTTGTGCCTGATCCTTGCTTAACGATGTCAATCAAAAGGTTGAGATCATCTTTGAATCGATCTTGAATGAGTTTTTTTCGTGAATGCAATAACTCTTGATGACCTTCTCCTCTTGCAGTCCACTTTTTGAAGTCGAGACGATACGCTATGTGTAGAAGACATTCCATCTCATTAATGCGGGCATGAAGTGATGATAATCCGAACTCATACACACCAGAAGAAATGGTTATTGACGGAATGACATCTAACTTATTCATTTCTGTAGGCTTAGCCAAACACAGGTAGCAGGCCGCATTTGACTTAGCTTCAGACAGATATGTACAAATTTTGCCGTCAATCATCGTCATCATTAATTTGTGACTAATTTCATGTCCTTGACATTTTGAGGGAACGAGAGCTTCAATTTCGTTATCCATTGCAGTTTTTTCATTTATGACAACGTCTTTGGTTTCTTTCACAAAACTAAACTGGACTGGACGGCAATACCTAGGTGAGCAAGGGTTTTGGATTCACCCATACGGTATCACCGTCAGCTGTCAACTTTAATGGAACCAAAGAGGTCATAAATATGCTGGAATCATCTTGACCACTCTCTATGTTTTGCTTATATCTACTTTGGTTAGATGCACCGTCAAATCCCCACTTTGATATTAATATCAATTGTTTATCTTGTATCGCATCAGGACTACGAATAGTTTCAAAAATTCTGTTCACTGTTAAATCTAGTAACGCTTGTACAATCTTAGCAGATGAATCCGTTACAGTCACAAATGTCTTCGGAGGGTAGCACTGTAGCTTAGCTTTTTGCACTTTATAGTAACACGGATATATCTCCTTTGAACCTTCTCGAATAGTCGTTTCCCTTAATGTGATATATTGCCATTTCGATAGTTTTAATGAAAGTAGCAAACCCAGTGCTTTTTCTGGTGAAAATATTGTTGAAGGAGCTGGTTTGTTCAACATTTCCTTGATTTTTGCTGCTGCTTCTGGATTTTGGAGCATATGTTCAATAACAGATGCAATATCCTCACGACCATCTCCTTTCAAAAGTGCTGCAGCTGAATAAGCTACTTCATTAGGATCATCGCCTATATGTTCATCAGATCGTCTCTTCTTCTGCTTGTTACTTAGATCTTCAAACGGCTTTCGAGATCTTTTTGTCATCGTTGAAGTTGATTTCATTGTTGAAGTTGATGGTAAAGGTTCAGGTACAGGTTCAGTAGAAATATTTTCACTTGTTGATTCTTGAATGAGCAAATTGGTTTGCACGCAGTTTGGCCAGTCAATATTTGCCTCAAGCCAATTACTGTAATCACGTCTAAAAACTTCACTTTTCCTGTGGGATCGTAACCATCTCTTTTGAACTGCCCGTGTAAATCTTCGACAAAATTCTTTCACGGTAACACTGTCTTCATCTGAAAGGCTAGAGCCCAGTCGAATAACAAGTGTGTTGAACAATATTTCATGATCGAAAGACGAAGCATCCTGATTACTTAGAATAACAAACAAATCCAAATTTGTAATAATGCTTTCCATTATTCACGATCACTGAGTAAAAAGACACGGTAGGATAGATGTTAGTATTAGAAATGCTCTAAATGAACTGAACTTGTGAATCCAATGTTTGACTATTTATTGTTATTGACTAATGATGGTATCACATTTATCTAATTACTTTCATTAAGTTAATCCTGCAGTAATTGCTAAATTAGCGAGTACCCCAAATTATTTTGTTACGTATCCTTTTAACTAGGTATATAGGTATTAAGTTTTATTAATCATTAGCTAATGTGGACTTGAGGCATTAGACAAATTCCTCCCCACATACTTCAACTGAATGAGACTAAATTTAAATCTTGTATAAAACGCACACTATGCAGGCAGGCATATTATAAGTTGGGGGATTACATCGCTGATAAAAATGCTTGGCTGAATGCTGGTCCTGCTCCACAACCTCAGCTAGTTAATTAACATTTGACAATCATTTTGGAGCTGCTGAAGATTGTAAACTATTTTCGCATTGTATAAACTCAATGTCCTTGAATTATATAATTGCATAGCACAGGTGTGAGTACTATGTACTATTAGAGCTACCATTTACCGGGTAATATGTCTTTTATTGACTTGAATGTGCCCTGGCGGCTGAGAGTATGTCATGCTCACTCAAATGTCTCGCTGGTGGTGGCGTGTGTGTTGGATCATTAAGTTCCCTTCAAAATGGTTGAGCTAAATGGTGCTGATCCATGCGTCATGTTCGTGAACGGGCGCCGTCAGTTGGGACTGGTCATCTCTTAGCTGCCACGGCTTATTTTAATTTTTGAATTGTTTCTATTACGGACGCTTCTAACGTGCACGTCTTTCTACATTGTTCTCACATGTATAACTTCAACATGAATGATGTAACCCATATTTTGTAACAATATTTTGTTTTAAAAGAGTGTCCATGGAGTTTCTTGTCCGTTCTTCTCCATAGGAACCTACTACGCTTTGGAATGGGCAACTAGCTTCATCTTTCTGACTGACCGACCCCTTGACAATTCAAAAGTGCCTGTAATTGGTTTATTTGAAATAAATGCTTTGAGTTTGAGTTTGAACAAGATTACGTATTACGTAATTCATAATTACCATGTCATTTCAAATGAAAATCACAAAGTAGGTAATACGACTTTGTGATTTCTTAGAATGTTTTGGTCTAAGCATAAAAAATATTGTAAATTACACTTGGTATAGCCATATTTAAGCATTAAAATGTACATATCATAAACATATTTAATTTTTTAATTTTGACGATTTAAAAAAAAAAAATCGCAAGTGATGCCGCAATATGTAAAAATTCACAAATAAATAGTACTATAACAATATGCAAGAATATAACGGCCATCCTAGCGATTCCAGAGATATCCTCATTTTTCATGTCAGCTCCATACATTTTTTTCTTATAAAAATTATAACTCTTCCATTTGTGCACACAATTACTTCATATGACATTTTATAGAACAGTAATGATCGGCAGAAGTCATTTCCAGCAAAAAAAATAACATTTAAGATATCGAGATCCTATGTCTTCTACAGCCGATTTTCGATCCACCGTGTGGCGTCCCGATTAGTCAAGACTCAATGGCGCGAACCTCCACCAACTCCATTGACCGCGACTAGATGGTGCTGGCGTACCGGATACAACTCGTCTCCGATATATAATATAAATTATCACTTGCTTAAAAAACGATGAAGGAAAACATCGTGAGGAAAGCGTGCCTGAGAGATATTTCTCGACGACATGTGTAGCCAAGTCAGAGGCCCATTGGCGGCATAAAAACTCTGACACCAGGTTAGTCACTAACCACATGAAAAGAAGAACATAATTTTATTTAGCTCTGAATAGCAAGGAAACCCTACAGTTAAAACAAGTGTTGAGAATATTGGTATTCTTCTTAAAATATTATATTAGGTACTCAACAATTTAACAATAATGGTGCGACACTTGTGACGCCTGTGACGCGCTGCGTGTACGCATGCGCTCTAAACGAATGACCCGAGCAGACGTCGTCGGCGATTGGCGGCGAAGCGACGCGGCCGCGCGGCCCTCGTCCCTCGCGTCCCGCGGGGGGTTGCATAGTGGGTTCGTGGTAATCCGGCGCACAGTGTGCGTGAACAACAAGTTTTCATTTATTTTGTAAACCATAGGTTCCTTCGAATTGAAGAAAATTATTTTGTTTTCATTCTGGAAGTCAAAAAATAACATACTTAGATTTTTACAAGTAAATTATATTTGGTTTTAAATATAAGACAAAGTACAACTAATATCACGAAAACAAGTGGCATACCTTTCTACAGTATTTTATAATTAATGCTAAAAATAATCTATTTTCACACAACTTTTTAGTCACCGGTGTCATTTTTTAAGACTTCCTCTTATATACTCATTTCTTATTCTATCCATTCACGTAATACAACATAGCATTCTCTTAGCATTCTCATTTCAGCTGCATGCCACATGCTGCATGCTGCATGCGAATTGCCTTTCGAACGAAACGCCTTTCCCTTATCCCTTTTTTGGCCCAACATTCTGATCTGTAAAAGTCAGCAGATGTAACCATTATTTTATAAACTATTCCCCTTCAGTTTAATTCAGTTTAATTAAGGTCACGGGAACAATCTGCGATTCCCGCATGGGGTGACCTGCCACCATTTCATGGATCCAGTGTTAATTTTGTGCATAACATTCCGATTTACTACGCCATCGCTTTACATGAGTGAACCAAGATACCGAAAATCGGAGCAAGCGCTATTAGCCCCAGAACTGGAGAGACCGCCGAACTCGCAGAACATATTATTATATTCGGTTTAACCAAACAAGCAGCAAGCAGGACCTCCATCTTCTGCAGGTAGTAAAAGTATGTTTTTAATCAATAATAACATAATGAAATATACTCACGGATTAAAGCAGGATTTAAGTGTAAACCTGCCGAAAGCAGTTTATGAATTTTCGTTTACTCTTTTCTGAAATGATGTTTTACTAACGATACATTTCCAGATGAGAAATATACATATATTATATGTCATAATTTCCTTGTATAAACTCAGCATTTCTGATACCTAAAGTTTTTATGTAATTTACGCTTTGTAGACTTAAAGTTTAGAATGTAGGGTAAACAAGAAAAGGGACATATTTTAAATAATTGGAGGCTCTAAAAGGTCGGCCCTAAAACATGATAACATAGGCTGGAACTTACGAAAGCAATCTATCTAAATGTGTGTTAACTGTGAAAGATTATTCAGATTCACTCGACCCATAAGGACGGTTTTCATTAATGGGACAGTGAGTGAAAACAATAAACAAACGACAATTTTCATTATTTGGCATATTTAAAGGTGCTCTTACACGGGCAATTTTTTGAGAATTTTATGAGTTGCTCGGCAACACTAATGGATCAATCTGGATCAATAAGTGGAGCAATCTGGAGCAACAACAATTAATGCGGCAATTGTTTCGGGAATATTGCTTCTAATTGCTCCATATATTTCACATTTCTCAATGTCGCCAATATGAGTTGCCGAATATTCAAAGGGTTTGGTTTTTAGTCAATTTTCTTTCTACGTGCAGTGCAATACAAGAGTGTCGTCGATGTATTGACTCGTATTGCCTAGTTTTTTAAGTTGGTTCATATTGCATGGTATTGTGTGGCCGTATCTCTGGCAATAGGTTGCTACATGTTGCCATCGCCCTAAATTTCCGAATGTAGTCGTGACGTCATAGTTGACGAAAATTTACCAGGATTGAGCAATTTTAGTTGCCCGTGTAAGCGCACCTTAAGAGCAAGATTTACAGATCGCACTTTGACTTTCCTTTGCTTAGTAAAGTAATCATCTCATACGAATATGAACATTATTATTTGTATACAGGAAAAGTTTTAACCAGTGTGCAAATTTTGACAAATTAAACTTAAACGAGTTTTATTAACCACCTATTTCTTATTTTGATACGTCTTAGTACAAAAAAATTTAGTTATCGTTAAGGAAAGATGTTTATTTTGAAATTAGTTTATTGGATACCTACACACCGCGCGCCGTTGTAGGTACCTAACAGCTGTGTGCCCGCGCAATTCGCCGATGTAGGTATTTAAGCAGGTTATTAAACGCAATATTTTGTTTTTTTTAAACAATGTATAGATTAAATAATGTAAATGTATTATATTACTGATACTGATCCACCAAAAAAAATTGCGCACTGGTTAAAAACTTATCCTGTATAATTAATGTTCATATTTGTATGAAACTTGCTCATACTTAAACATTCATTCTTGCTAGAATATGCCATCGCTTCGGGCAGGGTCGGCTTCCAGTCTAACCGGGTGCAGCTAATGAGCTAAAAGGCCAGCTTATACTGTTTTCGTTACCATTAACGAGCGGTCCACTGTACACTCACCTGCAAAATTGCATGGACACCTTAGTCTCTATTTTCCAGTGAACGTTTGAGTTCAAGTTTTCCAAAATACAACTAGATGGCGTTGTTAGTTTCTTCACAACTATGATTAATTTACGAAACGTAAGGAGTTAAGAAGAAACGTATTAAGTAGGATTATGTAAGGAGTTAAACAGCTAATACATTTATCTAATTATCTATGAAGCTTTAGTGCTTTACATCTAGGGGTTTATTCATAAACGTTGCTTAAAGTTAAGTGACGTTCAAACATCAAAAATGTATGGTTAAACAGTCGCTAATCATTACTTAACTTTAAGCAGCGTTTATAAATAAACCCCTTACTATCATACGTAGTTTAAATGCTAAACATAACAAAAGAAACCTATAGGAATATATTCATTACGTTAGCGAGTGGGTATTAAATTTACATAACATCACATCACGCCTTGTTTCCCCTAAAGGTTAGGCAGAGGTGTACCCTTAGAAGGAACACACACATTTCGCATTTCACATTTCGTTACATTTCGTATTAAATTTAATAATATAATATTCGAGTTGGTAGTTACTTAGCAACAGGAAAAAAAAGCAGAGTCATCGCAGGTAAACAGGCTAAACAAAAAGGTGTCAAAGTGTTGCCACCGAAGTGCGGTCGACACACGGCTACACATCAACCAATACAAAACTAGTTTACGCTGGTCTCGAATTGTATGGGATTTCCGTATAATTAGAGATCAGCTTATACTGGAAATGTATAAATTGATATTTAGCCGTTTGTACCTACACATACATACACACCTGTACATTTACTTTACGATATAGTACTTTTATCTCATAAAGCGACGCGCACTTTACTTGTGGTTACCACATGTACAAACACGCTGTGAATGTGTGTGTAAGCGCAGGAGCTCTCGGTACCAGTGCTTCCTGTGTGAGTCCCAATAAATACTTCTTCTTTCTTTCTTTTTCTTTTACCATACAAGACAATGGCGAAGTCGAAAGTGTGTGTCTGTGTGCGTGTGTGTGTTATGTGCGTCTTCACGCACATATTCACAGCGTGTTTGTGGTTACCCCATATAAAGCGCGCGTCACTTCTTAACATAAAAATACTGTTGCATCGCATTTTTTCTAAAAACAAAGTTTCTAAGAACAAGTCTCTTACAAAAAAATACGTATAAAATACACTTACCTGGAATCGTAGACGTACCGTGAGAAGGCCTCCCACAAAGTGAACCGATGACCTTGTGAAATCCGCAGGAATCCGCTGGATGCGGGAAGCACAGAACCGGTCGAGGTGGCGGTGCTTAGGCTCCCCCAAGCACCGCCACCTCGACCGGCCTATGTCCAGCAGTGGACGTCTTTCGGCTGAAATAATGATGATGATGACCTGAAACTATAACTAGTGTCGAAAATAATATGACGAACAATATTATAATAGTAAGCTTCATTATAGCTACTTAGATTTACACAGAATATTTAACCAAATAAATGTTCAGGCTTATATATTAACTTGAAAAGGCAAAAGAGCCCATCATTTTCTTGTAATCTTATAAGGACTGATAAGACGCTTGTTGAAAATGTTTCAGCAATTATTGTGTTTATCTTTATCATTATTTTGTCTATAAAATAATAACAGCCATAAATTCCAACAATAGGACAGAAAATCTGCTACATCACGTAAGTTTTCCCCGGAAGGTTTAACAGAAGCGGTCTATATTATGTTATGTTTAAGTCCCATGTAATAGGGAGCGAGCCTATTGCCATCCACGGGCACAAATCCAGACTCCGTGCTGCTACTGAGAAATTCTAGATGGAAAACCCAATAACACTTTGGCCGACCTGGGAAACGAACCCAGAACCTCATGTTCAGCAGCTTAGCACTTGCCACCACTCAACCAACGAGGCAATCAACCATTATAACAGATTTTTTTCATTATTCTGAAGCGATAATACGTACCTACTTTACAGGCGATATCCTAGATAGAACGCGAATACGCGATCATCACAAATGTTCGCGTGAACCTTGTTCTTAAGACCGGGGGTCGTGATGAAGTGTCGTATTAATTCATAATTAAAATTCGCGCAATATTATCGCACTATGGTCACATAATCGCTTTCTGTTAGGACAATACAGCTTAATGATAAATGATTGTATATAATAAAATATGTTATTTCATAAAATTTCTCTAAAAACACTTTTTTGCGTCAACAAACATTTAAAATTTTTTAAAGTAGATGAGATCGATTTTTCCGTACCGACAAGGTCACAGTCTCTTTGAAAATCCAGATAATATCTTGGTCAGGTCATGTGTGGACCATGCAGATTAGTTTCTGAGATGGTCCTTTGAAGAAAGAAACGCACATATTTGAGTGGACTTGTCCATTCAATGCATGCATGTGTCAGTAAACGCGTAACTCAACTTCATGGACCAATTACTTATCCTCACAGATTAGAGTGGACTTGTCCATTCAGTGCACGCATGTGTCAGTAATTGCGCATATAAATCATGGACCCTACATAGAAGTTCTTTAATTACGATCACGGTATATTCTACGACCCATCAGGAGTAAGCAAGCGAAAAGATAGGTAATTTAAACGAATCGTTTAACGTAAATAGGAACCGAGAACAGTATATTTGAAACCGCTCAGATGTTTTCCGGTATTAAGGCAACAGCTTCCAAGATTTATGAAACAATGCGGTCTTAGGGACGTACATTTTGGGACGTAAGGGAAATGCATGTGAGTGTGGATGCCGCGCAAACAATGGGCCCTTAAGCCGATGATAAACGAGGCCCTTTAGCTTGTCGAGATGATAGTAAATCTCTAAATACCGTCAATTTTCTGCAAAGAAACGCTGCGCTGTTATTATTTTGGGCAGAAAAATATTTCGTACCTTCCATGGAAGGGGAAACGTTTGACGTTATTTGAGTCACTAGCTGCTGATCAAGGCCGGCGTGGCTTTTTCTAAAATAAAAGTTACTCCTTGTAACCTCAGCTATCTGCCAATGAAAGTCCCGTCAAGATCGGTCTAGCCATTTTGGAGATCAGCCGGAACAAACAGACAGACATACAAACAATTTTTTTTGGGTATCTTCTTCTTCGTAGCACTCTTGTCAGAGCGGTCGTAATCTTCATATAGTTTCTTGTCCAGGGCTTGATGTGATTCGCCTCACGATTTCCCGCCACTACTCCGATTTTTTTGTGTTTTTAGTGCACTCATACAAGGGATTTTTTGTTATAAGTACCGTATAAACTTTCATAATATGCATTTAGTAAATAGCTGTTATTTTGATATATTATGCAGACACTTAAATTTAAATGCTCAAATCGGATCAGTAGTTTTTGAGCTATGATCGGTTATCAAAGGAAGGAAAGGGTAAAAAGTTATAGGTTTAGGCCTGCTTGCACCGCTATAAAACATAGTTCCGTTTCTCTCAATCGTTTGAAGACGACAGAGACAGAATGATGATTTAAATAATTAATTTTGGCGTTAAACGTATTAAGGGATGTGTGGCTAAATCTAAGAGCTTGTCCTGACAGCTATTTCGAGGCGATATAAATATATTGACGTTAAATGTGTCCATAGTTTTTAATCATTTATTTTAACTTTTGAACTTAATTATTTTAACTACTTTGATCATCAACACGATGGTGTTTTTTCAACTAAGGCCTGGTACAGTACCACTAGTGCCATCTAGTATCGAGTAGCAGAACTAGTAGACTCGAGATTCTTCTAAAAAATTCGATGCTAGAACTTTCTAGAACTTTCGACATCTGGTCAGTAGGGGCCGGTATGTACTCGAACATTCTATATTTTTCTACAGTAGAAGGTTCTGGAACTATCTATGGACTATATAAGGCCGGTATGGACCGCGACCCTACTCAGTTGAGTAACAAGCGATGCAAGCGTACATTGAGTGCGACTTTAGAGTGCATTTGTGTTTTATAATTAATGTGTTTTGGTTGTCATCAGTGTTGTTTAATTAAAGTGTCATTTTTGGTTTTTAAATCGGCAGTTTTTATTGTCACGAACCGCAAGCTCGTAACAATATTAATAATCAACACGTGTGATATGTCCAAATATTTCTACCTATTACAATTAAATTCGTGTTGTTAAGGTACCTACCTTATGATAAAATATAGTTAGATACTTAGTTTTGTAGCATTTTGTCAACGACCTTCAAACTCTGATTAATGTGTTTACATGTTGTTTTAGTGAATTCGCAAGGGTATTACTGTTTATATTATGCTACAAGCAAAATAATACTTAATTTTAAGTTATTTTTTTTGTACTATGTTTTTGTTAGTAATTATGTACCTAATGCTATGTTTTTAGTTTTATTTATTTTTATTTGTTATTCTACGATGGGTTTGCTCTTGACTCGAGTCTAGGTCAGAGATGACAGAGACAAAGTCGACGATGGAGTGAGCTTACCCAAAAGAAGCCTGTTCACCCTCACTTTAAATAAATTAGGGTTGTATGCGTTCGGAAACACAGACGCAAGCAGAGATTTCCACTCCTTTGCTATTATAAAAGACGTTTGAAAACGCTTAGTGCGAGTTGGAGGAATATAAACTAGGTAGGGGTGGTAACTTGCAGTGCGTCTAGATGTCCGATGGTAGCAAGGGGCCGGTGGAATGAGGTCGTGGAGTTCATGGGCACACTCGCCGAAGTACAATCTGTAGAAGACCGACAAGCAGGCAACCTCGCGGCGATGAGCCAAGCTGCGAAGCTTGGGATCCACCAGATTTAATAATGTTGTTAGTTTTTTTTTTCTTCGCCTATATTTTGGTTGTAAATATATATAGTTTATTAGTTTACGTTCTTAGCTGTCGCATTAGGGTAAACCCTGTAATGATAGTTTATAAATGAGCTGAGAGTTAGGTGTGAGTGCGCACTTGTCTCATATTTATTTAAATTAATTAGAGGCAAGATATGTACATAACGTCAACATATTAGGTATGGTGTGTTTGAGTGTGCCCGACAGATATGTGTGGCAGCGACGGCGGCCTCAGCTGCTGGCTGTACCTCGTGGCCGGACTAATCTGGTAAATGAGGCGCCCCTGACGCGGGCGCTTCGCACAGGAGATAAACATTTTTGCTTGTACACTGAGTGAATTCACAAGGATAACATTTTATGTAATAAGTTTTAGAAAATAAGTTGTTATTATTGTGTTTGCTTCGCTATTGCATTGGGTTTTGTACCTGTAATGTTAGTTGTAAGTGATTATATAAATAAATAAAAATAAAATCTTATATATAAAATTCTCGTGTCACAATGTTAGTTAGGTATCATACTCCTCCGAAACGGCTTGACCGATTTTATGAAATTTTATATGCATATTCAGTAGGTCTTAGAATCAGCTACTATCAATTTTTTTTTTATAAATTTTTGGTATGTAGGTAGGGTAGGGTAGGGTAAGTAGGTGGTTAGGTAGGGTAGTGTAGGGTAGGGAAGGGTAGGTAGATAGGTAGATAGGGTAGGGTAGGGTAGGTAAGTAGGGTAGGTAGGGTAGGGTAGGGTGGGGTAGAGTAGTGGAGTTTATACTATAGCTTGTGACAGAACGAAGTCTGTCGGGTCAGCTAAAATAATATAATAATAAATATATAGTAATTTATAAAATTATAATTCAAATAACTGTTTCAGAAATAACAGCAATTTCAAGAGTCTGCGGGGTATTCGCGTAATACACTATCAGTAGGAATTGGTTTCATTTTGACAGTTCAACAACATTCATTGCGTTATTGACATTGTTGAGCAGATAAACTGATAATTGGTGATTACACCACAATAATAACAATACCCACTAGATTTCAGAATAAAATTCAGACATTCCATAACCAACCGGAATTGCGATAAATTTTAAGCAAAAACATTTTTTAAAACAAGCTTTTAATGAACTAAAAATTACTAAATAATACTTCATCATTTCAGCCGAACACTGCTGGACATAGGCCTCCCCCAAGCACCGCCACTTCGACCGGTTCTGTGCTTCCCGCATCCAGCGGATTCCTGCGGCTTTCATAAGGTCATCGGTCCACCTTGTGGACTTCCAACGCTACGTCTTCCGGTATGCGGTCGCCACTCCAGAACCTTTCGGCCCCAACGGCCATCTGTTCTGCGTGCAATGTGCCCTGCCCATTGCCACTTAAGTTTGGCAATTCTTCGAGCTAAATAATACTTACGTAAATATTTTCGTTAAAATATTAATATAATATAAATATTAATATTTCCGCCAATCCTGGGTGCAGCAATCAAGTCGTGGTGGATTTTCGAGCGGACTTTCATGATTAAATGCGTATATATATTCAATTTCGTGTCGATACCGTTAACCGTTGAGAGGTTCCTTTTTGCTTAATATTTTATTTATTTTTATTTTGTATATACCGTAGATCGGGATTACTTTGATCAATATTGAACTTTGAAAGTCCATATCTTTTAAATTAGTGGGTATAAAAAAAAATACAAAAAAATCTAATAATCGGTTTTTTTATTACTCTCGATTCCTGTAATCATAAGAGAAAAAATATGGCGAGAAATTGAGAAAAAAAAAAAAACTGGCTGATCAAATTTATACGTAGAATGGGGTTACTTTGATACCCCCGATTTTATTGCGTGATTAAAAAGTAACCCCAATAACAATGCCAATTCAATTTAAAAAATCAAAATCTGCCAACGGGAAAAATAATTCTTGACGTTTTTGTCGTATGGGGTAACTTTGATCTAATTAAAGTCATCAAATAATTAGAATTTCGTCAATCAAAATGGTGCTCACAACATTTTAGCTTACAAAGCGTTTTAGTGCGGATTTCACCAATGAAATTGAATGCGTTCAGTACATCTAAACGCATTCAAGAGCTGTCAGTGTACTATTCCATAACAATTTTGACACTGACAGCTATTGAACGCGTTTTAGAAATGCTGATTGCGTTCAGTTTTATTAGTGAAATCAGCCCTTACAAAGAGATAATCAGTCTTTGATATTTAAAAAAAATAAAAATTATTTTCACAATATGTAGATAGATAAAATACTCTTTATTATGTACACCATAAAATTACAGTTATAAATGTAGAACTGTTAAATTAAGCAAGACCTTACAAACAGACTCAACAGTCTTTCATATTTGAAAAAAAATCACAAAAATCAATTAAAATTTAAAAAAGTTCTGCAATATCTATATTAAAAAAATTGGACACATTAAACATCACTATCCTGACTCGCAAAAAGCTTTGGTGAGGCAAGTGATTCGCAAAAACCAAAGCTTTTTGCGAATCACTTGCCTCAATTTCAGAAATATCATCACGAACCAATTTTAATTCTTTTTTATTTCCCAAAGATTTGATTAATCTCACACCATATACCCTATCAATGACACCCCGCACTAAAGAAACTCAAATCATTGCATTAATTTTGAGGTTAGGAAAAAAAATGATCAAAGCATTGGATAATTGATAATAGGCCACATAATGCAATTTATCTAAAAATTTCATTACACCATCAAGCGATTGAGTACACATGAAGTTTTGCAGCACAATTATTTAGCTATGAATAGAGAAGAACAATATATTTACCTTTTTTAATTAAAATCGTTGATGAAGTCTCTGCGTGTCTTCAGAAAAGGATTTGTGAGTTCTTCAGTGTTACTGACATCGAAAAAAAAACTACCAAATTGCGTTTCGTTTAATGCAATTCGCGATTTTATATGAAATTTAAGTTTCGATCAAAGTCATCCCGCGATTCAAAGTAACCCCGATTTACGGTATTAAACTTAAATATTTTCTAAAAAACTTGAGGCTTGAACGTCCTTCTTAGAGTTTAAGATAAGCCTCAAGCTTTTTAGAAAATATTAAAATTCTATGTTTAACGTAAGGTTTATTTAGTACTTTTTAGTTCATTAAAAGCTTGTTTTTAAAAAGGTTACTACTTAAATTTTATTTTGTATATTTTTTTTTCATCAGAATTTGTTTATATATCAGTTCTTTATAACCTTCAATTGAAATGTTCTTGTATAGATAAATCCAACGAACCCAAACATGTCTTTACATAAGTCATGGTGTGAAGCCAATTGAGTTGCACTATCCAAGTCATGTCGTACTTCAGAACATCATAATTAAATTTGTATACAAAATTTCGTGCCGGACCTGTTGACCGCTGAGAAATTCCCTTATCTGGAGCCATTCCTGACTGCATCACCTAGGTCATAGTAGACTTTAGAACGCCTGTTCTAAAGTCTATTTCTGTAAATCAAGTCTGTATTTTCTAAATTCTTCATTATTGAATGCGTATATAGAATTTTGTGTCTGTGCTGTTGACCGCTGAGGAGTTCCCTCTTCTGGAGCCTACCCTGGGGCAGCAGCTAGATCATGGTGAACTTTAGAACGGCTTATCACAATTGAATGCGTATATAACATTTGATTTAGATGCCGTGTGGTGCCGGACGTAAAGAATAGCACCACATTTCCTCCCGTGGGTGTCGTAAAAGGCGACTAAGGGATTTACTAGAGAATGGGCAGCAGCGTTCTCTATGCATTTTTTGTAACACCATACTGCGATCGCCAACCCGCCTGCCAAGCGTGGCGATTATGGCAAACCCTCCCCCAATTGAGGCCTATGTCCAGCAGTGGACGTCTTTCGGCTGAAATGATGATGATGATGATGATAACATTTCGTGTGTCTACTGTTGACCGCTGAGGAGTTTCCTCGCATGGAGCCAATCCTGGGTGCGGCAATCAGATCGTGGTGGATTTTTGAGCGCACTGTCGAAATTAGATGCGTACATTCAATTTCATGTCGATACCGTTGACCGTTGAGAAGTCCCTTTGTTTGGTGCCAATACTTGGTGTAGAATCAGGTCGTGAATCATATTTAAATGCATTGTCTTGGAAACTAAATCAGCATGTGTAATTTCAACTCCGTAGGATAAGATTTAATTCAGCTCGCAAGTTTTGTCGCATACATACTAACAAAGCAAGTTAAATAAAAGCTTGTAAAAACAGCAACAATACACTTACTGAAATATTTGCTTTAACTTCTTGTGAACTAAGTTGATTTTTGAGTGATCAGTGTAATGGTCGTGTTTTTATGGTTTCAATTATATTTGAACCTTATCATGTATAACACTAAGTTTGTGGATCGAAAAGTATGAAAAACTCGAAATACAAGTTTGATATAAGCAGATAACATTAAAAAAAAAAAAAAAAAAAACTTATTCGTTTTGTTTTGTAACGTCTGGTTCTATCGAATATTATTCCGTCAGTTTCGGAATCAACACCTGTTTTAGGGAAGTGCTTTACGCCAGCAGCTTCACAAAACAATAGTTTAAAAGTGAATAAAAAAAAACAGTGCAAGTGAAATTCGACTATGACTGTTAACGATATCCAAAAATGAATTCAAGTCTAACTCGATGAACTAATTAAATTTTGCTGCGTTTTAAATGAGCTGCTAAATATCGACTTTTTTTTTTTTTACCTTTGAATTCGTTACGTAGCAGTTTGATATAAGAAGCATCAGCAATTTTAAGAGCCTGGCAGTGCTTACGCCAAGCTATTTAAAAATAATGGTACATTTTTATGTGAACATAACATAACGCCTGATTGCCCCGAAAGCTTGAAGAGTTAGGTACAAAGTGATCAAAAGTGTATCAATAAAATCTGTTACTGTGCAAGTGAAATTCAATATGACGGATAACGATACCAGCGTTCACGGCTCTGCAGCGAGTAATGGTATTTGGGACTTAACACTCATCTATATGATACTAAATATTTCTGCACGCATTGTTCCTGTGCTGACATTAGTAACGTTGGTATACGGAGTGACCTCATGGTACATCTTAAGGAACTTTCGTAATTACAGAAACTATGTGTATATCAATACTACTCTAACAAAATTTTTTCCTTGTTCAATGTTATTTATCAGCTCCTACAATTTGAACACCGAAAGAAGAATATGGCTTCAAGTTAAAGAAACGGCTATCTTTCTTGTGTTTTACTTTAATATAACAAGACACCACTGGTTGTTAGTCATAAATCATATGTTTTATGCAGACTTTGTAAAAGTTTTTAACAACATCCGGAGAAGATATCTAAAAAGTAGCCTTTTTGGTTGGGGTTTCCCTTTGTTATTGACAATAATAAGGGTGTCGCTTGAATATTTGTATCCTTTTGAATCGGATTATTTCCTTGCAGTAAGTTTAATTTTACCTTTGATAGTTAACTTTATATTATACATTATTATTGTATTTTCACTTTGTCGTAGTTTCAACACGAGCGCACGTACTACTAAAATCTGGCGTCGCTTGTATATAGCTACTTTAATATTTATATTGAGTGATGTATTTATGTTGTCTCCTTATGCCATGCAATTTGTAGCGCCCCGTCACTTATTAATCATATCAGTTTCATCTGTAACTTTACTATATTTTACTACACTAGTATTGGACGTTTTTTTCATCGTTGTTAGGAGTAATCGACAAGTATGGTATGAATATTATCTACATAAATTAAATCAAAGGTCAGCAAAACAAAGGAATCACGATATCATGCCTGATAGATATATTAGTAAACCTGACCATCAGCAGATTTAAGAGCCAGAGTTTTTTGATGTTTACAAATGTATATACTAGCTGCTACTTGCCGTCAAAACCGGTCCAGCCGTTTCGAAGATTAACCAGAACGAACAGACAGACAAAAAATACATCAACATTTAAAATATTGTTTTTTTTTTTCTTTTTTTTACCAGTGCCGTATATACTTTCATATACATATAGTACAAAGATTTTATTTAGCTATTAGAAACAGAAACTTCAATTTTATTTATTTGTATAGATAATAAATATTATAAAACAAAGATACTTTTCGTGTCTGTCGCAAGGGATTTTAATGCGGTTTTACCATATTTTAGATATTTTTTTCCGAATGGTTTACGTGTATAAATACATTAATGTATAACTTAGATATAGCACATAAATCTCGATGTTTTGACATGTCACTATAATTATTGCACCTGTGTGTGTGTGTCGCTAGTTTAAAATAAAATGAATTGATTGTATATTTATATTTATATATACTTTATTGTACATCAGATTACACATTACAAAAGAAAATAAAACTTATACACTATAAAATATACAATAGGCGGCCTTATCGCATACTGCGATCTCTTCCAGGCAACCTTGGCATGGACAGTGAATTTCTGGACATAAAATGGGGTTGTCATTGGTGCAAAAATAAAAAGTATAACAGTACAATATCCTATAATAGATACACAGATATATGCTATATAACAGATACACAGATCACATCTTTCATAATTATGTCAGGAACTATTCTAAGATATTTAAAAGAGTCTGCGCTCAAGCTAAATCTAAATTAATAAGTAACAATATTAGTATTTCTAATAATAAAATAAAAGCTGTGTGGCAGGTAATTAACAAAGAAACTGGAAACACAATACAGCGAGATCAGAATGAACTGTCTTTAAAATTTCGCAATGAAACCATTTCAGATAAGTTAGAAGTTGCTGAGACACTAGAAAAATTATTTACCAACATCCCAATAGAGGTTACGAAATCTCTCCCCTCATCATCTATACTAGCTGAATCTCTTCTCAAAGAAAACTTCAGTAAGGATATTCCAAGTTTTGAATTCAAGCCCATTTCTATTGTCACAATTAAAAAAGCATTCAAAAGTCTTAACATGAAAAACACTGAAAACTTATGGGGGATTTCCGTTAAAGTTCTTGGAGATATTATTGACACAATTGCCCCTGTCCTAACAGGAATATTTAATCAATGTTTGGACAGCGGTACGTTTCCAGACTTAATGAAGCATAGTAAAGTAGTACCAATTTTTAAATCGGGTAGTAAGAGTGATCCTTCTAATTATAGACCTATATCTGTGCTACCAGCATTGAGTAAAATATATGAAAAAATCATGCTAGACCAGATGTTGTCACATTTTAACTCAAATGGGATTTTACATAGTCGCCAGTTTGGTTTCACGAAGGGTAGGTCGACGGCTGACGCAGGATTAAAACTCATCAGTCACATTTTGGAATCCTGGGAGAAGTCCCAGGATGCAATTGGCATTTTTTGTGACCTCTCAAAAGCGTTTGACTGCGTTGACCACAACACACTGATCTATAAATTACACCACTACGGAATTCGTGGACAAGCTGCCGATCTTGTTCTTTCCTATCTATCAAATAGGCAGAAAAAAGTACACGTTAACGGGGCGACTTCCTCGGGGTCTCTAGTTAAGATGGACGTGCCTCAAGGTTCAATTCTTGGCCCTTTTCTATTTCTAGTTTATATTAATAACCTTCCTTACATGATGGCTAACTTATCGGATATAATTCTATTTGCTGATGACACATCTCTAATTTTTAAAATAGATAGAAAAGACACGGATGTCTTACATGTCAACGATAGTCTCGCTGTTCTTTCAAAATAGTTCGCAGCTAATAATCTTTTACTTAATGCGAATAAAACTAATTGTTTTAAATTCTCATTACCAAATGTACCCCAAGTGGGTCTAAATTTAAAACTTGATGGCAAGAAACTAGATGCTATTACGGAAACTGTATTTCTAGGAATTACTTTAGATTCTAAATTGCAATGGGGCCCGACATTAGAGCTCTTTCAGGTAGATTAAGTTCAGCTGCATATGCAGTAAGAAAAATAAGGCAGTTAACTGATATAGCCACAGCTAGGTTAGTATACTTTGCTTATTTCCACAGTATTATATCTTATGGCGTTCTGCTGTGGGGATCGGCAGCTGACGTAGATTCATTTTCATTCTACAAAAGAGAGCAATCCGCGCGATCTATAAAATAGGTCCTCGTGAGTCCCTTAGAAATAAATTCAAAGTAATTGATATACTAACTTTGCTTTCTCTTTATATCTTAGAAAGTATTTTGTATGTTCGCAAAAACTTAGGACTTTTTTCAAAATAAGAAGCGATTTCCATAATTTAAATACACGTAGTAAACATGAAATTGTGATACCCAAATTCAGATTAACTAAAACTAGCAAGTCATTTTTTATAAACAGTATCCGCTTTTATAACAAGTTGCCAAAGTCGGTTACAGAACTTAGCGACGGAAAGTTTAAAACCCACATCAAACGTGTCCTTATCAAAAAAGCATATTATAAGATAAAAGACTACGTTGAAGACAAGGAAGTTTGGCAATAATTCCTTCTGCACATGTGGCTTCCCTGGTACCTCATAAACAACATAACTATGTCAATGTCTATTAACTGCTCCCAAATAACGATGTTTATTTAGAATTTTTTTTATTTTTTTTATTTTACATACTTCCTTGACATAATCTTTTCAGTATTTGACATTATTTACCTACAAATCGAATTCCAATTCTTTATTAGTGGCTTTTGTGGACATGATATTTATTCAGATATGTTACTGTAGTTGTAATTGCAATCATGTCATTAATATTTTATATACTTAGATTATTTTATATTTTGTGAATGTGAGAACGTTGTAGGCCTTGTAGAGTGTAGATTTGTTGGCGGTTTTCTATTTTGTTAAGTACCTGGTAATTGTTGAAAGGCCTACACTGTCCTCCCATACCTATTATCACTGTTATTTTATAATATTGTAAAGCCAATTATTTTTAAAAGAGTAACCGTGGAGTTTCTTGCCGGCTCTTCTCCATAGGAAACGACTAATTGGAACCGTGCACCTAGCTTCTGAAGTTTCATAAGTGCCCATGTAGGTTTATGTGAAATAAAATATTTTGATTTTGATTTTTGATTTTGAGATACATACATACTAACTAAATAAGCAAATAAAACAAATGAAGACTAGATTATTACAGTTAACAACGAGAACAAAATCACAACAACAAGTAATGTTCCTTCACGAGTCTTTTAAACATAGGCAGCTAATGCGCGCGTTTTATTGTATCTGGCAATGCATTCCACAAACGAGCGGCCTGGACAGTAAAGGATTTGTCAAGGAAAGTTGTGGAATGCATGGGCATTTTAAGCTTCAAGTTATCTGATAACCTTAAAAATTTCGTGTGGGAGTCGCAAAGAAACAGGAAACGTTTTTTAAGATAGAGAGGGGTGGAAGGGGAAAAGAGCACATTGTACAAAAGGGAAAGAATATGAGCATTCCGGCGAAGGCGAATTGGTAACCACTTAAGCTTCATACGAAATTCGGAAACATGGTCATATTTGCGTAAACCGTATATGAACCTAATACAGAAATTTTGAAGCCGCTCAATTTTATCGAGTTGATTTTGAGTAAGGTCAAGAAAGCTGGCATCAGCATAATCAAGGATGGGTAGAAGAAGTGATTCTGCAAGCGCAATCTTGGTGGCAGTCGGTAGAAAATTACGCAGTCTCCTCAAAGACGCAGCGGAAGCAAACAGCTTTTATATTTCTATCCATTACCATGACGTAATGGATAAAAATATAAAAGTTGACAGAATGCGTTGGAACTTGACAGCAGTCTGATTGCAAAACATTTCACCTTCAGTATGTGAACACATTAACATAGCTTTTAGAGCTACGTTATTATTATTACGTTGTTTAACAAAGAATTACAATTTGAAATAAATTCATTTATTTAAGTACTTTTTTACCTATAAACGATTTTTCTTAACTAAACTTATCAATGTCATTTTAATATAGCTTTCTGTTAATTTTGTCGTTGCAGCTGTACTGTAACTATTTTACGTCGGAAATGGCATATTTTATTTTACAATTGAACTGCTCCCACATTTCGATGTTTTTTATAAAAAATGTTACTAAAATTTCTTATGTGTACTGTGTACCGTTGAAAAGTTCCCTCGTCTAAAGCCATTCCTGGGTGCAGCAGCCAGGTCATGGTGGACATTAGAATGAACTATCATAATTTATCGTATATAAAATTTCGAGTCTGTACTGTTGACCGTTGAAGAGTTCCCTCGTCTGGAGCCAATCCTGGGTGAAGCAGCCAGGTTATAGATGACTTTAGAACGAACAATCATAATTTAATGCATATATAAAAGTTCGTATCTATACTGTTGAGTATTGAGGAGTTCTTTCGTGTGGAGCCTATACTGGATGTAGAATCAGGTCATGCTTATCATAAAAATGCATTATTTCAATCTAAATCAACATGTATTATGTCAACTCCGTAGGAAAAGAGGAAGTGGTTTTAATTTGGCTTGCAAGATTCGACCTAAACAAACATTGCAAGGTAAATAAATGCATGTAAAAAAAGAAAATGCCAAATCAGTCTAGCCGTGCTCAAGTGATGTGAGTGCATATGTAGCATTTAATTTTTATTATATAAATAGATAGATTAAATAAACACAGAGAGCATCGAAATATAGGTCTCAAATATCATCATCATTTCAGCCGAAAGTCGTCCACTGCTGGGAGCTGAAGCAATGAGAGATAAATTAATTATGTGTTAGAGACATGGTGCTCACATATTTACAAATATTGTTAGAATAATAATATTAATATTAATAATAATAATAATATTTGATTTTAACAAATAAAAAAGTAAGTGTACGAGGTAAACTTATCATAAAATAATTAATGTATAAAAAATAATACATTATATAATTAAGCTAGCTTTTGCCCGCGGCTCCGCCCGCGTGGATGTCGGTTATCGTAGCCTATGTCCTTCTCCTTATCCCAGGCTATATTTCTGCCAAATTTCATGACGATCGATTCAGCGGTTTAGGTGTGAAAACGTAACATACAGACAGACAGACAGATAGACAGACAGACAGACAGAGTTACTTTAACATTTATAATATTATATAGTATTAGTATGGATAGTATGGATAGATAAAATAAAATAAAGTAAACACAGACAACAACGAAATATAAGTCTCAAATATCATAATCATTTCAGTCGAAAGTTGTCCACTGCTGGAAGCTGAAGCAATTACGGATAAATTAATTATGTGTTAGATACATGGTGCTCACATATTACCAAATATTGTTAGAGTAGATGATTTTACAATTTTTTTACAAATAAAAAAGTCAGTGTACGAAGTAACCTTATCATATTATTAATGTCTAAAACATAATACATTATATAATTAAATTAGCAACCTGTTTGATCTTGTCTAGAATACATTGTCCTATGGAGCAAGACCAGCATGTTTCCAAGCATTCTTATCTTGGATAATAATCCTCTAAGTTGTAAAAAGCTTGTTTGATCCACTATGAACGGCTTATTATCTTCGAAAAACCGATTACCCCTTCAACCCAATCACACATTACGAGTTAGTAAACCCCTCTTCCGCGAAAGAGGTTTTAAGGGTTTTGAGGGTTTTAATGGGTTAGGCGTTCAACTGATCACCAGAATAATAGGGATAAGCGATTCAAAGTGTTAAATCGTTATAATTGGGATTAGAACGGGTTAAGCCACACAAGATGTTACATGCCCCATATGGGTAGCCGAATGAACGGCTAACCTTTTGAGCGACTTAAATTTTAAGCGGGTTGTACATTCAGTTTCAAATAAAAGTCGTTTTCTTTAAGCACATTTCTGAAGTACATCACAAGATTTTGCAACGTATCAAAAGTCATTTATTCAATTAGGCTGAGAATCAATAGGAAATGCCCGGGTGTTACTACTGTGTGGATCGCCCGGAGGACACGGTGGAGCATACGGTGGAGGTCTGCCCGGCTTGGGCAGAGCACCGCTGTGTCCTCACGGAAGCAATCGGCGGCGGCGATCTCTCCCATCCGGCCCTGGTTCAGGCCATGGTCCGGAGCGAGAGTGCATGGGAGGCAGTCACCTCCTTCTGCGAAGCAGTAATATTTGCGAAAGAAGGGTAGAACGCGTGAGGGAGCGGCAGTCTGTGCGCCATCACGCCCCTAGTCGCCGCAGGAGACGCCCTGGGCGGCGGAAATTGGTAGCCGATTCCCGGCCATTGTAGGCGCGGGCTTGCGGACGGCGACCTATGGGCAGCTCGCCGTCCGGTAAGGACCAGGCCCGGCTCGACGGCGCGTTGTGTTCCACGCGCACCTCAAAGAGATGTCAGCACGCACTGACGGGGTCCGCTAGGACCGGCGCCTGCCAGGGTTGCAGGTATGTCCGAAAGGGATACCGTGGCCCAGACACACAGGCAACTGAAGGGACACGGTTGGGTTTTAGTCAGTAGAAGTCTGACACGCCCTTCCGCTCCGCCCAGAGCGGGAGAAGTTATAATGATAATTTCTCAACCAAAAAAAAAAGGCTGAAAATCAGCAGTTTTCGAACATCAAAATTACATAAGAAAATAATTAAGTTCCATGTTTACGCAAGTTTTATTGACTACTTTTTAGTTTTACTTATATAAAATGTGTGGTGCCGGACGTAAAGAATAGCACCACCCCATTTCCTCCTATGGGTATCGTAAAAGGCGACTCCTGACTTACTAGAGAATGGGCAGCAGCGTTCTCTATGCATTTCACCATTTCAGCCGGTAAACGTCCACTGCTGGAAATATTCCCCCCAAAGGGGGAGTTTTCCACAATCGCCACGCTTGGCGAACGGGTTGGCGATCGCAAAATGGTGTTAAAAATGCATAGAGAATGCTGCTGCCCATTCTCTAGTAAGGCCCTTAGTCGCCTTTTACAACATTTTTAACACCATACTGCGATCGCCAACCCGCCTGCCAAGCGTGGCGATTATGGCAAAACCCCCCAATTGGGGGAGGCTTATGTCCAGCAGTGGACGCCTTTCGGCTGAAATGATGATGATGATATTACCGTGGGCATAAAAATATATGCGACAGCATATGTCTATCTTTTAAGATTGACTCACTATAACCTTTTTTATGGTAACCTTTGTTCGAAATTAATGCATTATTTGCGAAGGAGTTTTATCAACGTAATATTAATCCTTATCCAAATAAATATGTTATTAATCACAAGTATTTAAATGTAAACAAAATTGTCCTTGACATCACTTGATTTCAATCAACATCATAGGAGATATCATAATTTTAAAATAACTCCGCAACAAAATAAGTATAGGCTATTTAACATCACGCTACGCCCCTAAGGAGCCGAGCAAAACGACAAAAAGTCGGAAAAAACGCTAAGCGAAAACGAAGTAATTGCGCGGACGGGCGATGCGATGCGACGGGGTGGGTTGTGGGCCGAAATTTTACGCGGACGAAGTCGCGGGCAGAAGCTAGTGTTTTGAAAACTTATCTACCTACCTGACTATAATATTATTAATTGACTTCACTATAATTTCTGTTTTGTTTGTTGACATTCCTTTGTTTATGTATTATTATTATTATTATTGTATTGATAATCTTCATGAAATTGATCATAAGATTTTTCGTAATTGCACCTACCACTGTTTGTCTCTGCATTACCCAAAGGTTGACTGGTAGAAAATGCCTATGGCATTAAGTCCGCCTCTGTACATTTATGTGCTTGAAGTATTAAATAAATAAATAAATATTATTACTTTTTTAACTATGTAATAATTTGCACACCGTAAGGTAGACTGTAGCCGATCTCTTTAATTTATGTACAACACCTTATACCTGTACCTACAATCATAGCAATTAAAGTTCTGATTCTGATTCTGATTCTGATATAAGCAAGTATACAACCTACAAAAGTGAATAAACATTGTTTTTATTTCTTATTTCTGTCCTATGACACCATAAATCACTCGTAGTATTTGTCAACGGCCGCTCTGTTTAACCATCATTAGTTTCAGTCTAATGTGAATGACATGTATGTTTAAGTTTAGTGCAAACAAAACACTGAGCTGTAGTCAGTGTGGCGCAAATTGGGAGCTGTAGTTTTCCTATGAAACTTGCGATGGCTCTTGAACAAACTATTGTATTCGTAAAATATAGAAAGATAGAATATGTTTTATTGTACAAAAAATAATAGGAATACAATGTAATAATTGGTAATATATTCAGTCACATGAAAATTACCTTGCCAGAGTTTTAACATTTATTTTAAACGGACGGACGGTTGACGCAGTGCTTAAGAGTCTATACAACCTCAGCACCACCTCACTCTGTATCTCACTCGCACGCTATTGCTACCGGTCACGCGAGCAAGCGAGACAAGGCAGCAGGGAAAAGGCGCCAAGGCGCCGATAGTTTAGTTAATTTCGTTTTACGGTGAAAATAATGGTCATTTAAAAAAAGTAAATAACATAAGAGCTGCTTTATAGTTAGTTCAGTTAATATGCAAAGTTTCATCATCTAATTTGAAGTATTTTTTGAATACCAGCGGTTTATTGTTCGGTTTGGAGGTAACTTTGGAATTTTTTTCTATCGAGAAAATTTTATGGAATCGTGTTTTCGGCTAACATAGTACTTAACATTAATCCTCAACTTTATCATATATTTATTTCAAAATTAATGCTGCAGTATTTTAGACATAACGGAGGATCATGCTAAGCCATTTGAGGTAGTATAGGCCCTTAAGCGATTGACTGCTGCGCTGCGTGTCGCGGGTTCGATTCCCGCACGGCACAAATATTTGTATGACCTACAAGTATTTGTTCTGGATCTGGCTGTTTGTGTATGTGAGTTTCACTGTTTGTAAACGCACCTACAATACAGGAGATATTCCTAGTTGGAGCAAGGTTTAAAAAAAAATTAAACACTAATATAGATACGTGTCGAGATTGGCAATTCGAGATTTCGCGTGCTAAGTATGATGATGAGTTTGGCCATTCGAGTTCTTGCCCGGCAATTAAGTGAGATCTCGTTTCCGAGTTTGCGACATTTTTGAGATCGAGATTTAGTCTACTTTTTAAATATTTTGTTTTTTATTTTTTTTGTTTACAAAATTCTTAAATTTAATTAAAATGAAAACTACCCCTTCTTAAGGTAATCGTGTTATATTTTGTAAATGAAAAAAACATTAGTCGAATGCCGAAACAAAACTATCAACGATTAGATTGTGACGAGCGCCCAGTGGCGCCCTCATCGTCTGTTCGGTGATTTCTTTTATTTGTGAATGAAAATGCAGAAAATAACCACGTTAAGTTGTGGTCCACAAGATTATACGTTATTATTATTACAAACAGTGGTTTTAAATTGTTAAGTGCTATTGTAATAATTAAAACCGAACTAATTAAGTGACCGCTATTTTCCGTTTTAATGTCTCTTAACCCACATCTCTGATAGTTTTCTGTATAATGACAACATCAACATCATAATTGCGTTATCTATCAATTACAATCTGAATGATTTTGAAGGATATTGCTAATCCATTGCTTCATATGCTCGAAAATTTTACTACTATTGCTATTGTAACTATATGTGTAATTGCTATTGACTTGCCATCAAGAAACGATATGTAATGGCACACTCACTTTTTCTAGTTACCCACAGAACTGTAAAAAAACATTGTGCATCTACTACTTACTAGATTATTAATTTACGAGTACCTGCCGTTCTTTTATGTAAATAAATGATTGATGGTGATGTTAAATAAATGATTTTGATTAGATTCATAAGTTCGTGTATTTAGTATTAAGATTAACAGGTATTTCTCATGTTAAGTGAATTATATCCTTTTTCTACCCACAGTTTTGCTTTGTGTTATTTGAAAAGTGAGATTATCTAATTATTTTATCTCCAATCGGCTTATTATAATATTGTAAACAGAGAACGAGGAACGCTGTCCCACCGTAATACAGTTTATAACTAGTACGAAGGTCAACCTAAATTAATTATTATTGTGCACTGAGTTACTAATTGGATATCAAATCTTTTAGATTCATAGAAAATAAGTAAGTACTTGTAAAATCAGTTGTAAGGTTATTATTAATTTTTTTGGCAAAATAAAGATTTATTATTATTATATTATATTATTATTTTTGAGGAATAAATGTCTTAAACCGTAAACAGAAACTCAGCAGAAACAGCGCTCGTCGCAGATCGTAATAAGAGGCAAGAAAAGCGCCTTCAAATCTCCGAATCCGCCGAATCTCGCCGAAGCCGTTTCCTGAAACGTGTCAATTTACAAACAAGTCCAATATAAACTATTCAAATCAAATTCTGTGTAGGTATTGCTTTAGTGTGAGCGGAGATGAGAATGTTGAGGGGGATGTGACGAAAATGGATAAAGTGAGAAATACGTATACACGGTGTTTTTTTTTTTTTTTTTTTTGATATCCCATAACTTTAGGGTATGAATGAGACCATATCAAAGAATCAACTGACATACTCGTATAAATTATTTTACAATTATGTATATATTTTTTTTTTTCATACAGTCACGATTATTAATGTAAAACGCCCTTACGTGAAATATGACAACATCGCATTTTCTTAGCTTTAAATATGAATGATTGGTTTGAATGAAAATAAATTACTCGTACTTATTAATGCAACTTAGATACCTACACACATCGAGGGCCTCAGTTTCATCAGTTTGGCAACGTCGCAAAAGTAGCAATTCGTCAAACGGGTGATAATTATTGACCTATATTAATATGATTAATGATAATTATCTTCGAAACTATGCATTTTTGGACCACATATTCTAGGACTTTTTGTATTATTTTTACTTATAGAATATATGAGTAATGGGATATAAAAAAAACACGTTGTATAAGGTTTTCTTTCTCTCACTCTTTAGTAATGAATATAAATCGCCGCCCCCGCAGATTTAAGGTCTCTGCACACAGCGGGCGTGGCGTGGCGGGACGGGACGCCGACGCGACGCTGAGCAGTTGTAATGTACTAGCTATTACGGACGACGCCACACAGAGCCGTCCGGCTCGACGCGACGCGACGCGACGCTCTGTGTGGTGTCGTCCGTAATAGCTAGTACATTACAACTGCTCAGCGTCGCATCGGCGTCCCGTCCCGCCGCGCCGCGCCCGCTGTGTGCAGAGACCTTTACGCGTTAATTCTGGTGCAGTCGTAAATTTCAGATAGTGGTGCCGATTCCCTTGTTCACAAACTAAACTAATTTTAAGTTCAGTGTATCTTTTTCTTTCTATTTCATTAAGAAAAGGACAGAAGAAAAATTTTAGTTTAGTCAACTCCATACAAGTTTAGACGTGATTAAAAACTTGCCTACTTATATTACGTCAATTTGCGTCAAGCGCTGATTAATTTGACAGGACCAAACACAACACACAACAGGTTTTTGTTTTGATCACCAAGGTCGGAATTATAACAATATGTTGCAGTATATCGGTAGGAATATAACTATAAATGAATTGCGATTGCACGTTGCGGAATTATAGTATTAAAATCTGCACCAGAACAAACGCGAAATGGGTAGCGCCGTTAAAAGGATGTCTTCGTAAATACTTGATATCAAAATCTGGAAAAAATTGACGTGATATATTTCGACGAAAAAAAAAGAAATGTAATCGTAAACATTTCTTTTTTTTTAATCCTCTCGGGCGTACTCGCGGGCAGTAGTTAGTCGAAAATAAAAGTAGCCTTAGTTACATCTTATAACAACAGATATCTGCCAGTGAAAGTCCCATCCAAATCGGTCCAGCCGTTTCGGAGATTAGCTGGAACATACAGACAGAACCACACACAAAAATTATTTAAAAAAATATATTATTATATTTTTTTATAAGCATTTGGTAAAAAGCTGTCATTTTGATATTACAAACAGACACTTCCGTTGTATTTATTTGTATAGATTAAACTGCATCTCACAGTTTAATTACAAATGTCAGGATCAGATTTTGAGACAAAATTAACTATACAATAACTCTAGGATTATGTTCTAATCCTAATACAAATAAACACGGAATAAAGTTATTCTAGGTATAAACGTCAAAAATTGTATGGTTATTTGTAAGGTCTATTGGCTTATTCCAATAATCCCCCTCAGTGGAGAAAACTTAACCCTAATGTAAAAAAATCACTTTCGGGGGATCTTGGAATAAGTTTTTCTTTTTGTTATATTTTTTGTTATTTTGTTAAATATTTCTGAACTTTGTATGTATTTGTGAACATAGCTCATTTTCGCTTTATTTTGTAACTTGTACTTCTGTGCACAGCACTAGCATAGGACTTGAAGGTTAAAGGACGTGTAAGATACCGTTAGTTGAATTCGTTGTACATAAAGGTACATATTTCAAAAGACTTCTCTACTTTTTACTTCAGACTCAGACTCTATTACTTTCTGCTGAGGGTCTCAAGTATACCTAATATATAAAATTCTCGTGTCACAGTGTTAGTTGCCATACAACTGACCCCACCGACCGATTTACCGATTTTAATGAAATTTTATAATGTACATAATTACATATGTTAAATTAAATTACAGTTTAAGGTATTATAAATACGTCACTTACAGAATGTAAGTGACGTATTTATAATACCTTAAACTGTATGTGATCTTTATTTGTGTATGTTTTAGTGAATAAGTCGCGAAGTGGCATATCATAAATAAATAAATAAGGTGGGGGAAAGGCAAATTATCATCTATTTTCTTAATAACTTTAAAACCATTTAATTCAAAATTATAAAACAACTAGCTGACCCGACAGACTTCGTTCTATCAAAAGCTATAGTATAAACTCCACTACTCTACTCTACCCTACCCTACCCTACCCTATCCTACCCTACCCTACCCTACCTATCAACTAAAACCTTTATTTTTATTTTTATAAAAACCTATTCTCAGACCTACCAAATGTACATTATAAAATTTCATTAAAATCGGTAAATCGGTCGGTCGGGTCGGTTGTATGGCAACTAACACTGTGACACGAGAATTTTATATATTAGGTATACTTGAGACCCTCAGCCGAAAGTAATAGAGTCTGAGTCTGAAGTAAAAAGTGGAGAAGTCTTGAAATATGTACCTTTATGTTTTATTGTATGGCTAACTTCTTCCTTATTCAGTGGGTAAACTACAGAACGTATCACCATGAACGTGTAAGCACCGCTTGAAATAGCGTGGAGCAATAAAAAGATTTCGAACTACAGCCCCGCGGGCACTCGAGTAGCCATTTTTTCGGTTTTAAACCCCGTAAGTGTTCCGTTTTTGCAGTACCGTGTGGAATACTGAAACAGTATTGTTTTAAAGAATGTTTTTTTTTTTTAGTTCTTTATTTTCAGTTTTTTTTTAATATTGTTATAAAATAATACATTTTTTTTTTTTAATTTAGTAACACAAGCTCTTTCCTATAATTAAACAAAGCACACTATTAGACACCTGGGGTCTGTCTCAGCATGCCATGGTCTGGAATTTAATCAACGCGCTATTGACAAATTAAGGTAAAATGGATGAGCTTGTGTTTTTACTGTTCATTGAGTCGGGAATGTCTAAAGGTAATTTTGTTTAGTAAATAAGGTGTTGTGAAAGATGCGGTGCGTCTACCATAAAAATACACACAACATACACACACATATACACATACATTCATAAACTCACACCTTTCTCCCATGGGAGTAGCCAGAAACTATAGAACGCCACCTGCTACGCTCCTTACATACTCCTTTTGCTTCGTTTACATTCATACATACAAGCACGCCGGTTGCGAGTGCTACGCACCTGACCTTTCTGAACAACAATCACCAATTAGGTCAATATACAGGGTGTAAGGGACATCGTCGCAAAGCTGGTTACCATGGATTTTCAGTACATGATTCAGGACACTCCTGCGTTAAAATTTTTCGTCGGTAGTTTAATTTTACTCTATTAAAAAGGGAGGATCCTCCGACCAGACGGGTGTTGTCTCTGGTGGGCAACTGCCCGATGGTTGATTTCGGGATGTTGTTTACACCATGGCATTTTAGTCCTCTTACAAAGACAGCCCACTTCATGTATCCAATGATTACTAACTTTTTTTTTTTTTAATTATATCGCATGACATAGTTTAAAACACCCTGTTATAAGTGCAGTCCGAGTCTTGTGATACAAGGGCGCCGCAGAATGGATTAAGATTAAGTTTAAGTTGCAATATTAAGAAACACATTTTTGCGTTAGGGTGAATGAACTCTGATAAAGATGTCGCCGCTCCATTCCGTGGCGCCCTTGTAACACAAGGCTCGGACTGCACTCGTAATAGGGTGTTTTAAACTATGTCATGCGTCATATTTAATAAAAAAAAAAAACTAATAATATATAGTAGGTACAGTACAGTGTGAACGTGTCCCTAACAATGTATGGTGCGCGATATTGTTGTGCTATGAGCTATATACTATATGCTATTATATTATAGCGTAGTTTGAAAGCAGCTTTATGCTCCAGTGAGTAGGATGTGGTACACGTAGGCGTAGGCACTGGTTATGCACACCATTGTGAACAGCCAGTCGAAACTTTTTGGGAAATAAAAAAAACCCAACCTATTATGTCCCACTGTATGCCAATGAGCCTTTTCTCACATAAATAAGGCACGAGCAATGATCACCACGCATTAGCCCTGGCTGGAGGCCTTAAGCCCTGGCTGGAGGCGTTAAGCCCTGGCTGGAGGCCTTAATGTATTGAGGCACCCACCGCCCGGTTAAGCAGTAGACAACCCTTTAGGTTGAACTGTGGGATGCCATTCACAAAAAAAATAAAAATTAAGATCACCATACATTCTCAAGACGGGTTGGCGATTTCAGACTTATATTGACCACTAGCTTTTGCCCGCAGCTCCGTCCGCGTGGATGTTGGTTATCGCGTAAAAAAGTAGCCTATGTCCTTCTGCATATCCCAGGCTATATTTCTGCCAAATTTCATGACGATAAATTCAGCTGTTTACGCGTGAAATCTTTACAGACAGACAGACATAGTTACTTTCACATTTGTAATATTAGTATGGATTAATAATTAGTAAATTTGTAAAAGGTAAATTAGTCATTAGTAATTTAATAATTAATAAAATTTGTAATTAGTAAAATTAGTCATTAGTCATTAGTAATTTAGTAATATGAGTAATTAGTATATTAGTATGGAAGTACGGATTAGTACTGATAATATGGAAGTATGGATAAGTCCAGGTTTCCTTACGATGTGTTCCTTCACCGATGTCAGGAATTTCCAAGCTAAACTCAGAATGTACCTCCATATGAATTGAATTGAAAAAGTCACATTCCCGTATTTGAACTCACAACCTGGAACATAAGAGATGAGGTCTTACCCACTGACCATAACGGCAATAAAATCTAATATTGTCAGTTTAAATATTTTTAATTTCTTTATGCAATTTTGGGACGAATTCTGTTATTTTATTGTCTGTCTGTTTGCTACGATTTTTCCGATGAAATAGATCTACTTACATATTAATGTGTATCCTTTGACAGACAAGTTACCTGACGACTTTCCTTCTCAGAGACAGAACGAACGCCGTGACGAGTAAAAATGATTCTAGTAAATATTAACTATCCTTGTTTCAAAATAAATTAATCATTTGATTTTGTTTCAAAGTTCCTCTAGATACTTTCTTTTCAATAAGCAAACCAAAGATTTGTTTCGTAAATAAGGTAAAATAGTGAAACATAAGGAAAATAGGACAAGGATCTTGCGACAAAGTATCTGTTTCCTGTACATTGCGTGTATATATTATGTATATCCCCACTTCGTGTTGTTTACGTAAACAACCTGTGCTTTCAAGACAAATATTTTTTAATAAAAAAAATTGAAATTATAATGTTAGGTTTTAATTTATAATTAAACTATTTAACGCAATTTATTTTTATATTCGACTAGCTGACCCGACAGACTTCGTTCTGTCAAAAGCTATTTGACTGTGGCAGTTTGTCTACGCACAAAGGAAATATAATAATATAAACTCCACTACTCTACCGTACCCTACCTACCTACCTACCTACCTACCTAGCCTACCCTACCCTACCCTACCCTACCCTACCCTACCTACCCTACCTACCATACCCTACCCGACTATCCCTACCTACCTACCCTACCCTACCCTACCCTATCCTACCTACCTACCTACCTACCCTACCCTACCCTACCATACCTACCCTACCTACCTACCCTACCTACCTACCTAAAACAATTATTAGCGAAATTGGTCCAGCCATTCACAAATAGTTTTTTTTTTTTCCCCCATATTTTCTCACCGTTTAAACCTTCCCTGGACTACGACAAACATTTCAAATCCAAAATCAGCTAAATCGGCCAAGCCGTTCTCGAGTTTTAGTGAGACAAACGAACAGCAATTGATTTTTATTTATATAGATTATTCATAATCGACTAATTGTGCTGACAACACCGAAACGATTCAATTCGTGCGTCTTTTTGAAAAAGCTGTGAGATAAAGAAGTCATGGCGGGAGAGCGATCTAAAACCGAGTTGTTGGATGGTCGCGTCGAGGTCGTACGCACAGTTGTTTTTTTTTTTGCTTTATTGGTCTCCATTTAAATTATTATTATAATTTATCAGAGTTTTTGTATTGTAGTACTAAAGTATTAATAAATACTTTAGACTGGAGTGAAACAGTTTTATTATAATATTTTTATTAAATAAACAAATACAAGGTTGCCTGCTTGTCGGTCTTCTACAGATTATACTTCGACGAGTGTGCTCATGAACTTCACGACTTCATTCCACCGGCCCCTTTCTACCATCGGACATCAAGACGCACTGCAAGTTACCACCCCTACCTAGTTGATATTCCACCAACTCGCACTAAGCGTTTTCAAACGTCTTTTATAATGAGCACAGCAAAGGAGTGGAACTCTCTGCCTGCGTCTGTTTCCGAACGCATACAAGCCTAATGAATGCAAAGTGAGAGTGAACAGGCTTCTTCTGGGTAAGCTCACTCCATCGTAGACTTTGTCTCTGTCACCCAGACCTAGACTAGAGTCAAGAGCAAACCCATTGTAAAATAAAAATTAAAAAAAAACAGCACGCAGCACACATTTTGCAGTTCCGGTGTCCCCATAAAAATCATAATCATAATCACCCCAAAGTACATGCCAGTAAAAACCACTCGCTCATTAACTTTGTCATTGTGACCTATAACCTTACTGCGTAAAACACATTCAATCATAATCTAAGAGTTTTAAAATTTATTAGGTTCGAAAAATTCGTCAAATCAACAAAGTAAATAACGCAATGAACATGGGTGAACTGTCAAAATGAAACCCATTGCGATCGATTGTCATTTTAAACGGGAACGGATTTTTTATATTTTTACATACTTCCTTGACATAATATTTTCATTATTTGACATTATTTACCAACAAATCGAATTCCAATTCTTTATTTGTGACTTTTGTGGACATGATATTTATTCATATTTGTTACTGTAGTTGTAATGGCAATCATGTCATTTGGTATAAATAGCTTTTTATTTTAACATATAAATATATCAATCAAATGTTTTGTTTTTTGAATAATTGTGCCGGGCCGGTGTTGTCACTTCTAAGGTACGTTACATCTCATTATCTTATTTTACAAAAATATAATGTTTTTAGGCGGTAAAGGTTTAAAGACCGATTCTAGTTGGCCCCCCAGCTAGAATCGGTCCCAAGTAGTCTTAATCCGTCACTGGTCTGGCGCAAGACGTCACGAGCATGAAGCGTATTTCGGTAACGCGAACCCATACGTTTTTTCCCTACCAATAATCGGTCAACGCGGCTAAAGAAGTTTTCACTTCTTTAAATTAAAACTGATACCCTGATCAAGTGTCTAGTCAAAAATCACAGTAATTATCATCATTGTTTGTTTGGTCAAAAGAACAACAGCCAACCATATAAAGACACAATATCTCACAAAATCTTTCAATATACGAGGGACATGCATATCTACATTTATGTAGGTATGTAGGACAGATACACATAACCAAGTCTTTATATCATACGGTCAGGAGTGTGGGTGCCCCTAATGAAATGTCGTTGCATGGCAACGGGGCTGTAAAAACCGTAAAACCCCGTAAATTACAACGTAAATACGATTCGGGGATTAGTCCCAACGTTACAAGGATTGTGTAGTAAATCCGAGAAAAATTGCCGTTTAGACAATGCGAGGAGATGAATACCTTTTTAAGAAGCTTTTTAAATAAATTTGATAAGTGTAATAATGTGGTGCAGAGCCAAAACTTGACGGCTTTTTTGGCACTAGGGTTGCAATTTCATAACCTGGAATTTAAATATACTTACATTAATGTACATGTACATTTAAATTCCAGGTTATACATGTACCTGAGTAGGTTATTATTATATACGAGTATTGTGTTCACATCTAACTTTCGGTGAAGGAAAACTTCATTGTGTGAGGCATTTAGGACTATGCGGTACCATATTACCACCGGTATGGTATTGGGTTTGATATATATACCGGTATAAAAAAATCAAAATCGGGATACCCGTATTATGGTTTTTAATTTTTTATTATTAAAATAATGTCACAACTTTCTTTCCCTTATGTCATTATTTTTGGTTTGATGGTAATACCGGTATTATTCCGGTATAAAAATTCAAAATAGGGATACCCGTGTTGTCTTTTTTTTTTAAATTAAAATAATGCCACATCTTTATTTCTCTTATGTCATTATTTTATTTACCTATTTGATTGAAACAAAAACAACTGTAAATGTAAAAAAAAACATGTTTTAAAAAAAGTCAAAAAAAAAAAGTAAATAATCAACAATTTATTCTTCAATTACACAATAATTATATTACTAAAGTATTACAAAACTGCCAACACTACAAGTACAAAAAAGCGAGCTCGTGCGCGGTAAATTAAGCGAAAATTCTTTCCCCTCCTTTTTTATAGGCATGTGACACGAAGCTACGAGTATTATCAAGAAGCGCCAATTACGCAAATAACCCCTCAAAAACCTAAACTCTAACTCTAAGCTAAATTCGGTCTAGCGAGCGATCTAAGGGCACACGCAAGGAATTAATTTCTAAGGTTCGCCGTTATTGAAATCGATAACGAAAACTACATATACATAAATCATCATAATTATTTCAGCCGAAAGACGTCCACTCCTGGACATAGGCCTCCCCTAAACACCGCCACTTCGACCGGTTATGTGCTTCCCGCATCCAGCGGATCCCTGCAGCCTTCACAAAATCATCGGTCCACCTTGTTGGAGGTCTTCCGGTCCGAGATCACCACTGCAGAACCTTTCGGGCCTAACGGCCGAAATATGTATACAAATTCGTACATATTATTATTTTAAAACTGTTAGCTTATATAGGTAATATATATTATCTTAAATGAAACATAATTATCTAGATCATCAATCAAAAAGTTTATTTAGGAAACTAGTGGTTCAATAAAACTGTTGAAGAAAACACTGTGAAGCAAAATTAATTAAATAATTAAAAGCGAAAAAAGTCACAGAAGTCTGAAGAAAAATATTATGGAAAATGCTTGCTTGTTTTAAATAAAACTCGACTACAATTTTTTATCACAAGTCAAAATGCCGAAATACCGATTTTACAAAACAATTATCGGTATCCCAGTTTTTCGGTAATACCGACACCCCATGTCGATGCTCTAGGCAAGGTGACTATTGTTGGAAATTCAAAATTGTATGTGGGCTACCTATTTTTTTGAGTCCAATTTAGGATAAATTAGTCTGTGTTTTGATATATCATAACAAATCTAAAATAAATGTAATTTAACAGATGTGTTAAAGTTTGTGATGGGTCCATCCATAATTATCTGTGATAAACAAAATTAATGAGATATCCAAACTCAGGGGAAAATACAGTCTCTGAACCTGTTAAACTCCCACCACACGTGTAATATTTCCTGTTTTCACAGTTCAGAAATAACATGTGATCAGTCATCCAAAACTCCAATTCACAACTTTTACTTGTTGAAGACAAGGAAGTTTGGCAATAATTCCCAAATAACGATGTTTTTTTTTTTAAGTGAAAATTTATTTAGCCGCGTTGAGCGATTTTTGGTAGGGGAAAAACTTATGGGTTCGCGTCATAGCATCCGAAATGCGTGACATGCACGCGACGTGTTGCGCCAGGCTGTCAGTTATTCCAGTTTTGAGTTTTTGAAGTGAAAACTTCTTTGGCCACGTTGAGCGATTTTTGGTAGGGGAAAAACTTATGGGTTCGCGTCATCGCATCCAAAGTGCGCAACATGCTCGTGACGTGTTGCGCTGGACTGTCAGTTATTCCAAAATTTGAATTTTTGAAATGAAAACTTATGCGATTTTTGGTAGGGGAAAACTTATGGATTTTCGTCACCGCGTCACCTAAATGCGTGACATGCTCGTAACGTGTTGCGCTAGCTAGACTGTCAGTTATTCCACTTTGAGTTTTTTGAAGTGAAAACTTCTTTGGCCGCGTTGAGCGATATTTGGTAGGGGAAAAACTAATGGGTTCTCGTCACCGCGTCACCGAAATGCGCGACATGCTCGTGACGTGTTGCGCCAGACTGTCAGTTATTCCAAAATTTGAATTTTTGAAGTGAAAACGAAAGTTATAACGAGCTTTCCAAGGCACAGAGGTGTGTCGGTATGAAATGAATAATCCGACCTTGGTCGACCGACCTTTGCGGGTACTTACTTAGCCCACGAGCCATTCTTTAACCAAAACAAAGTATCGCAGACAAAATAAAACCTGATCCTGTTAATTTAGTGCTTGATTGAACGGACTGCAAATAGAAAGAGCTAGCAGTTAGTTTGCAGACAAACTGCACCTAATTCAGTAAACATCACAGAATAAAATTGTATAGAAGCGATACTACAACTAGCTCGGTGGTCGAGCACAGGAATAGGCAAACTACGGCCCACGGGCCAACTCCGGCCCGCAAAAGGTTTTAGTACGGCCCGCCCGCCAACTACATTTTGACATATGAGTGTATTACTCTCAGAAATTATGTTCTGGCGTTCGTGTACGTTTCGAACCATTGTGAGTAAACTTTATTAACTAAACATAAAGTAACCACACTCGAATTACTATAAGATAAAAAAATGCGCTGGTGTCCTCCACGATTATTTTCACGGTGTACGGTAGCATTTTAGCCTTCGAAGAATCTTACGGTAAATTCCAACTTAAAACAAAACGCTTTTTTTTACTCTGGACCCCTGAATTCCCTACGCTTTTTCCCTGATGACAAACGGCTGGGCAAACTACGGCCCGCGGGCCAACTCCGGCCCGCAAAAGGTTTTAATACGGCCCGCCAACTACATTTGGCATATGAGTGGTCACTTCTCTCAGAAATTATGTTCTGGCGTTCGTGTACTGTTCGGGCCATTGTAAGTAAACTTTATTAACTAAACATAAAGTAATCACATTCGAATTACTGTAAGATAAAAAAATGCGCTGGTGTCCTCCACGATTATTTTCACGGTGTACGGTAGCATTTTAGCCTTCGAAGAATCTTACGGTAAATTCTAACTTAAAACAAAACGCTTTTTTTTACTCTGGACCCCTGAATTCCCTACGCTTTTTCCCTGATGACAAACGGCTGGGCAAACTACGGCCCGCGGGCCAACTCCGGCCCGCAAAAGGTTTTAATACGGCCCGCCAACTACATTTGGCATATGAGTGGTCACTTCTCTCAGAAATTATGTTCTGGCGTTCGTGTACGTTTCGAACCATTGTAAGTAAACTTTATTAACTAAACATAAAGTAACCACATTCGAATTACTATAAGATAAAAAAAATCGCTGGTGTGCTCCACGATTATTTTCACGGTGTACGGTAGCATTCTAGCCTTCGAAGATTCTTACGGTAAATTCCAACTTAGAACAAAACACTTTTTTTTTTGCTCTGGACTCCTGTATTCCCTACGCTTTTTCCCTGATAACAAAAGTTTGCCCACTCCTGGTCTAGCCAGTGGTTGTAAGCAAGACTGCTGAGCATGTGGTTGGATATTAAGATCGGCCAGTCTCATTTCTTAATAGCAATCCAAAATTGATAAGAAGTAAGGGAAAGAAATGAGCCGGTATTATCAGTGTATGGGTAGCATTAAAATGAAAATAGCCCAGGCATGTAGCGCGTCTACAAGACCAAAGGTGGACGAAAAAGGTTACGGCATGGCTGGACCCCCAAAAAACACGCAAGAAGGGGAGACCCTACGCTAGATAGTAAGACTACATTAAAAAGTTAGCTGGAATAAACTGGATTGAAACAGCCCAGTTAAGAGAAGACTGGATATCTTTGGAGGATGCCTACACCTGTAAAGGGGTTCTTGCAGAATAATTAAATATCTATAGAATACTTAGAAGTGAAGGAAACTCTCTGCCTGCGACTGTGTTTCCGAACGCATACAACCCTAATCTATTCAAAGTGAGAGTGAACAGGCTTCTTCTGGGTAAGCTCATTCCATCGTAGACTTTGTCTCTGTCACCCAGACCTAGACTAGAGTCAAGAGCAAACCCATAGTATATTTTTTTTTTTTTAAAGAAACTAAATAATATAATATAACAAACAGCTTAGAATGGAATTTAACTAACATTGATTTGTTTACTTTTATTTTATTTTGTAAATTAGTTAAGGTTGGCAAGAAATATAATGTTTTTTATTTATTTATATTGTCAGTATGCCTACCCTTTCATGGATTACAGCGTGATGTTATCATGTATCTACGCATAATGATAAACTCGTCTATCTGTTTGACCACGTTGTTCTTCTTAAGCTATGCAACGGCATTTGATGCAGATTTCATCATCATTTAGAGAATTTATTGGCTCGGCTCGTTGCACTGACTTGTATAGTTCATGTAGTAATGGAACTTGTGAAGGAAAAAACAGCCAGTTCTACTAATGAGATTTATTTCTCACCAAACACCATCAATCTGGTAGGTAGGCAGCTCAGTAGGCAGGAGCACGTTGTTGCGACCTGTCGCGGACCGATCGTGAAGAAAAGTGAACGAGACATTCTAATAAAGATGGCTACCAAGCGCGTGCGCTAGTGATGTTCGCATCATTTAGTAACTTTAGTGTTGGGATCCCAACAGACTATTATAAGGCATTACAAAAACTCAATACATTACAATCAGACGTTGCAAGTCAGTCTCTGCCTTTAGGGTGGAAAAGCAATTACGAGGTCGACTAAAGAAAGGAAAAACATGAGTGTCGCTTCCACACGGTTTTAGTATTCTATGTAAACAGTTCTAGTAAAACGAATTGCTGTAGGAGTAAGTGTGAACAATTGTGATGAGTTGTATCAATTTCAGCTGTCAACAGATGGGTGTGATGTTGTTGCTTTAATTTTGTTGAGCAGTTTATTAAGCCTGGTTAATAGTAATAGTAATATTCCATTTATTTGTAGAATATTGTTACAGAGTTGTTACATACATTTTTAAAAGTTCATAATATTCTGTCGTTTCCGGCGTACAAATACATTTTCAGGATTTTGGCTAGATTATTAGATACAACATTGAATAAAATAAAATAGGATAAAATTCAAATAAAAATTAAATCAAATAAATATTTAAATTCAAATTGCAAATTAGTCAAATATTAGGTATGGAAATGACAAAAATATTAAATTAAGTCATAGAGATAATAAGTATTTAAGTCAACTTTTCATTCATAAAAGTCATCAGTCGAGTAGTAGTAGCATTTAGTTAAGAGATAATTGAATAATTTACATTTAAATGTCCTAAATTCAAGAGTTTTAAAACAATCTGGTAGTTTATTATAAACTTTGGTCGCCATACAGAATACATTGTTAGCAAATAGTTGATTATTTCGTCTAGGTACACGAAGCATGTGAACTTTGCGGCTCGGTCTGGATACAAGATCATTATGCAATTGAAATTCATTCTTATTTTGGTATACAAATATCAAAAATAGAGCTGGGAGTGGTAATATATTTAATTTTTTAAATAATGGAACACAGCTGTCCAGTGGGTGCACTCCACATATTGAGCGGATGCATTTCTTTTGAGCTCGAAACACTGTTAAGTTCTACAGAATTACACCATAACCCAAAATTGATGACACATAGCCATGGTATGCACATAGTGCCGCATCAACACTAGCCACACGTGTTAATCTGTATAGAACGAAGACGAATCTATCGATCTTTGTGCAGAGTACGTCAATATGAGCGTTCCAGTTACAGTTCAGTTAATTAAGAACCTACTAGAGGACTATTCAGGATATTATTTGTCTGCAAAACCAAACACTAATCACGAATACGTCTCATCATTCTCCTGCCATTGTACCAATTATTTGGAGTCAGCGCTGTACGGTCTACGGTTTTAAAATACCTATGTATTTTTGATGCTCGCGTATTTGCACTTTGATCGCGACCTACATTTGGCAGTGCATTGTCATACGGCGGATACTAGATGATGCATTTCAGTTAGACGTGTTTTGAGTCGGATATCTGGCATTTTTATTTAGATTCATCTCCGTTGAGCATTAATTGACATTCCTTGCAATTTTCATGACATTTTCTGCTTATTTGCATTTTGCATTTGCATTGACATTAATGGTGAAACATATATTTTCTTCATCGATATTTTCGTCAATTGTGGACCGATTCATTTGTTAGAAGATGCTTGCGCGGGGGTCCCATATAATTTGTATTAACTTTGCTTGAGCAGTTTTTGAGTTAGCTTCAACAATATGTATTTTTCCCGGTGTCCCCTTATTTCGCAGACAGAAATTTCATAGAATTTAATTTCCCAGAAAATGTTTCATATAATATTTAGTCCTTGTATTTCTAGTTCGAATATTATTGTTTCAAAGACTATTTACTTGTATGAAACATATTTTACAGAAACACAATTCAATGAAATTTTAATTACATATTTTTGTTTAACAAACTTATCAAACAGTAGAATTATTTTTTAACGAATATTGTCTCTTCGGTATAAGTTAGTGACAGAAACGAATCGCTGCAAAACCAACTCCACGTAGACTTGTCTGCCCTACCCCTAGAGTGTAATTTAAATCCGCATAGGCGCGAAGGGGCGAGGCAGCCCGCGAGCTGAGGAGCAGCACCGCAGCTTTGGCTTGCTGGCCGGCTAAGCCGGCCAGCCTCAACCGCGGCGGTGAGCGTGAATACCATCTGCGACGATAAGCTCGCGTGGGACCGCCGCGGTCGTGACAGAAACCATGCCTGCTGCATGTTGCATGCTCACTTGCATGCTGCATGCTTGCTTGCACGCTGTATGTTGCATGCTTGCTTGCATGCTGCAAAATGCAAAAAAAAATGCTATTGAAAAATTTAAAATGGACAAAATGTTATTCTTGGTAATAAGTTTTATATTAAATAAACAATATAAGGATAAAGAATATTTGATTTGTTATTCTATGATATGACTATTCTAACATTAAACTTTATGTGAAACAAAAATCAATAATTTAAAAAACTTTATAGTAAGTATTCTGCGTATTGATTATTCTATGAAACAAAAATATGGGAAAAAATTTATGTTAAACGAAATTCTATAAAACTATTAGCTATGAAACAACGTACAAACATTTTTCCCACTATGTAGATGATGTTATAATAAATTCCTGTCACTGTTATTTACATAGCAGGCAGTGGTATTCGAATTTGATTTGTGTGGGGTGGGTTACAACTAAAAAGTGATACACATTAACTTTTTACAAAAAAAAACCGTTTCTATAACAAAATACAGAATGGATTTTTGAGATGGGCAGTAAAAAGTAAAAATACCACATTCCGTGGTTATCATTTTTGCCAGTAGGAGAGTAGTAGTCTCCTAACTGGCAAAAATGATAACCACGGAATGTGGTATTTTTAGATACTTATATATTATAAAGTTTCCATAGATAGATAGAATACTATTCACTATGTACACCATAAAAATTGCAGATATAAATGTAGAAATTTTACATAAGGTGACACAATGGGCGGTCTTATCGCTAAAAGCGATATTTTACAGACAACCTTTGGATAGATTAAAGGTAGAAGGAGAGACGTCCTGCAGGTAGTCAGTGGTGTACCATTTACATATATAATAAATACATACATAAAGCATATAGAAGGAGGAGAGAGGAAGTACTTTTTTATCAGAATTTTAAAACAAACACAAAGATTGAGCACGCCTTATCGCCACGGGCAAAGCATTCCACAACCATACTGGGCCTCAAGTCTGCTATTACAATAGTGTCAGAATGGTCTCGCCATTGTGAGTATTTGACAGTGTTTGTATGGCAAATCTGTCAAAAACTCACAATGAAGAGATCATTCTGACACTATTGTAATAGCAGACTTGAGGCCCTGGGCCTCAAGTCTGCTATTACAATAGTGTCAGAATGGTCTATCATTGATTTCATAATTGTTGATTTTGACAAGTTTGGTAATCTACTAATACAATGGCGTCATTATGACTTTTCAATGGTCAGCCACTGACACTCCATTGAAAGAATTGGTAATCTCGTACATAATGACAAATGAAACTTCCTACTAAACTTCCAACTTCCTACTACTTCGGTATAAAGACATTTATTTCTCAAAGAACAAATTACAGTTCACTTAAAGAGAAACTTAACTAAATTAACAATAAGTTGCAGTTTATATTACGCCGTTCAAGCCATCTAAGAAACTGAACACCATAGTTCCATTTATAAAATATAGCAAGCACCCATGTTCCAAAGTATAAATATCGTAAAATACAAAACAGTTCAAGCCAACTTATATGGGTATGGCCCTTGTTTGAACTGTAAAAGACTTATCATAAAAGCTAATGCAATGCATCGGCAACTGTGGTCTCAAGTTTTCCGATGACCTCAGATATTTATCATGTGTGTCATGAAGGAACTTGAAACGTTCTTTAAGATAAGAGGGGGTTGTATGATTAAACAGAATACTATAGAGCTGAAATATATTCCTTCTCTGTCCATGCTGTAAGATTGTGGAACTCGCTTCAGCCTGGCATTCGCGATATAAAAACTGTGTCTCTCTTCAAATCTCGAGTAAAAGAGCGACACCTTTCCCATCAACTGTATTTTACGTATATATTAGGGTGGTGTTTATTTTTCGATTTTTGAATTAACACGGCACTTTGTCATTTGATTAAATACTTAGGTACATCTAAATATGAAACAGATTTTAATTTTCTGTTACGAGTACAATTTAGAGATCGCTACCAAAAAGCGTTGTATGGTCAAGAGGCCATACAGCGCTTTTTGTTTTTGTTTTGGTTTTGTTTTTTTGTTTTTGTGTTTGTTTTTGTTTTTGAAGTAGTGAAACCATCTTGTTTTATTTAAGCTTTTTAATGGAGGAATATAATAAATTGTTTGCAACCAATGAAGAACCAAAGAAATATTTGCTTTTGTTGGTGAAAGAATATAGGAAAAAAAGTACCCTAATAACAAGTCAACCCTTGTATCTTAAAAATAAATGATTCAAATATTTATATACTATTTATATAATATCTTAACAACAACATACGTACAGTCATACATCAACACGAGATAGTATGGCGGACTGAAGACTTATGTGGTAAAAAACAACAAACGATTTGCGCAGTGCCAAAACTATTCTAATAACGCTTTGCGATTGGATAACTTTGAAAAAAATTTAATCTATCCAATGAAGTAGAAAGCGGCACATGGCCAATTTTCGACTTAAGCGGTATTTTTACCTAAGCGATAATATTTTATACTAGGTTTTATTTTAAGTTATGCATTGAAAATTTGGGAATCAACATATTGTCTAGGTGGCAATCGAATCCTGGAACTTATGCGCTTAACTGGTGAAATGTGGGTGTACAACTCAGCCTAACCCTTCGGGGATTACAGGCGATATGTTATATTATGAGTTATTTTTATCAGAAAATCAGGATAAATTATATCAGCACTCGTGGCACGTATTCCATGTCAAACACGCAATGACGCGTAAAGGTAGGCTGGGATCAAGTAACATTTGAGTTCTGATCTCCGAAGCGTGACCCGATTGAGAGCCGAACACGTCTCGTGTGATGAAAATAGATTCAAATATATTATCGAGGATTTGGATGAAAATGTGGTGGTGGCAGTATACCTCAATACTGTTGCGAACTTTGAAAATATAAGTAGGGTGAGGTGTTAAGCTTTTCGCTTTTTGCAAGCATCAGAGTTATCACTTCACACTTTAAAACAATGGCCGCTCATTGTGTCACCCTATGTAAAATTTCTAAAATAACTGTTATTTTTATGGTGTATATAATAAAGAGTATTCTTTCTTCTATCTTTTCAATGCATATGTATCCTATTTTTTAAACCGACTTCAAAAAGGAGGAGATTTCTCAATTCGACGTTATATGTATATATATATTTTTTTTATGTTTGTTCGCGGATAACTTCGTCGTTTATGAACCGACTTTAATCATATTTTTTTGGTTGGAAAGGAGATATCCCAAGGGTGGTACCGTGATAAGGAAACCAGGATCTGATTGATGGGATCCATGAGGAATTAAGGGAACTCCTCAAATATTATAGGTATATATATAGCGATTGTTGTATTTTCAGAAACAACTCTTGTTTAAAGATAACATTATATGCGTAAAAAATAGGGACTGTCAACATATTTTCGAGTTGGCAATCAAATCCTGCGAGGTAATTGCTTAAAGGGTCCTACAAACAGGCATGACACGTGACGCGACGCAAAGGCACCGCATGTCGTGCGACGAGCGGTGGCTTTATGTCGCATCGCATGTTTCGCCTGTTTGTTGCCTTAACACACTTAGAGTAGCAATGGGTTTTGTTTTTGACAGTTCAACAACATCCATTGCGTTATTTACGCTGTTGAGCAGACAGATTTTTCGAACATATGAAGTAACTAGCTTTTGCCCGCGGCTTCGCCCGCGTGGAGGTCGGAAATTATCCCACGGGAACGTACTATCGGGATAAAAGTATCCTATGTCCCATAACAATACCTATGCAAAGTAATTTTAATAAAATAGGTATATATCGACACCCGCATAAGGTCGTATGTTGAATTTGTGATTTTTCAAGAGAGAGATTTTTAACGTCATCTTTGTGTTGATTAGCCGCAAAACATAATATGATAAGACTATTAGCGGGTTAGAAACTCGGTTTTTATTGAAAATATAGTTTTTAAGAATTTCTAGTATTTATAGGTATAATATTACATTATAGTACTAAAATCTCATTTTACAAAAAAATAGTTACGACTTTTTACGTGGGAGGTATCGATATCTTATGTAAACACATTTTTGTAAACAGCACACTAAGTACAAAAGAAATTATTTTTCAAACCTAATGAACTAACTAAAAATAAGTCTTATTGAATACACTACTTATAAAACAACATATAAACCTACGAATTACTAAGTTCAACGTCAACGGAGATAGCTTTTGAGATCGTGAAGGCAATTTACACTCGTCAACTGCGATCAACGGAAGTTAGATTAAATTGATTAAAAACTATATAGAGTACGAGTAGAGATTTAGAAAACACTCGACCGAGAAGTAAGACCTCCTGACCTCGTAGTGCCTCGTACTAAAAAAAATCCGATCGATCGAACCAGAATAGAACTTCGACCAGTTCGATCGATTTTTTTCTGAGAAATAAAACAAAAAAAATACAAATACATAAATAAAAAAACGAAAAAAAAAATACACAACGAAGCGAAGAGAAGAACCAATAAATAAAATCAAATTTTTCAAAAATCAACTATCTACGAACGAACAACGATTATTTTTAGAAACGAATGACCGACTAAACACTAATACGTTGCATGAATGAGGGTTACTATCCTACGGAAAGTCTTAAGGGTCCGTGCACGAAAAAAACTCTCTTTTGGCAATTTCTTATCTAATTGTGAGAAAACTTGAAATAATCGAAACATTAAGTCTGTGTAACTATAAAAGTACAGTTTTCATGGTGCTAAACCATTCGTGTCAGTCACAGCTGCTTTTAATAGTTTCATAATTTTTGTGCTCTCCAAAATATAGTTTATTTCGCCATTGATTTACTTAATGAAGATATTGTATAATCATTAAATTTTTTTTTAATAATATTTCAAGGATAGCTGAAGACTAATTTGTGATTTTTAAATTTCTTGATATGATTTGCTAAATAATAGGAAAAATATATATTACTGACGAGGTTTAAAACAAAAAAGGTTTTTTCAATATTATTTTTCTGCTATATTTTGTATGGAAGTTGAAAAAAGTGGTTCCGCCACATGCAAGTAGACCATATAATGATGTTGATGATATTTTTTAATGTTCAAAATCAAAAGTAGTTTCTTGTAGAATGATGATCAAATGTCAGTCTCGCGTCATTTTTCAGAAAACTTGTTGCAAATATTAGTGATTTACCGTGAATACTTAATTTATTTGAAAAATCCCTTTCAGCCACATGCAAAACAAAGAACACGACTTTTCAAATCTCAAATAATTTTGTTTAAATTATTTTTGCCTTTCTCACAAACAATGAACAAAATTGATCAAAATCAGTTGATTTCGTGCACGGCCTCTTAACACCGCGATTCAGAAAATCGCGTGATTTGTACAGCGCCATCTATCGTGAAAAACCTAAACTCTCTGTTCCAACCTGTTGCAAGTAGTGATAACTTTTGACGGAGTGGACTGATTTTAATGAAATAAAGACTAAATGTCACCTCCAGATAGGGACTATGACTATATTTCCAATCCTTTAATCTCTTGAAAATAGTTACACAAAAATGACAATATTACATGTGAATTTTAAAATCATCCCCTATTTTACCCGCTTGAGGGATTATTTTAGAAAAACTATGAAATACGTAATTCATTATTTGTTACTAAAAGCATAAATTTGAATTTTCATATCCCTAACTTAAGAATTAACAGGTTTCCCATACAAACTAACATCCCCTATATCCCCCCTTTAGGGATATTTTTGAGACAAAAAGTAGCCTATGTCCTTCCCTGCGATGCAATCTATCGCTCTGCCAAATTTTATTGAAATCCGTTCAGTGGTTTAAGCGTGAAAAGGTAACATACAGACAGACAGAGTTACTTTCGAATTTATAATATTAGTATGGATGGATTAGCAATATCAATCAAAATCATTCAGATTGTGATTGATAGTGTGTTACGGTACTGGAACTGTCGCTCAACAATCGCCGTCTCAAAATCCATTTTAGTACTTCTTCAGAAAAACAGTTGTCCTTAAACACCATAATAATAAAGTGGGTGACAAAGCGCCTATAAATACTGTTTTTAGACTATAAGGCTTACTGTGTTTTATGACGACCACTAAAATCCTTTTAGCCGAATTGTCTCCCTGATCCACATTTATTGCGCAAAAGGCTTCCTTATTAACATAAACGTAACACCACGTCTTCTTTCCCCGAAAGGTTAGGCTGAAGTGTACTCATAGCACACCCACATTACGCCAGTTGTAATGTAATGGGAGAACCCATTGCCACCATCGGGCAGAAATTCCTGACTCCGGGCTGCTACTGAGAAATTCCAATGGAAAAACCCAATAACACTTAGCCTGACCTGAGAATCGAACATAGGACTTAATGCTTAGCAGTAGCGCATTCGACCACTAGAAGCAGTCCTTAGTAACATCAAAGCAGTCCTTAGTAACATCGAAGCAGTCCTTAGTAACATCGAAGCAATCTTTAGTAACATCGAAGCAGTCCTTAGTAACATCGAAGCAGTCCTTAGAAACATCAAAGCAGTCCTTAGTAACATCGAGGCAGTTCTTAGTAACATTGAAGCAGTCCTTAGTAACATCGAAGCAGTCCTTAGAAACATCGAAGGAGTTCTTAGTAACATCGAAGCAGTTCTTAGTAACAATGTACATACACATACACGTTAGTAGATTCTGGTAGCTGTGAGAAAGTGATCATCATCATCATCATCATTTCAGCCGATAGACGTCATCTGCTGGACATAAGCCTCCCCCAAAGAGGGGAGATTGCCATAATCGCCACGCTTGGCAGGCGAGTTGACGATCGCAGTAGGTATGGTGTTAAAAATGCATAGAGAACAATGCTGCCCATTCTCTAGTTTGGTCGCCTTTTACGATACTCACGGGAAGAAATAGGGTGGTGTTATTCTTTACATCCGGCACCACACGGAATGTGATACAACTTATTTATTTACTAGCTGCTGCCCGTGGCTTCGCACGCGTGGCTTTTTCTAAAATAAAAGTAACATCAGCTATCTGCCAGTGAAAGTCCCGTCAAAATCAGTCCAGCCATATCAGAGATTAGCCGGAACAAACAGACAGACATAATTTTTTATTTATGAATCTTCTAAGTTTAATATTTTACGTTGTTTAAATTTTAATTGGTCCGTGTAATGTAGGTAGGTACAGTCACCAGCACATCAAGTAACCACAAACTGACAAATTTTCTTATTCGATTTTGAACGTAATCATCAACAATTTAAGGTTTAAAATCGTTCGGGGTAATTTGACAGTTTCGTATAACATGATGTGCGTGTGACTGTACCTATTTTCCCTTTTCATGAGTTTTTAATTTCATGTCTATTGACAAGAATATTATAGAGAGGCTTGTGGCTACGTAAAAACAGCTGCACGGGTCGATCTATCAGGTAAAACTACGCTTGCCGAGGTTGTGCCGTGGATGGGTGACCATTTTTACATACCAAGACCCCTCAGTGATTCGGAAAGCACGTTAAGCCGTTGGTCCCGGCTGTCATTTGTAGATATTTGACAGTTGTTACGGGTCGTCAGAGGCCCAAAAGTCTGACAACCACTCGAGTACTCTTACCAAGTGGTATCGTGCTACCCAGTAACTAGGTTATGGAGGTCAGATAGGCAGTCGCTCCAAGTAAAATACTGGTATTCAGCTGCATCTGGAAAGACTGGAAGCCAAGTTTTTACAATGCGATAAGGCAACGCTGTGGTTTAAAAGACGATGTAGTGCAAGAATTGAAAAGAGTATGCTTAGATGGTTTGGTCATGTTGAGAGGATGAATGAAAGGCGACTAAAAATAGTAGATTGTTGCATCGAGCGCAAAGTGAGTTATTAATGCACGAGTGCTATGTTGGTGCCCGAGCGCATGCAAGGGCACTAAATTAACACGAGTGCATTAATTACTCACTTTAGCAAGGTGCGTAATCTACTTGTCTTTCAACTACCAATCTACCTATCGTGAAAATATACCTACTCAAAACAAAAACTCAAGTTAATGAAAACAAAGCCTTTTCACCAAGTCGGTTTAATTCAGCCGAGTTTTATTTTCAGCCAGTATCTTTTTGATCTAATGCATACATTTTATATTAAACTTAATGGGAGACATTAAAACCTCTGTGGTAAAATATCTAAATAAAAAATAAAAACAGTGCATTAATGTAAAACTGTGCAACCATGAGATTTCATATAACATTTCTGCACTGTTTTGGTTCTAAGCAAAAAATACGTTCTTTGTGATCGGTTTTGTAGTGATTAATGATAACATTACTACGTAGTTGAAAGAAAAAGCTATTTACAAGGCATATGTGAGTGGAAACGCCGGGAGGGGACACCCTATGAAACCATATAGTGACCTAATTGGTGATGTTCTTCAGAAAGGCTACTCGCAACCGGCATGCGTGTGTGACCAGATGTATGAATGTAAACGAAGCAAAAGGAGTATATGTAAAGATCGTATAGCAGGTGCCGTTCTGTAGTTTCTACCTACCCCCATGACAAGAAGGCATTAGTTTATGTATGAATAACTATTGGAAGTTAATCGAGGACATCAGAAACCAGGCATAAGATGCTTACAACTACGTTGCAACACATGATACTTACTTTCAGATTTTGAACCGCAGAAATTACTTATTTACCTCAATGATAAGCTTTTACCGCTTCAACAGTTACATAAAAAACTTGTTAGAAGGAAGTTTCGCTTACAACTAGATTATCTTGAAGTCATGTCTAATAATACCTGCATAAACACCAGTTCTTTACTTGTAACCCGTGTCACAGGTTTAGTGAGATAGTTAGATACAGCTATAATTTACATATCTCTGTAGATTTTAATAGTTTGTGTGATGTAAGAATTTTTTATGTCGTCGTTTTATTCATTATTGCACACATTAGTGACGTACTTTACTATTGTAAATTCACGTTTCCTTTATTTAAGGCGACGATAGCCGACTTTTAATTATTTTATACTGAAGATCACGTCTAAACGAGTAGTGTTAATGATTTGGAAAAAATATATGTTAAATAAGACCATTTTCTTGATAACTTAATATATGAATATTTTAGATTGTTTGTATTACATAGTGAAATTAATTTGTAAAGTTATGTCTGACGCGGATAAAAAACTAAGAATCACCCAAAATCTATCAAGCGTATTTTTCTGAAACCTTCACCTTTTTAAAGATAATTTCTTTAATTATTGATCTTTTGGTATACGTGTCTTATTAAAATAACTTTTGTTTTATGTATGATAAATTAATAATGCGTCTTATTTGTAACAGTGCTCCTGGATGGGCGAGTCCTATTACTGGCTGGACGTACGACGCGTTGCGTGAGCTCAGTACAGAACACGCAAGCTAACCACTCAAGGTCACTGGCATACATCTGGGTCTTAAGTGTTTGGTGAACAAGCGAGCTCGGATGGTATGAGTTGTCAGCGCCAACGAAAAACATCTGTAATATGAGACGCATTACAGGGATGTACGTTGCCATCGCAAAAAGGCTTCATACATACATAACTAGCGTGGTTATGTGTTTTTTTTTTATATTGATTTTCGATTGCTGTCAATGGCGGTGCTCTCGAGGTTGTTCGAGAATATGTTTACTTTGGGCAAACTCTGCAGTTTGGTAAGAACAACTTTGAGAGGGAGGCTAACAGAAGAATTCAGCTGAGCTGGGCAATATTCAGGAAGCTTCGTCGAGTCTTCTCGTCGCGTATTCCACAGAGCCTAAAGACCAAGGTCTTCAATCATTGCGTCCTGCCTGTTATGACTTACGGAGCCGAAACGTGGACCCTCACGGTACGGCTGGTCTATAAATTCAAGGTCGCTCAGGGAGCTATGGAACGGACTATGGTTGGAGTTTCTCTGAGGTATCGAATCCGGAACGAGGTGATCCGGCAGAGAACCAAAGTTGTCGACATAGCTCACAGAATAAGCAAGCTGAAGTGGCAATGTGTGAATGAAAATTAGTAGCCTATGTCCTTCTCCATATCCCAGGCTATATCTCTGCCAAATTTAATGACGATCGGCTCAGCGGTTTAGGCGTGAAAACAGATAGACAGACAGACAGACAGAGTTACTTTCACATTTATAATATTAGTATGGATGTATAAATATGTTTGTCAATAAGTCTAAATTACTTAAACTAATTGAATTTAAGATTATAACTTTATAGAATATCTACATCATAAGCTATTATTCTAATAAATAGCCAACCAAAACTTTAACCGTCACTCCAAACCCTTAATTTCAACCAAGAAAGCTATACCGTATTAAATAATCCTCGGAACTTGCTAACTACAAACAAAGGGTAGTTAATCACGCGTGTGGAAACTAAAACAATACTACATAAGTTATACTAATACCATACAAACGGTAGAACTTTCACGTATTAACTGAGTGATTGATTTTGTAGTATCTGACATGGAAAGTTCCCAAAACTTTCTACGTCTCGGAACTGTTTTCATGAATATACAGGCGATGTATGATGGTTAGTTTCTAATTAGTAACGTCTCCTTTTTGTTAGGGTTAATCTGGGTAAAATTGGACCAGCGATAGGTATAATAATAATAATATTTATTCATTTATTATTTATTTATATATAATTTATTGTACTTCAGATTACACATCACAAAAGAAAATAAAACTTATACAATATAAAATATACAATGGGCGGCCTTATCGCATACTGCGATCTCTTCCAGGCAACCTTGGCATGGACAGTGAATTTCTGGACATAAAATGGGGTTGTCATTGGTGCATAAATAAAAAGTATAACAGTACAATATCCTATAATAGATACACAGATATATGCTATATAATAGACACATACATACATACTAACTAAATAAGCAAATAAAATAAATGATGACTAAATTATTACAGCTAACAACGAGAACAAAATCACAACAACAAGTAATGTTCCTTCACGAGTCTTTTAAACACAGGCAGCGATTGCGCGCGTTTTATTAGATCTGGCAATGCATTACACAAACGAGCGGCCTGGACAGTAAAGGATTTGTCAAATTATTTATTTCGGATTCATCCCACGATTACATCCATATTTGTTAATGCGAGCTTACAAACTAGTGTTAGTAATAATTTTATTAATAAGAGTTAAGTCCGGGTGGATACTACTGCAGCCATATCCAGCGAGCCAGCATCGGAGAGTCCCACCGGTCCGCCAGTGCGCGGAGGATGGTATTGTGGCTGTCGCGTGTGCGGCGGATGATAGAAGCGCACCGTTTGCGCATAATGGCCGCAAAGCCTTCTGTGTCAGCCGCCGCGAACATCGCGGAGGCACTGCAGTGGCGCGGCAGCCCCATCAGCACCCGGAACGCATTATTGTATTGGACGCGCAGATCGCTATATGTCCGCAGCGTGTAGTTAACAGGCTGCAGGTGTAAAAGGACTGACAGTACGCTTTAAAAAGCGAAACTTTGACAGTCCCCGTACACCGTGAAAACCTGCATAACATAACATTGGACCACACCCTGAACAAACACTTCGTTCGAAATGTCAACTTGATGCTCGTATGAGCATTCAACATCATCAATGTTACCCAGAATGTATGAACCCTTCTGTTGCTGATTTTAGATGGCCACCTTTCACACCTTTCAATTTTAAAAGCTCATGAAAACCATGTCACCATTGCCTGCCTGCCTCCAAACTGCACCCACAAACTATAAACCTTTAGTTGTCAGTATGATATACCCTTGAGCGTGTACCACAATATATCACTCGAAACCCTGGTAGCATTTTCCGTTGGCATTTAGTTGGGCCAACTTCAGAGGTATGTGGCCCAACCAAACGCCAACAAAAATGCTACTAGGGAAAGTAAATAAACAAAAATCCTGGCAGGTCATTGACTGTTTTTTGAATTGCAAAGATTTTTGGTGAGACTTACTTAAAAGCAGCAGACCCATTAAATCCATTAAATGCCATCAATGGGTTCGCCAAAACGCCGGTGTTGGCATACCTTTGAAAACTCTGCTAAGTTATTTTTTATTTAATTCTACCAAAACCTAGGATATTCCCAAAATGGGGGCAACATGGTCCCCAGGATGTAAGGATCATCTTGGACACCGGGGTGTACAAGACGATAATTTGGTAGTGTTAAAAAAAATAGAATTATAATATTATTAAATCAAAACAATTAACATTCTGAGTGACAACAAGTAGACAGATAAATTTACTATGAACAAACGCTTTCACATCTGCATTAAGTTGAATATCGTTTGAACTATAAAAAAAAAACAAAGTCTCAAATTCAGATAATTTATGTAAACAAAGGGGATAACATAACAAAAAAATATCTTCGTAATGGTAATTCACATGAAATGGTGAAAAAAAAAAGGTTCCATTTTGTTTTAAGTACTGATTAAGAAATAAATAATTAAAAAATAATCATACCGTAATGATTTTTATTAATTTTCGGTTTTAAACAAAGTTATTAAAAAAAGGAGATTTTCTAGTATAAAATATTTTATGATACTGGTAACAATGCAGGAGATCCAAACATTTCAAATTTTTTACATCTTCGACAAAACATATATTACAACTCTCATTCATAGATTCATATTGTAAGTAGCATATCTAGCCACATGTTGGATGAAAACGGATGTAAACTGTTTCTAGTGGAAATCGATTTTGGGAGGCCTACGTCTAGCTGTGGACTAAAAGTGCTAATTATGACGATCATATGCCGTGTCTCAGACACTACACAAAACATATTTCTTATAATTAATTCTCTTTAATTTCATGGATACAATAAAAATTATGATAAAATATTTTGCACCACTGTCCTGTCACTTTGACAGTGACATTTCTTGCCATTACTTTGTTTACATAAATTATCTGAATTTGAGACTTTGGGTAGGTATACAAGCATCCTTTAAGTGAATCATTTCGTACAACTTTCCCCTACCACTATTTTTACATAAATCTCCATCTATTTGATTAATAACCTCCGCTAGTAAATTAGCATTTCAAACCTTATCGCAGATCTTCAGCCTTATTAACCCAGAATTAATATAAAACCGGATATTAAACAATAAATCATAGTTTATAATTTAATTATATTTGAATTTATAATTTGCGCGTCTTTGTTTGATATTTCCCAGATCAGAATGAAAAGCATAAACACAGTCTATAAAATATTTTAGGGGAAAAATAAAACTGCCATATTTCAAGTTAACAGCTTTTTGCTGTTGTTTTATTGCAACTTTTGTACTTTATCAAACCTAAGACCGCTTGCACATAGACTTTTATCCAGAAAAACCATTTAAGCTGATCATTCAAAATCACGAAAATAAACTTGTCATCTATTTCCTTTTAGAATACAAATATACGTATGCGTCAATCGGAGTTCGCCTACATATTTATTAAAGCACGCCAAACATCAATGATTAGCTATTAATAAGTAATATGGATACATTTTTCGATTAAAGTTGTCATAATCAATAAAAAAATACTATTCGTACACGAATAGTATTTTTTTATTGATTACGCTTATAGTTGTGTTTTGATGGTCGTGCATGTACATGCACGACCATCAAAACACAACTATAAGCGTAGCGCACGCCTGTCGAAAATGACACGACGGAAATTCGGTATAATGGGCCTAGCACGAAAACGCGGAGTAAATGTAACGTGAATTCGAACGATTTTTAAATTGAGAATACTCGTTTTGCACATAATCCTTTAAAAAAATTATTCATTTCAAAATGGTTGATGCTAATTGTGCTCGTCGCAAAAATACTATAATAGTTCTACTTTCGTTTAAAAAACCATTCAAAGGACATGTCCGAAAATGGTTTTTTATTATTCAATAATTGTAACCAGGATAAGTTAAATATATTTCGATAGACATCCCAAATAATAGTGGTTCTAACTATATCATACGTTTTAAAGACCTCCAATTTTGAGAAAAATCGTTTTTATATTAGTGTAAATTTACTCTTAAAACGATCAAAATCTATGTTAATGACGTCAGCACACCGTAAAAAATTGTAGACTTGTCAAAATTGACACATGGTACTGTCATTACTGTCAATCAATATTTGATTTATGAGTAAACAAAACTTTATTAAAATCAGATTATTTATATATGAACCTTAAAAAATAAGAAATAGGATGAAATGGGAACATAGCGTACTTTTTTAAAGATGAATACAATCATCTGTCAATTAAGACATTGTCAAAGTGTGTGGGAGGTTTTATTATATTTGGGTTGCCATCAACGAATAAAATACAATATGTAGGTACTAACGTTAAATAGTTTACAATTTTTCTCATAAATGGAGGGGTCTAAAAATATTATTTCAGTGTTTCCATGTTCCATATTTTTGTCGCTTTTAAGGTACGCGTCCATTGGCCCGCGCCGGACGCACCACACACACGACACGCAACGGATTTTAGTTTGCTTTGTATGATTTTACATAGCGCTGCGTCCAGTATCCGCGCCGCCCGCATCGAAAGCAATTTATGAACAAAAAATGCGTTGCGTGCCGGTGACTTTACACAAATCAGTTAGCCGCTGACATCGCCCACTGCCGCACGTGTTGTTTTGTTTTACCTGAGCTTACGACAAAAAAAAATGGATGACGCATTATTGATAATATTGATAGAAAGGTATGAAGAATTATACAATTTAAAACATCAACATTATTTTAATATGCAAAGATGAGATAATATTTGAGGAAAAAAAATGAGATATAATATAATATATTTTATTTTTTATTTAAATCTTTCTTCATGATGAAGTAAATCGGGAACAAATAATGAATGATACTCTCCAAAAATTGGTCGCTTCAAATTGATATTATGAACCCACATTCTACGTTTAGTTTAACGTTTTTCTTCATCTTCCAACAAGCAACTAATAATAATAATATCTTTGTCAATCTCCATGACCGAATACGTCAACTCGAACAAGAAAACACTCGTAACTAAACAAAAAATCCGGGTACAGTGGACGCATGACATCGGCAAATCCGTTCAATCCGTTGCGGGCCGTGCGTGTGGTGCATCCGGCGTGGGCCAATGGACGCGTACCTTTATGTAGGTGTAGGTTGATGCTGGTTAGATTTTAATCGGAATAAAAAACCAACGTCCATACAAAAAACGGACATCTCTTTTACGTTAAGTTTACGCAGCGCGTTCGTGTTAGGGCCTCTAATGTGCCATACATAGGTAATTTGGAAAGCATTGCAGAAACAACAAGTCGAACTTTCCTTCGCTTAATTATGACGTAACTTGCTTCACTATAAACAAATTTTCCTACAACGACAACTCTGCTGCATTCGACTGTTTCAGACTAGGTCTTCGGATAGTTACATTTCATCTTGCAAACCATACAAATTAAGGTCGGTTCTACAGTGGTTGTAGCCATTGTAGTAGTTGTAGGCGGAGGTGTAGGCTTTGGGTTGCAGAATATGTAGTGGCCGTAGTGGTGTGGGTACGGAGTGAACGTTTGGTCATCGTCGACCCAAACGTCAGGGCCAAAGGAGTATGGGTCGTCTTCGAGGTAGGTCAGGGATGCAGCATCTGTCATAGAAAAACAATATCAGGTTTAACCTAGTATCGTATTTCTTTAAAGATAATATTATAATATAAATTGAAAATTGGGAATGTCAACATATTTTCGAGTTGGCAATCTTTCATTATTTTTATACATTTATAAAATCTCTTGAGCTTTATGTATGAAATTAGTTTATTAATTTCATACATTTATAAAATCTTTGACCCTCGTTTCTGTAAAATGTGAAAAAAGTGAATGTGCCAATATATTACTAAGTGAGCAATATATACAACATCCCGACATCAACCGTCGGGCAGTTACTACCAGACACGACACCCGTCTGGTCGGAAGATCCTCCCTTTTCCATAGAGACCGCGCGACTAATATATATATTATATATATACTAATATATATATATATATAAATATATATATATAATAAAAATAAAAAATAAAAATAATAATAATAATAATAATAAATATAATATATATATAGCAATATATATTGCGCGATGCAGGATTTGTGACGTCAGGTCTTTGATGCGTAGTTCGCATGTGGCGTTGTACTCGTAAATGCCGCCAGAAATGCAATAAAGAGTTTGAGTTTGAATTTTATATTCTAATTGAGGTGTTTGGTGGTGTAAGTTAATTCCGGGACGTGTTGTACAGGGTGGCCAATTTGGAAGTATACAACTTTAAATTATGATTATAGGATATTTTTCTATAATTATTTTACTCAGGCTTGGCAATTTTATACGAAAATTAAAATCAACGTAATCTTTCCTTTTTTATACTCAAAAATGCGATCGCTTTTCATTGTGTTTTTCATTAAATTTTTGTTAGTTATCCCACTAACAAAGTCACTAATATTCTGCTTTTTGTAATCAATATTGACCACGACACGTCCCTTTGGATAACCCCATACAAAAAAAGTCAGGACATGTCGCGAAATCCTCAATGATCAAAATGGTATTCGTTACTCTTAATGATTTGTTAGAAATATTGGTTCGTTTTTAAATTCGTTTAAGAACTTCAGGATAAAATTACTCAAAGTATTGCGGTGGTCTTATAGACTGTGCATTAACGAATATTAACTAAATAATAAACACCAAACAACTGCAAATTTTGGCTTTAAATCAGAATAGGGGCTAAAAAAAGTTGTATACATCTTAATTAGCCACCCTGTATATGTAGTGCCGAGTCAGGAATTTATAAATCGGTTTTCGCACCACATAGTGTTATAACCAGCAGCACCGGTACAAAACCGTTTCCTACTACAAATTGAAGGGAACAAGTTCAACATTGCGTGATAACTAAGTCTTACCCTCGTCACTCCGGCGCTGCGAACAGTAGAGAGGGCACACTTTGAAACAGAAGAAAATCGGCTTTTCTGAAACGAAAATGGAAGTTTTTATACTGATCCTTATTTGAGCCGACATGCGACTACTTACTTAAGGCCCAGTTTGCGACCTCGAGCGATGCGATTTGCGTCGCGACTTGCATCAAGCGATTACGTGCGCGCGTTTACTGTTTCCGATCGTCGTCGTAGGTACTCAAGAAATGCCAAAACGTATCGATAAAATATCGAATTGGTATTTAAAAAAAAATCGGTATCGATTTTGATAAATCGAAAAAAATATTTAGGGTGTATCTTTACCGGGACTTTGACAATCAAAGTGCGAGATATGGCAAAAAGCGGGACTCAGCTGTCAAAGTATAGGGAGGCGAAAAATACAATCTATATATATAAAAATGAATCCCTATTTCCCTTGGTCACGGCATCACGCGTGAACGGCTGGACCGATTTCGCTAATAATTTTTTTGTTGTGTTTGTTATTGCCAGGAGAAGGTTCTTATGTAAGAAAAATTTAAGAAAGTTAAAAAAAAAATTTGTAAGAAAACGACCATATTTACATTTTTATTGTAATAATAAGTAGGTAACTCTATCTTCTAATGTAACTTTATGGCGTTTGACATAACGTGTCAGTCATCATTTGGTAGGTCTGAGAAGAGATTTTATCAAAAAAAAAAAAAAATTGAAGGTTTTAGTTAGGTAGGGTAGGGTAGGTAGGGTTGGTAGGGTAGGGTAGGGTAGGGTAGAATAGGGTAGGGTAGGTAGGTAGGGTAGGGTAGGGTAGATAGGTAGGTAGGGTAGGGTAGGATAGGGTAAGGTAGGGTAGGGTAGGTAGGTAGTTTCCTTTGCGCGTAGACAAACTGCCACAGTCAAATAGCTTTTGACAGAACGAAGTCTGTCGGGCCAGCTAGTTAAAAATAATTTTAAATGATTTTATTGAATGTTTTTCTTTGGATACAAGTACAAGACTTACAACAACATAACAAAACTTACCTACGCTTGAGACAATAAGGAAATCTAATAAAATATAGTTGTAATCTACTATAACTTCTGTCTTCTTATAGTGTACGATAAAACGGGACAATAGGGATATGTCCTAGGTAAAAAAAAAACTGATAAGTCTTTCAATCAGATAACAAAAAAATGACACGTATTTTTTGCTTAATCATATTAATAAAAAATTACTTAGATAAAACACATTAAACTTGGGGAGCGGGGGCTCGTTACGTCACAGCTACGTATAAAATCTAGTGAGAAGTGACGTCATGCCATATTTGAACTCAATGTATCGCCGTAATGTTTTGATTACGTAAAAAAAGAAAAAAATGTGTCCAATATTTTTTAAACATGACGGACATAAAAAATTTTTTAGTCATCATCCCTATTGGCGTCCCGCACGCGTCTTTCGCGGGACGCACCCTCTAAAGCTCTAGAAACGGAACGTCCGCTTAGTTGTAATCTACCACGCGGGCCCAGTGAGGGCTGGTAAATGTCAAATGTTTTTTTATTTATTTTTATTTTTTTAAATTCTTCGATGGGTTTTCTCTTGACTCTAGTCTAGGTCAGAGGTGACAGAGACAAAGTCGACGATGGAGTGAGCTTACCCAGAAGAAGCCTGTTCACTCTCACTTTGAATTAATTAGAGTCGTATGCGTTCGGAAACACAGATTCAGGCAGAGAGTTCCACTCCTTTGCTGTGCGCACATGTCTAGGAAATTTTTGGTTCTAGAACACGTATTGTTTTTTTTTTTTTTGGTTTCCGTACGTTGATTTCCTTCACCGTTTTGAGAACAGTGGTGATAAAATTATTTACACAAAGTAAAGCGCCTACCTGGGTTCGAACCCACGACCTACAACTCGTAAGTCCGGGCCGTCACAACTGGGCCACCTGCTCCCATTACTGCTTAACCTTGGTATTATTATCCACACTCAGAATCTGACATTCATCAAAGGCAGTTTTAGAAGTCTGATGATAATGAGGTCAGACGAAGGCCACACACCTGAGTAGATATGTCTATTTTCAAATTTAATAAAATAATCAATACTAATATTATAAAGCTGAAGAGTTTGTTTGTTTGTTTGGTTGAACGCGCTAATCTCAGGAACTACTGGTTGGAATTGAAAAATTATTTTAGTGTTGGATAGCCCATTTATCGAGGAAGGCTATAGGCTATATAACATCACGCTATGATTCTTAGGAGCCAAGCGAAAAGAACAAAAGTCAGAAAAAAACGCTAAGCGATAACGAAGTTATAGCACGGGCGAGCGACGGGATGCGACGCGATGGGTGGGCCGAAATTTCACGCGGACGTAGTCGCGGGCAGAAGCTAGTTAATAGTAAAACAAAAACGAAATTCTGTATGGCTCTTAACAATAAGAATAAACAACAAAGGCTAAGTAAGTTTTAGTAGTAAAGTCTTGGAATTAACTTTGATATATCTAGTGTAAATTTTTGTTTGCCACATTTTCTAGTAATTATTTTTAATGAAGACTTAAACATAACTTTCAAAGAATATTTAATAAAGACGTACAGATATATTACATTTTATAATTACTGAGAGATTGACAAAGCTTTGCGAGTCTAGTAATTACTTAAGAAACTTTAAAGAAAATCAACACAAGTTAAAACGGCTAAGTGCATGTCGGACCACGCACAATGAAGGGACCCGTAGTTCGTATGAATTTATCCCAAGACCAAACAGCATTGTAGTTGGAAAACATGTTCGGAATGTATGGGAGAACATATTTTTAAACTGTAAATGTAAGATGGTCGACTATTACTCGGTAACTTGTGAAGCCTACTTAGCTGTGATGGTTTTCCTTTTAACTTCACGCCGTTATAAATACTACTGCTGTGAATTTTTTCACATATACAATTATGGGATCATCATCATCATCATTTCAGCTGAAAGACGTCCACTTCTGGACATAAGCCTCCCCCAATTGGGGGGGTTGCCATAATCGCCACGCTTGGCAGGCGGGTTGGCGATCGCAGTATGTACGGTGTTAAAAAAAAAAGCGTAGAGAACGCCGCTGCCCATTCTCTAGTAAGTCCCTTAGTCACCTTTTACGACACCCACGGGAGGAAATGGAGTGGTGCTATTCTTTACGTCCGGCACCACACGTTACAATTATGGGATTCTTGACTCTAACAAAAATTAGCACAAAGTTTAATATTACACAAATGGAAAATGATTTTCACAAACCCGCAGTATTTTTGAACGGCCTATCCTTCGATACTCCACACCATGGGACAGATGAGAAAAAAAACTACTACTGAGAAATTCCTGATAGAAAAATCTAGTAACACTTTGCCCGACCTGGGAATCGAACCCGGGACCTCATGATTAGCAGTAGCGCTTGCGCCCACTAGACCAACGAGGCAGACAACCAGTTAAATAATAAATAACAATTACCTGTTAAATGAAAAAACGGTTCACTCCACACTTCGTTCAAAAGCACAGAGTAAATTAAAAAATACTTATACATTTCTAATACGGGATACAAAATATATGTAGATACGGCCTTTCACTACGAGTTGGACACGAGCTTTCCTCAAAACTCCAAGCGTTCTTTATATTAACTCGGTGAAACTGGTCGCTTACGTGTTCCGATGGAAATTACAAGCAATTCAATGTTTTAAAAGTTATGTTTGACGTACGATTATTTGAGTAGTTTAGTAGTATAGTACGCATCGTACCGTGTGATGCCAGACGTAAAGAATAGCACCACCCCATTTCCTCCCGTGGGTGTCATGAAAAGCGACCAAGGGACTTACTAGAGAATGAACAGCAGTGTTCTCTATGCATTTTAACACCAAACTGCGATCGCCAACCCGCCTGCTAAGCGTGGCGATTATGGCAAACTCCCCTAATTAAATTTCATATTCAATTAATAAAATGCACCAAAACTAAAAGATGAACCTGAAACCACGATGTTGGTCGAGTTTTCTATTACATTTTGGGTTCCGTACCTCAAAAGGATAAAACGAAACCCTCATAGGATCACTTCGTTGTTCGTCCGTCCATCTGTCTGTCAGTCTACCAAGACCATTTTTCTCAGCAACGCGTCAAGTTAAAATTAATATTAAATACCTGTCTACGGACCAAAAAAACGGTCTAAAAAATCAAACTTCTAAGTCAACGCAATAAAAAAATACGGCCATTTATACGAAAATATTTTGATACTCGCAAATAAATCAAAAATTACTACTTAACTACTACTTTGGTACTTCTCGTTGACCTAGAATCATGAAATTTGGCAAGAAGCAAGGTCCCACAGCACAAGTAAAGAAAAAAGTCCGCAAAATGTTAATTTGTAGATTTATCACTTTTGTTTGGAGTACAATCTTACATTTGCAGTTGGAGAATTGACTAGGACGTATATCGATGTACGGGAGAACATATTTTCATCTACAAAGCAAAGTCCGTGTCTAGGATAAATTCATCCCAACTACGGAACATTTCATTGTGTTTGGTCCGTTACGCACTTGGCCGGTTTTTTTATTTTTTTTATCGGACCTCTCAAACCAATTACTCTTACTGGGTTATACAATACCCCTTGGTAAGACTGGTTGTAACACACTTTCGGACTTCTGACCACCCGTAACGACGGTCAAAGATCTACAAATGATAGCCGGGAACAAAGATTTCACATGCTTTCCGAGGCACGGAGGAGTCTGGGTTTGTAGTCACCAATCCACGAACCCACCTCGGCAAGCATTGCTTAACTTTGCAGATTGATCAGTGCAGCTGTTATGATTTAGCCACGAGCTCCTGTGCAGCTGTTATTATTTAGCCACGAACAAATCGAACAAATTCACAAAATTTATTCCTTCTGCACATGTGGCTTCCCTGGTAACTCATTAACGGCATAATTATGTACTTAGGTGTCTTTAACTGCTCCAAACAACGATGTTTAGTTTTTTACATTATTCCTTGACATAGATAATCATCTCATTATTTGACATTATATACCTACAATTCAAATTTCAACTCTTCAGCTATATGTTTGAGCCGTTTGGGGTTAAAACACTAGGCCCATGGGGTCCGAGTGCCCACATGGTATTTCGAGACATCTCCAAGCGGTTGGTCGACTCTTCACGTGACCAGAGGGCTGGCCTATTTCTTGCCCAAAGAATCAGCATTGCCATACAACGTGGCAATGCTGCCAGCCTTTTGGGCACTTTTCCTGTTGACAGCGATGCGGAAGAATTTTTTGATGCCCTTTGATTCTTTACCTCCCTTTTTTATATACTTGTACATATTATTATCTATTTTCTTAAATAATGTAATATAATTAAACTAAACGTTAATTTATTGACAACAAAACGCAATGCACCTTTTCAAAACTCTTTATTAGTTGCTTTTGTAGACATGATATTTATTCCGATTTTTTACTGTGTAATGTAATGGCAATCATGTCATTTGGTTTAAATAAATTCAAATATTTTTTTATCTTTATCTAGATTATCTTCTATTTTGTGAATGTGAAAACGTTGTAGGCCTAGTGTATTGTAGATTTGTTGACTATTTTCTATTTTATTAAGTACTTGCTAAAGCCATATCTATTAACACTTATTTGAAAATATTGTAAAAGCCAATTATTTTTAAAAGAGTAACCGTGGAGTTTCTTGGCGGCTCTTCTCCATAGAAACGACCAATTGGAACCGTGCACCTAGCTTCTGATGTTTCATAAGTGCCCATGTAGGTTTATGTGCAATAAAAAAATTGATTTTGATTTTGAAATTGAATAATAATAACAATTAGTATTTTAGCGAATATCGGCTAAAAAGATGATGATATTGATGATGAATAAACCTTATCTTACTTCAGTTTTCATGTCCCTGAAAACGATTCTCAAGGAACGTAAGCCAAAAAGAAAGCCTCGATTCAGCTTGTTCAACTTCCTCTCAACATCTTATTCACAAACATGAAACGTACTGAAAAAAAACAGTACGCCTTTGTGGCAAAATCACAACAGTACACATATTTGATTTACTTCGAAACTGCTAAAAAAATACAGTTCAATCCAGATTGAAATACCAATACTTTGTGTAAAGAAGAGAACAAAGCTACGTCGTAGGAGCTTGTGTATGTACATTGTACAGTAAAGTGTCGCCTTTTTGGAAACACACATCACTTTTCTAGCCCTTGGTACGTCAAGAAAATTTTACCACCTTGAATACAAAAGCCCGTGCACACGATGACCACATCTGTTTACGGCCACTTTTTGTGGTGACCAATAAAAAAAAGAACTTTTGTTTCAATAAAACAACCCACCCTCTGTTACAAATGTTACAATGATCAAAGATGTCTGACCACCTAGGCTGAATTTTTGACGGTTATTTATTTTTTTATTTACAAAAACAAGTGATTCTGCAAAAATCTGATACTGCGATGCTGTTGGTTGATTAGCGTAGATAAGCGTCACTAAAGCGGCCGAGTGCTGCAGGCAGGTGGTTGTCTTACGGTGGTCCAATGTCCACGATGGAACATAGTTGCAAATGGTGCAAAGGATTTGCGCCCTTCAGGTATGCCCCAGTGTAAAATATAATGCCAGCTGAAATTCACATTTTTAAAAATATTCACAAAGGAAAATATTCGCTGATCCTCTAAAAAAAAAATATTGACCATCAAATGATGAACTTTTTTTTAACTTAATGATTCTCTAAAATCTTTTTGGGCTTCTAATAATGTTTATTTTTTATTTTTTATTAATAGTATTTTCATTTTAAATTTCTTGCCTTTTTCCTCAGTTGGTCACAGTAACTAAGCTAGGAAGCCCCGTTCAAACTGGTTAGGTTAGAACTATGACCAACCACACGTGACTTAATCGGTCCCAGTAACTGAGGCAGGGCATCCCGAACAAATGGTTAGGTTGGGTTAGATGGAAGAAGGATGGGAAGAAGAAGTGGTGCAACAAACTCCCCAGCAGCACAGCTCAGTTGAGCTACATTAAGGACGTCATGGTACCAAATTGAATGAATGAAACCAAAACTTGCGACTCAGTTTGGGAATATCGCTGTCAGATGCCATCGCCTAAATTGAATCGTTAAACTGATGTCATGGTACGAATTAGAAAAACAATTCAGTTTAGGTCCTAAAATGGATCGCGTTAAGAGCTTGTGGTAGGACCAGCTGTCTGAATACAGGAATTACAGAAAAAACATAAATCGTAACAACTACATTTGATTCTGAGCACGTAGTATTAATTAAGGAAATAGGTAGTTACCTCACTAGCACGATGAGCTTACATCCTGCATACTTAAAAACATTGTTTATCATCACATAAGACTATAAAACTGGTTATACGAGTATCGTAAGGTTGAACTTTTCGATCGAACGCCACCAAGAAGTATCGAAGGCAAATAAATAATCAAAAAACTTAAAAACAAAAAAAAATACAAAAAAAAATACTGTCAGTCATAAGACTGCACATCAGAAGTGAAAAGTTTTTAGCTTCACAAACTCGCAAACATTTATTACACACATGTGTATAAATGTATCTGAGCGTGATAGTCACGCGTGCTCAGTGCTTTTTCCCCATACCAAAAGTGCCCAACGTGCCTAAAGAAGTACAGAGTCCATGTATCGCACCCCCGGGCCCCGGTGCAACACTGTCACTTATGCAACACTTATGCAGAAAGTAACTTTTTCTGGAAAAGTATTTTAAGCAGTATTTTAAATAGGCACACTTGAAGCGATTTGGGTAGTTTTTGGAAGAATACTTTCTCGGAGTGATCCAATTTTAATTTGGTGAAGATCTGACGAAAAACTTCGGAGATAGGCATAACCCTAGTAGCATTTTTGTTGGCGTTTGGTTGGGCCACATACTTTTGAAGTTGGCCCAACCTAATGCCAACGGAAAATGCTACTAGGGAACGGAACTCCTCAATAAATGATAGCAAATGGACTGGGATTCCTGAAATCTCATGTCTGTATATTGTTTATACCAGTTCATAACATAACATCACGCCGGTACGCTGTGAAGGGGTAAGCACATGTGAACCACTAAAAATACAAAAAAAAAACGACTTTAAAAAAAAAACACTTTAAAGTGATAAATAACTTTAATTTCGGAAGTCGGTGGCAAAAAACTAAAATACAGATCCAAAGACACGGACTTCCGAAATTAAAGTTATTTTTCACTTTGTAGTGTTTTTTTTTTTGGAAGTCTGTTTTTATTTATTTGAAAAAAGATTTTTTAAACAAAGCGTTCGCATTTACGTTACGCTTACATCGCGCGCTCGTGCTAGGCCCACAGATTGCTGTGCAGTTCCTATTTATCGCAAACGTGTTCGAGATTATCTCTCTCTACTTAATACCAGTTACGTTCTATGAGAGTCATAAAGATTTTACCCTCCAGGTCACCTGACACTATCATCTTGTCCATTGAAGCGACCCTTTCTGCCTACCATCATTACTCTGTGTCATCAGCTACTACGTGTTGGTATTCCAAATTCAAAGTATAATAAGAAGGATTTGCCAACAATGAAAAGAAAAATTCTAAGTGTCTTTGCCAATAGTAGAATTGAAGACTAGCTATTGCCCGTGACTTCGTCTGCGTGTGTTTTGTATTTCATAATTTTTAGGTTTCCGTACCTCAAAAGGAAAAAACGGAACCCTTATAGAAACACTCATATGTCTGTCTGTCCATCTGTCACAGCCAATTTGCTCCGAATCTACTGGACCGATTAAGTTGAAAGGTACACATAATATGAACTTCTATGATCCAAACACGGACGTGTAATTTAACGTAAATTTTTATTTTAAAAACCAAGACTTGTAAAGTTATTAAATTCCATTCATTCCTCCCTTATTTCCGAAACTACTGAGCCTAAAAAGCTAAAAAAAATACAGAAAATAGTTCATTACTTACAGATTACAAGTAAATCTATACGAAGTCTATGATCTTAAAATAACATGGTAAATCTCTCAATACTGTGCGTACAAACTTACATTTGCAGTTGGAATGTAAGGGAGAACATGTTTTTCAACTACAATAATGTTGTGGGATAAATTCGTCCCAACTACGGAACCCTTCATTGTGCGTGGTCTGATACGTATTTGGCCGATTTTTGAAATAAAAACTTCTTTAGACGCGTTGAGCTATTTTTGGGTGAACAAAAATCATGGAACTCGCGTCATCCTTACCGAACGCTTTCCATGAGCTATATGTATTCTGTTTATATACTCGTATGTGTATTTTTTGGGTGAACAAAAAGTTTTCACTTCTAACGGCAGTCTCCAAAGACTACCCCGTTTTTTTATATTCAAATAACCCGACGAGAACTTACTTTCCTTCTCTATGCCCCAGTCTACCTATCTGTCAAATTTCATAACGATTGGTTCGGTGGTTTAGTCGTGAGTAGGTGGCTGGTGTCCGCAACTCCACGACAATGCGCGTATTTTGCGTACGGTTGGGAATTCGATTATTCGATCCATCCCAGCTCCTCAAACAAGGCCAGCAACGCGTTGATGTTACTGACAATCTCACGTAGGGTACCTGGGTTACCGAAGTACTTGGCCCTGTATGTGGTGACCACCGTGCAGCTTAGTAGCACATGAGCTGCTGTCTCGTCGTCCTCCATGCAGGCCCTGCACGGAGTGCTCAGCGGACTGCCTGACTCCTATGACAAAGAGGTGTTTATTAAATGACCCATGGCCAGTTATAGCTGCTGTAACTGTACGTAGCTGTTGTTTCGTCAGTCGGAGAACCTGATTCGTGAGGCGGCCATCAATTATGGGGAGAGATACCTTAGCCTGCCTGCACTCACACTCTCAGAAAGAGTTACCATCGCATTTATAGTATTGGTATGGATCTGAATGTCTAAACATATTGATTGATCGAGGTTACCTACAGAAACGACTACGTTGAAATATTAAGTTTCATCAAAAGGAATTTGAGTCCTATTCGGTAGAGGGACAATTTATCACGGAGTTGTTTTGTCTGTGAGTGTTTTGCAAACGACAGATAGATCTCCAGACCTTAGAATTTTCTGCCCTGTTTTATTCTTCTTTAAATGTTTATTTTGTGTGGTGTTACGCGAATGGATAGAATAAGAAATGAATAAATAAGAAAGTTTTGAACTGAGTGAATATACAAAATTAATTAAAACATATTCGAAAAACACAAATTCAAAAAATGACAAAGGAAAAACAATAATAAAATATTATGCCTTGGATAATATGACTTTTGTGTCCTTTTTAAACTTTAAACATTTTCACGTTAATCCATATGTCCATATGTCTTCAACTCATATGTATGTTAGAGACGTATTGTATCCGGTACGCTAGCGTCATCTAGTGGCGTTCGATGGAGTTATTGGAGTTCGCGCCATCGATTCTTGACTAATCGGGGCGCCAGGGCTGTCTAGTGGCGCATGACAGAGGTTAAAGCATAAAGTTCGACTGGCGGCAAGTGATCGCCGCACATTCTACAAGTGAAGTTCATCGGTGGCGGTCAAGCAGTGAAGACGTCTAGGAACTGTCGCGCGTTCGGTATAGTTGTGTCGTGTACCAACATTAATTAATTTGCATACCCATTACTGTATATAATCAAGTTCTTCTAACTGAACAGACAGATGTGCTGCTGGGGTGTTTGTTCCACTACTTCTTCTTCCCAGCTAAAGCACTAGGAAGTGATGAAGGGCCGGGCGTTTTGGGGGACTGTCTTAAGTAATTTTGATTCTCAGCTTAGATTGAGTAAATGACTTTTGAGTTTAATTCGGTTTTTCTATTGCGCAATAACCAACACTACCCACAGAACGTCCACAGTAGTTAAAATATGGCTGATGATAACGAGAGAAACCTACCTTTCTCCGACATGTATATACATTTCCGTACTTTGATAAACGCAGAAGAACCAAGGTAACCGACATAGCTCGAAGAATTGCCAAACTTAAGTGGCAATGGGCAGGGCACAATGCGCGCAGAACAGATGGCCGTTGGGGCCGAAAGGTTCTGGAGTGGCGACCGCGTACCGGAAGACCTAGCGTTGGAAGGCCTCCCACAAGGTGGACCGATGACCTTATGAAAGGCGCAGGAATCCGCTGGATGCGGGAAGCACAAAACCGGTCGAGGTGGCGGTGCTTGGGGGAGGCCTATGTCCAGCAGTGGACGTCTTTCGGCTGAAATGATGATGATGATGATGATAACTTTGTTAAACAGCCTTGGCAGGGCGAAGTGTCCGAGATTTGTTTTGGATCCCGGCACATAGAAAATGTTATCATTTTAACAAAAACTACATGGTATTCCAAAAACAACAAAGTCTATCGTCGTTGTATTATTTATTTGATTCTAGGGAACCTAGTTAATTTAAACTTTAGTTTTACAATACAATTCAGATTCAGATTTAATTATTTGCCAACAATGTAGGTACAGGTATAAGATGGTACATCTAACAATTTTGTTACATTTTAATGAATAGTTGTCATGCTCACAGCGAGAACATACTAATTAGAGCTAATTATTTCGTCTCTTGCTGGCTTTGTCTATTAGTAAAATGTAACTAACGAACCAAAATGTCTTTAACACCTTTAGAACAAATAACTACCACAATAGATGACATGGTGTAAGAAAAATAAAATAAAGTAGAAACCTTTTTTAAAACAATCTATTGATGAACTTAAAAGTATGATTTAAAACTTACGTAAACACTTCAAACTACTTTAATGCTTTCTTAAAAGCTTGAGGCTTATCTGAAAGTGAAAAAAAGACGTCTCAAGTTTTAAGAAAATATTAAATTGTAATAAAAGCTTGTGAAAACAACCCACAGATCCTAGATTTATTCACCTAAACGTTTCTTCGGATATGAAAAGAGTTCTTTTATAGTTTATATATAGGTGAATATAATTTCCGTCTGTCTACAAATGTGTATAAATATACGCCACTTTTAAGGCGCTACCCCGAACAAAACATTGCAATAGTGCGTTTTTCAAACGCTATTAACTCATTAATAGAGTCGCATTTTCCAAAATTTTACTTATTCTATGAATGATCCGCTCGGACGCGGTGACGGTGGCGGCAGGAGCACGGTGAATTTTGATAATTAATCATCATATAAAGTAATTTTAAATTATTTAATTTCTTATATAATATACTCAGATTTAAAAAAAAATCTTTTCCATGGCTTCTTTACCACCTGTAGGTGTATCTCTTAAAATATTTCGTGTTTGAATAGATACACCCTATATAACCTAACACTCTTTTTTGGGAATGTCTTCTCGCATTTCAACCTAGGATGTTGTCTACTGCTTATCCAGACTTCCCTGTGAGTGTCACAATAAATTAAGGCCTCCAGCCAGGGCATAAAACTTAAAACTAAGCGACTACTCTCGAAAAAGACACGGACATATTATATTTATACCATTAGTCCATGTACACGTCGGAAAACCGTCGCGTTCACCGGTTGTAAACAAAGATATCAGTCACATACTCGTAGCCGTTTTAGGCTTATTCCACTAATCCCCCATGATAGAATCCCATTCAGTGGGAAAAACTTAACCCTAACGTAAAAAAATCACTTTCAGGGGATCTAGGAATGTTTTTTCAATTCTATTTTTCCCCCCAAACCGAATCCCGGTTAGGGGGGAAAACTCAGGGGCATATTTTTTTTTTATCTAGGGCATTTCAGAGTGTAACCACTAAGGTTCCGACTCTTTAACCGGACTTTCCTGTGGCTGCCTTAAGCTCCTAACGAAACTTAATGCCTCCAGCCAGGGCGTAAAAATACTTATAAACTAAACGACTGCACGCTAAGGGCACCCCCTGTGGGGTACGAACCTCGGCTTGGGGCAGCATCGGAGGGAGGGTGGCAAGGGACCGTCGGTGGCTGGATAAAATCAGTGTTTGGATTATTATCAGGGGGATTTTGGATTACATGCTGCTCAGCTAAAGCGCGTGCTGGCGCTTCACTTACAGTCAAGGGTCGGGGAGGACTATTTGTTAGTCGGGGATTTCGCGCGGGGCCTCAGCGGCGAGGTCGGAATGACTATCAGGGGTGAATTCAAGACTGTTTTTATAGATTCCACTTTTCCTCCTAAGGGGGATTTTCAGAGGGGATTTGTGGAATAAGCCGCCGTTTTAATGTCGGTTTTTTACAATTACCTAATCGTAAAGGAAAATTATTACGTACCTTTATTTATTATATCAATAAACAATGTAAAATACAAAAGAATAGTAATATCTGTCTTTATAAATATATATCAAAAATTTTATAAGCTTAAGCAATTAGAAAGTCCCGCGTAGAAGCGGATATGTGGCAGTTGACTCATTTAATTTAGGTACTTTCTTGTACGAAGTAGTTAAAGACATCTAACGCATTTTGAACCATTTCCTTGGTAATGCCTTATTATTAATGTGTATAATAGAAGAAGATTTTTTCTTCTATTAATTATTACAGTTTTGCGTTCAAAACGCTCTCATGTAAACGTACATACTTTGCGGCCGTTGAAATGTTGCTCATCGATTTGATAAGAAATTTTCTTTAAGATTTCTCTAAGAGTATTTTAGCGAAATCCTAAAAGCGATTGTCTTGTCTCACCTACATCATATTCTACGTGACTTTACATTCATACATATATCAAATTTAGTTGCCTTTCCTTTTAATATTCCTATTTTCTAAAACGTTATAAGTCTACATGTTGACATGAACAAAGAAAAGCTTGCGTGCTTTTGATGAAGTTTGTGAAAACTGACACCACCTAAACTCTTCTTCGGATTTGAAAAGAGTTATTTTATATTATATTGATTTGAAAAGAGTTATTTTATGTTATTTTATGGTATATCTATAAAAATAAATAAAAATTACGTGTATGTTTGTAATGTCATAATAACAGCCTTTTACTAAATGCTTATGAAAGTAGTATATTTATATATATTTGTATGAATACGATAAAAGAAATTGTCTGCCTGTCTGTGTTTGTTCCAGCTAATCTCCGAACGGCTGGACCAATTTTGACAGGACTTTCACTGGTAGATAGCTGATTTTATAAGAAGTGGCTAATTTTATACTCTTTTTACTATTAGAAATAGCGATGCGGGTGAAGCCGCGGACAGCAGCTAGTTGTAAACAAATTATAAGCAGGTAATCAGTTTTCAAGCACAATTAGAAAGACAGAAAGAAAAATATTTTATTTGGGACACGCTGAGGAAATGCAAACAGTAAAAGAGAAGCTTTAAAACTAATAAGAAAAAAAAAAACACTGGGCGAAGCCAAAAAGGTTCTCAAATGTCAGTATAATGCTGCAATATTTAAAAATAAATAACGCAGCGCTGGTATTCTGATAGGGCCCGATTACTTCATGTGACATAATTATTTGACCATAGTAATCGATATAAATAAAACCGGCCAAGTGCGTGACGGATCACGCACAATGAAGGGTTCCGTAGTTGGGATGAATTTATCCCAAGAACAAACTTAACATTGTAGTTGAGAAACATGTTTTACAACTGAAAATTTAAGTTGGTCGACTATTACTCGTTAACTTGAAAAGCCTACTTAACTGTGATAGTTTTCCTTTTAACTTCGTTATATATACTGCTATCTTGAATTTTTTCACCTATGCAAAACTAACCGTTTAGCTGGCAGGGGGGACACACTTGATTCTAACAAAAATTTGCATTTTAAAGCCTGATATTTCAAAAACAGATCCCTTAATCGAAAAGTGTTTGTCGTAATTTTTATAATTTAAAAATTGTTTGAGACTTTTTCGTTTATTCTATGAATGATCCGCCTCGACACGGTGTCGGCGGGCAACGCGGGTGCGGTGCCTTTTGATCATTAATCATTCTGCAAGTCTGCACTAAGCTCTTTTTGATATTTTTATTTCAAATATTAACTACCAAAAGAAAAAGGCGCTGGTTCGTGGTAGTTAGAAACAAAAGTTATAGGCCCCTCGCCCACGGCGACTTTTTGAAACGCGCGACAGCATCGCTACTAACGCGCGTTAGTCACATTTGCAACGCGCTACAGAAGCAATGCCAACGCGCTACTAACGCGCTACAGTATCGCGACTGTATCGTTGCAAACTCGCTTCTGTGTCGGACGACATCGGGGAGAGAACGGAGGCTCATAGTTTTTTAGTATTTTAAACGTTGTTACATAATGTCCAAGTAATTTCTCTTTATTAAATGGGTGCATCCAATTGACGCTTCAGCTGCTTACGTAAAAGCAGCACCAAAGACAACGTGACTAATGTTGCCTCAACGGAGTCCATCTTGCAACTGTGGCATTTTTGTGCCGTTACTGAATCGCGTTTGCATCGCGACAGAAGCGCGACAGTATCGCGTTTGCATCGCGACTGAGAATCGTGGTGTGGGCGAGGGCAAACAGCAAGCGGCCGCATCGCGGCTGTATCGATGCGAACGCGCAACAGCATCGCTACTGCATCGCTACATAAAGTCGCCGTGGGCGAGGGGCCATAATCATCATAATAATTGTGTGCCAAGTTTTTTTTTTTTTTTTTCTTACACTTAGATAAAAAAAAGATTTTGTTTCTATGGCTTCTATACCACCTTAATTTTTTTATGGCTACATTTAGTTTTTGAAAAAATTTTTTTTTTTTGGTGTGTCACTTAAAATATTTCGTGTATGAACAGATGGATTTTATATCAATTTACATTAACATGTCGGTGACACGAACCCACAAGATTTTGCCCTACCAAAATTCACTTCACTTCAAATCATTTTCACTTCATAAAAGTATCTTTACATCTTTATTTTTTCCAAAGTCAAAATATACTCGCGTACTTGAGACTAGATATTGCAGAACATTATGTATATCCACACTTAAGATATCCTGCCATATCAACCCGATATGTCACTAACACCACATTTATTTTTGTTGTTGTACTTAAGGCGAAGTTCTACGCCTTTTATGAAAACAAAGCATTGCATAATCAGCCTATAACATGGGACTGGTGGGAGGGTCATAATATCGGATCGCATAATATCGAAAGGCGTAAAATATCGGATCTTGTGTTTATTTTTAAGATTGCCAATGGAACAAGTGGTGTTTCCGAGTTGTTGGACAAAATCGGGCTGCGAGTGCCGTCTGTGTTCTTGCGTAGACCTCAGTTATTGCACACCCCAGTGGTAGCCACTACGTACAGACGGAACTCGACATGGTAAGAGCGAGTCGTATGTACAACACAACCTGCCGGGAAGCTGATATCGACATTTTCAATACTAGTGTTGCTAAATTGAAGAAAATTTTGTCTAATGGCTTCTTCGAGCGTAAATAGTATTGTTCTTTTATGTGTTATTTATAGTCTATTTTCAATTTTCTGGTTCATATTTTTTTTATACTACATGTGGAAACTTGTAATTGGCCTTATTTTGCATAAACTACATATTTCTTACTGTATCTGTTTAGCTGTATGTTTTACTCATATTCCACCACGTGGACCCAGTGCAGGTTGGTGGATGTTACATGTCTTCGAATTTTTGGTTCTATACCCAAAGTCTCTAATTCAGATAATTTATGTAAACAAAGTTATGTCAAGAATTGGCACTGTCAAAATGACAGGACAGTAGTGCAAAACATTTTATCATTATTATTTTTTTGTAAATAATCGTCTATGAAATTAAAGTGAATTAATTATAAGAACTATGCAAACAAAAAACAGTTGCAAAACAATGTTTTATGTAGTGTGTCGGAGACACGGCCTATGATCGTCATAATCAGCCCTTTTAAGTCCACTGCTAGACGTAGGCGTCCCAAAATCTATTTCCACTCGAAACAATTTACAGCCGTTTTCATCCAAAATGTGGTTAGATATGCTACATACAATATGAATCTATGAATGAGAGTTGTATTATTAGTGTTGTTGAAGATGTAAAAAATGTGAAAATGTTTGGATCTTCTGCATTGTTACCAGTATCATAAAATATGTTTTACCAGAAAATCTCCTTTTTTTAATAACTTCGTTTAAAACCGAAAGTTTATAAAAATAATTATGGTATGATTATTTTTTAATTATTATTTCTTAAATTCAGTACTTAAAAGAAAATGGAACGATTTTTTCGCCAATTTATGTGAATTACCATTACGAAGATATTTTTTTGATATGTTATCCCCTTTGTTTACATAAATTATCTGAATTTGAGACTTTGGGTATAGGACATGCCGTTCTTCGCGATATTTTTCTTCATCGTTTTAAGAGCAGTGGTGATGATATAAATTACAAAAAGTGCCTGTCTCGGTTCGAACCCATGCTCTATCTACTGGTGAGTCGGAGCCATTACCAATGGGCCACCACAGCAAAAAAAATACTAACATTTTTAGATTGATAACTGCTTAATTATTTTGAGAACTTGAATTAACAAGAGAATCTAAGTGAATGTAAGTTTGAGATATACAAGGTATAATTGAAAGAACTGAAAACCCCTGAACACACGGTACCTACTCATTATAAACCACTTTTACTATGGAACCAACCTCATTTATATTATACCTTGTATAATCCGGCCAGACCTTTGCCCTGCTGTAGAACAATAATAAAATGGTACCTATTATTGGAACGAAGTTTTATAAGTCAGTTTGCGGTTGGGGTTTTTTGTAGAAATCGTCACGTAAGGAAAAAGTTATCCTCTAAGCGATTTTTTCTCTCTCTGCCTCTTGCCTCCTCTCCTCTGCGATCTTCTGCGAAAATGCGTAAGAAACTTTGTTTTTAACAGGGTTATTTATTTTATATATTAAAAACAAAGTTTATAAAATTTTAAGAACTATGCTCCGCAAAACCGTTTTCACGACCTTACCACACACATATTTTTTTTTTAACTCTATTTTATACAAAATTTCTTGTTTTTTTTTTTTTTTCTTACTTTGAATCGACTAGAGTCAGGACCATCCCCTTAACCAGACAAGCCCCAAACAACTCCATTACAACCTTTCGCATAGAAAAGGATTTCGGACAAAAGGGTTGAACGTTATCTCGTAAACGTCAGTTATTCTTCGAGTTTTCTGACCCGCAATACACTCAACAAGGAGCAGTCACGTGAAATGGCTAAGAAAATTACTCTTTTAGACTGTGTGCACAATAGTGTCAAAAAAGTTGAGTCTGTAGATAGAACAGTTTTATTGCGAATGTGCACGCCATTTTTTTTTTTTCAGTGTGATTGTCTTTTGTTTGTAACTAACATTCAACATCTGGCTAGCCTTTTCCCAACTCTGTTGGGGTCTGAATACAAGTATTTTATATGGAGCGACTGCCTATCTGGCGTCCACAACCCAGTAACTGGGTAATACGATACCCTTTGGTAAGACTGGTTGTCAGACTTTCGAGCTTCTGATGACACGCAACGATTGCCAAAGATCCACGAATGACAGCCGGGAACAATGGCTTAACGTGCTTTCCGAAGCACGGAGGAGTCTCGGTATGTAAAGATGGTCACCCATCCACGGATCAACTCCAGCAAGCGTAGCTCAACCTGATGGATTGACCCGTTTGGATAGTATTACTTCGGCACGAGCTCCTCTATATTATGTATCTTTCTATGTATTAGTATTTATTGTTTTTCGAATTATCTATACCTCATGTTGCACCTGCCATGTTTTGTCTCTGCATCACCCTAAGGTTGACTGGTAGAAGATGCTTCAGGCATTAAGTCCGCCTTTGTACTGAATTGTTTTACTTGTGCATAAAGTTTTTTTTAATAAATTAATAAGTTTCTTCAAAATTCAACTCTCCATACATATGTCCAAACAACTGATCGAGTTTTGTATGAAAAGTCGATTTTATTTGCCCGTTTTCGAAAAAGTCGTAAAACAAATGTTGTTGTTTATGATGTTAGTAATCTACTCCTGCGAGGTTGTTGGTGTTTTACAAATAACCCTATATACAAACAAACAAACAAACAAATTAAATTTTAATTAGAAGAAAAAAACTAACATAGTTCGTAAGTTTACTAACACAATGAGTCCTTGTTACTTGATTAAATAAATTTATTATTATTATTTATTATACAACATCCCGACGTCAACCGTCGGGCAGTTGCGCACCAGACACAATACCCGTCTGGTCGGAGGATCCTCCCTTTTCTATAGAGGATGAGTGAAGTTTACACCCTGTTCCTCACACCTCTACACTTGAAACAACTCGAGATCGTAGTCAAGAACAGGCCCAAAACGCAATTTAAAAAAAACTGACCCAGATTCATCTGTTCAGATTGGCCTCACCATTTGTATGGTAGACTGAGGGTGAGGCCAATACTTACTGACGTCAGTCGTCCGTAGCTACACAATAATATAGAAATATAAAAATTCTGAGAAGTATGTAAGGATCGAAGTAGAAGAAGATAGAAGTTTCTAGTAATGTAGTTTCGCCATAGGAAGAAAGAAGGCATGACTTTTACGTTTGAAATTTATTTTACGCACTGACCGCGTAAAACCACGCATCTTCGACCAGTTCCATACTATCAGTTCTGACAGTCGATCCTGACCGCCAGTGGAGCACTTACATACAGTCTTGACTCAAGTTTGCATACAGCCTTATGTTTCAGATACTCATACATTGAGCTGCTTTGAACGAAGCCTAATCTTTGAAGCAACCGGATAATAAAGGTTTATTTAAAACTAGCTGCAGCCCGCGGCATCGCCCGCGTGGCTTTTTCTAAAATAAAAGTCGTCTGAGTTACTAGAGAGTACTAGTTATTAAAGAGGAATGGGTGTATACTCCAGGTGCTACAAGGACCCAACCACGGTAACTTAATATAGTAGTCTTAACCCTAGTAGCATTTTCCGTTGGCATTTAGTTGGGCCAACTTCAGAGGTATGTGGCCCAACCAAACGCCAACAAAAATGCTACTAGGGAATATATATATAGTAGTCTGTATTACAAAGATTTCATCATCATCATCATCATCATTTCAGCCGAAAGACGTCCACTGCTGGACATAGGCCTCCCTCAAATGGGGGGAGGGAGATTTGGCATAATCGCCACGCTTGGCAGGCGGGTTGGCGATCGCAGTATGGTGTTAAAAATGCATAGAGAACGCTGCTGCCTCTCTAGTAAGTCCCTTAGTCGCCTTTTACGACACCCACGGGAGGAAATGGGGTGATGCTATTCTTTACGTCCGGCACCACACGGTTGAAAAAAAACAAATTATTTCTACAAAGATTTAAGAAAGGGAAAACAAACGGTAAACTAGTTTTGAATCAGGGCGAAAATGTATGCAAAACGTATAGCAGTCGATGACGCAGTACAGTGCAGTATGCCGAGCGCCCCCTCCGCGACCGCGGCTTCCACCCGCGGTCGCCTGGCGAGGCGTGATATTCTCGACACCTTATAATATCAGCTATCTGCTAGTGAAAGTCCTCCCCCGATAATAATCATAATCCTGATTTTATCCAACCACCGTCGGTCCCTTGCCATCCTCCCTCCGACTCTGCCCTAAGCCGAGGTTCGTACCCCACAGGGGGTGCCCTTAGCGCGGAGTCGTTTAGTTTATAAGTTTTTACGCCCTGGCTGGAGGCTTTAAGTTTTTAGCAGCTTAAGGCAACCACAGGAAATACCGGTTAAAGTGTCTCAACCTCTCATGGTTAACTCTAAGATGCCCTAGCTAAAAAAATATATATATATATATTATGAACGTCCCGTCAAAATCGGTCCAGCTGTTTCGGAGATTAGCCGGAACAAACAGACAGACATACAAAAAAATAGTTTTTTTGTTAAAAGTGCCCGTATATACTTTCATACATGCATTTAGTAAAAAAGCTCTTATTTCGACATTACAAACAGACACATACATTTTATTTATTTGAATAGATGTCCGAGTTTTCAGTAGCTTTTTGTATCTGAACTTTTTACTTTGACCTATTGCCTTTTGTGTCAAGTTATTTAACGACTTTGACTAGCCTGATGTGATGGGGTGAAATAATTAACATATTTTGTGATGTACATACGTATGTGCCAAAACTTTTCAATAATTTGCATCCAAGATATTAATATGAAAAAAAAAATACGTTGCTATGGCTTATTTACCACCTAAAGATATACCTCTTAAAATATTTTTATGAATAGATAACATTATATAATTTCTATTCAACATTATATTTCAAATCATCTCCACCATCATCATTCAACCTTACTACAAAAAAGCTTACTACCTGTCAACTTACAGGCTACTTATTCTTAACTGGTTTTTAGTATCTCGCTTATAGGTATACTGGCTTATGGCAGTGGCTTTGCCTGCGAGGAGTATATTTTTTGTAAGGTGATTCTTGAAGTTATCTAAACTAATACTATTAAGAGGTAAAAAAAAAATTTTTTTTTTTTCTCTGGATGTTTTGGAAATAGAACTCAACCCCTTGCGCGCGGTCTGCATGAGCAGAATACCAAAAGTGTCATTTTATGCTATTGCCATGCTGACGACGTACAATTGAATTATATGACATTTAGCAGAATTGAGGCCCAGGCCGCGTGATCAACGCGTCATCGGCAAACTGAGGCACGGCGCGGCCGCGATACGTCTCGGGCCTCGGCCTGATGACCACACGCTTCCACGGACTCCGTCGCGATGGACGAAATTCCTCTCAAATTAGATTATTAACTGTTTGTCCGGGAAAGTTTACTATTTGTAATATTAAAAAATAAGAGACGTTTATATACAATATGTTACAAAAACCCTGTCCGATCCAATAAAGGCGTATTCCTGGTTCAACATACGTACTAGAAAAAATTGTTATAAAAATGTAACTCATAAAAAACAAAAGTTATTGATTTTTTATTTTTATAATCCATGCGAAATTTAACACTGAATATGGCAAATTTTCATAAGTTGACAACACTCCACCCGCCGGCAAAATCTTTTTATTTTTACCTATTTTTATTTCAAAGAACACCGCCCTACACTACCGCATTGTAGGCACTTTTTCAACTAGTCGCCGACTCTTTGATGTCGCCGACTGGTTGCCTACCGACGCGCTACTTGTTGGCCAATGGCCAGTCTTTCGTGGAGATAGCTTTTGATCGGACGTCTGTACGTATCACGTGCCGCTATCGTTTCGTTTAATATGTTGATGTGCTTAGGTAAGACCGACTGTAATTATGCAGCTGCTTGTAGAACTTATGAGGTGCGCTTCGCTAATATGCCAGGTGTGACAATACCATCGGAGCGTGCGTTCCATCGCCTGCATAACCGTGTGTAGATACACTACAGGTAGTGTTCATGGGCACGAGTCGCAGGCCGCTGATGCTGGAAGACCACGAGAGTGCAACGTGGAAATCGAGGAACAGTTCTCCGGTCTAATCGTGTGCTTTTCGCCGATGAATGCTCGTTTGAGAGAACAGGTGTGGGTATTCAACTGCCACAACGAATACGTGTGGGCGCTCTAAAACCTGCACCCTATGAAACAGAGTAATTTTCAAGTGCGCTGCAAAGAGTATGTGCAAATTTAGTGAAAAGGTGACGAATGTGTATTAGTGTTGGAGGTGGACATGTGGAGCACGATCGCCGAAGTATGCAACAACAACAAGCGAACTGATTAGGTACCTGGTCGGTAAGTAAATTGCCAAAAGCACATCACATTTAAAAGAGCCCTTATCAGGGCTACATTTAATTCACTAAATTGTTTCTTCGGTTTAAAGATCTTTCTTTTTTCGTTTCTTGATTAACAGAATTAGGTCAGAAATCCGGATCACTATGCCTACAAAACAATATCAGCTGATACCTACGCGTAGGCACAAGGTATGACGTAGCGTAGGTTTCTTTCGTTATAAGTTTGGCGGCACGCGACAAAGTAGATTCATGACAAAAAATCATACAAAGCGCCTCGCTCGGCGGCGACAAAAAACTGTAGGTAGTGAACTTGTGAACTTTTTCGAGCAATCAGTGTTGCCTCTGATCAGTTTTTATTTTTAATTTTTATTTAATTATATTCACTGGGGAAAAATAATAATCTCAAATCTATTAAATGGTTACGTAATAGTGTACGCAGTATGATGCCGAATAATACTCTTAAGGATCGGACAGGGTTTTTGTTACATGCTGTATAAGACAGTTTTTTTTTTTTTCCTTTTTTAAAGTATCTAGGTAGGTGATACTTTATTCATATTACAATCTAGCTTATTCTTAATTCTTGCTTATTAGAAAGACGTTATCGGACGATTTTTGAAGTCAAAGTCAAAGTCAAAAATAAAGATCTTTGACTTTTGACTTTGACTTTGACTTTAAAAAATCGTCCGATAACGTCTTTCTTATTCACTTTAGGTATGTTTAGAGGAAGACACATAATCACGTGTTCTTTAGTCAGCACTTGCACTGCAGTTTAAGTTCACACACTAGCACTGCACTAAACTAACTCAAACGGCCTTATTACAAAACAAAATTTATCTTTAGAACCAGGTTTAAACCATGGTGGTTTTGGTTGGTGGTAGGGCTTGTTCTAAGTCCGTCTGGCTAGCTACCACCATCTTATCTAAGTCTGTCGCCAAAACAAAAATGTTAACAAGCATTTGTTAGGTTTCGGTAGTTAGAGGTAAGATAGCCAGTTCCTCTGTGGTTGAGGATTCCGGGTGAAGCTCGCTTCCATCTTCGGCCTTATCATAACTTACCATGAGGTGAGATGAAAACTTAGAGCTTCCCCGTCGTATGTAAAAAAAAAAAAAAAAAAAAAATACTTTTTGGATTTCGATCTTCATTCCGACAAAGTTATGTTCTAAATACGAAAACTGATTTTAAACCCGAGTCTAAGTTGTCAATTTCGTATTCAAAACTTTACTAACGTTGGAAGGTTCGGAATACAAAAACTGGCTCATGCCCGGTTTCTGAAGTTCTCAGATAAACTCTCATTAGCTATTGGTTCAATAAAGTTATGTATAAGATAAACGTCGGTTAACTGTCACTGCGTTTCTGAATACGTAACAAACCATTCAATAACTATGAGACCGATAACTAGTTCCTTAATTGCCGCTAGATGGGTCTGTATAAGAGATCGCGTCTAAAATTGATTTTATTGTTTTAATTCGTCTTTAATACTGGTTTTATTTGTAATAATATTTTTATCGACGGTAAATAAGTGGTTTTACACTGTTTTAGTAAAAAAATATGATTTAAGTCGTTATTTATAGGCGGATGAATGAACGACATCATTGCCAGTTTTTTATAAAACGAAACGTTAACCTTACTTCTTTCTGCTTTCACTTCATTGTTTTTGTTTCATGTGGTATTATTTTTGCTTTGCCGTTTGATTTTAAGTTAAAAGTTTGTTTATCTTTCCAATCGTTTGTGCTTTCTATTCCATTTATTTTTTCCATTCTTTTGTAAAATAACATGTAATGGAATCTGGAACACGCAGTAAAATTTTTGTGAAGATGCTTCTTATCGAAGTGGTTAAAGAATTTAACGTAATCGATAACTTAAGTTTCTGTGTACTGATATATTGAAAATAAACTCCAGTACTTCCAAATCAGACTCGGAAAAGCTGCTAATAATTAATTATGCGAACACTTATTGTTTTCTCCTTTAATTAACTTTAATATTTAGCTTTTACTGGCAATTTAATTTAATAATAAACATTTAACCTAAAAGTTGATGTAGATGGCTATGAAATGAAGCGTCAAATAAAGTTATGGAACCGATAAACGGCGCACATTGGTCAGTTAAGTTAACTGAAGTTTAAACGGAGTTTATCTTACATTGCGGTGTTCGGAAACGCACATTCACAAGTTATCGAACCAATAGCGCTATTGTATAGATAAACCACCGTTAAAAGTTCCTCAGAAACCGGGCATAAATGGCTTAAATTTGGACTAAAGCTAGAACTCGTTTTGTTATAAGACAGAAAAGGTTACCGTTTTTAGTCTTCGCACTAAATCAGTGACGTCAAGGAGTTGGATCGCCTCAACGTTCACGTGATGATGAAGTCTATGTCCGTGTTTTGTGATTTATAAATAAAAAAATTCTGACCTGATATCAAGTCGTTGAAAACAAGCCGTGTGTAGGTAAGTAGATGGAAGGTGGCGGGTAATCGCGCAGATACCGACACACATCCTTCCTGTCTTGACGAGCCCCTATTTCTGCCATCTTTAAACGGTGGCATTTTGTTTTACCTACATAACTACATATAGAAGAATTTGCTAATCTAGATAAATTTTACATGGTTAAAACAGGTCTGAAGCAGGGACTGAATACCGATATAATTTACCGATATAATTTGGATACATGATTTATTTATTTATTTATTTAACATAAAACGGCCAAGGCCAATTACATTAGTTAACAAAGACACTTAAACACATTATTTAAGGATAATAACAAAGTATACAACTACTCGACAGTCATACGCTCATCTCACAATACTCCAAACATACAAAGATAAGATAAGATCTTCTTCCATCCATCCGCGAGCACATCACAGTCGGGCTTAGCGTCCAAGAGAGCGTTGAGCGCAGACAGTGTGCGAGGGACAGGAGACTGGGCTTGAGCGACGGTTCGACTCCAAGGCACGGCGAACAATCTGTGCCTGATGATACCAAAATATCGCTATAAATACCGGTATTTGGGTATTGATATAATACCGTTATTATTAAATTTTCTTGCGTTTTTTGCAATTTGCAGGTCAGTGTCAGGTTATATCTTGATCAAAATATGATTAGAGACTGTAAAAAAATATGTATTTACTTAAGAATCATCAATAAAGATTCTGTGACGTCACTTTGTAGCCTGATATCGGTGCTGAGTATCGATATAATTATCGATATTTTATACCGATACTCAAATTACTGATATAAAATACAAGTATTTATGCCAGATGTCGATACTATTATCGGTATTTTATTTTTCGAAAAATATCGGTATTCTTCGAGTATCGATATCGGTCCCTGGTCTGAAGACGCCAAACAGCGGGGTAATTGCTTAAAACACTTGCAGTAGCAATGTGTTTCATTTTGACACTTCAACAACATTCATTGCGTTATTTACGTTGTTGAGGAGATAAAATTTCTAACAATTTTATTTTTTATTACTGTTTGGGCGTGCTCTTGACCTAGATCTCGCCTGATGGAAAGCGATGGATGAGGTTTATGATGGAACGAGCGTGCCCAGAAGATGCCTGTTCACTCTTGCTTTAAAGGGAGACGAGTTATATGTGGAAGGGAACAGACGCTGGCAGAGAGTTCCACACTTTGGCTGTGCGCATAATAAATGTGCAGGAGAAGCGCTGAGTACGACTGGACGGGATATCAACCAAGTATGCATGGTACCCTGCAGTACGTCTGGTAGTCCGGTAATAAAAAGGCGATGGTGGGATCAGGTCGTGGAGCTCCTGCACCCACTCTCCGAAGTTCAATCTGTAGAAGACCGACAGGCAAGCAACATTACGCCGATGTACCAGGCTGTGAAGCCTAGACACCAACATTTCGTCGCCGATAAGCCTTTTCGCTCTGCGTTCCATCGAGTCAAGTGCAGCAAATTGGTATTTTGTTGAGCCATCCCATAAGTGGCTGCAATACTCCATACAGGAACGGATCTGTGCTTTGTACAAACTACGAAGCAATGTATTAGCGTGTTACGCAAATAGGGTCATCATCATCATCATCATTTCAGCCGAAAGACGTCCACTGCTGGACATAGGCCTCCCCAAAAAAGGGGTTGCCATAATCGCCACGCGCTACGTTCATTGCCTAATTTTCGTCGTTGAGCAGACAAATTTTTCAAACCTATGAAGCAATGGCAATATCCTTCAAAACTGTCGGATAGAGATTCAAACTCTGTTACGAAATTAGGATGCTGGTCATTTTGTTTCTAAAATTGTCTTGAAGTATACATTGTGACTTGTAATTCGTCCGTCCTGGAAGGAATACGTCGAATTACAAGACACCGTGTATAAACCGAAAGATTACAAATAAATAAGGTTCCTTTTAATTAACATTATCTACCCTGTTTTAAGTAGGGCTTTCAGTTTCGTTGCATTTCTGACTTTCGGGAAAGAAAATCAAGACTCGATGCGGTCTTGAAAGGACATCGTCGGATATGGCCCCAAGACCAACAAACATCTGACCTACATGATAATTATAAATATATTTTATTAGACTAATTGCGAATATCTGTACGAAACGGACATTCTGCGTTCCATTAATGAACAATTAAAAGAGCAACTATCGACATCACATAAAATATGCCTATTAGATTAGACATGACAATTAGTTGATGTCCAATCTTTCAATAACATGACTAACATACATGAGGTAATATGACTTCCTACCTTAGTATAAATATATAAAATCCAAAAAAACATTAGGATAAAGTCGTTTGCATTGAAGTTAAATAAATAAGTACTTATTTAACTACCTACCTATTTTAATACAAAAACTAGATGATTTACCAAACACCTAATTGGAACTTAGGTAAGTACTTAAGTGTTTTTCTGAATCTCTTAGCTTTACAAACCACATACAGACAATAGAAATAACAGTGACATGAATTTATTAGCATGTATTTCGAAGTATTGAAAGGATTGTTTCTTACTAAATACAACCTCAAAATCTTTGTTTTCCTTTGAAATAAATCCTTTCTGCAAGTTGTCCGTCATTAAACTTTGTCTTCATGGGCTTAAACTTGTAATTTAGAACACGCAAAGTAATTTTCCTTTGCTGTTGGTTCTGGGGCGAACGCTGTATGGATGCAGAACAATCTCCTTTCCGGGAAAAACGAAACTTTCAAGACTATTTCAAAAGTATGTTTCATACTTATAGGCTAGGCATTTAGGCAGTAAAAACAAAATAATTGGTTGGGGAAAAACTTTCTTCGCATTTTTTAAGAAAATTCAAAACATTTTTTAATATAGTTTATTTACATTTAACTATAGTATGTAGGTACCATTTTGTTTGATAACTTTTTGCCATCTTGTAGGTAGGGACATGATCCCATTGCTATAGAAATTTTGGGACTTCTGATCCAAATACCGCGACAAATGGTTTTGGCAGTCCTCTCGTGATGTTAACCTGACACTGCCTAAAGAATTCTGAAGAGACCAAAACAGGTGGAAATCTGAAGGTGCAAGGTCAGGACTATACGGCGGATGCATTAACACCTCCCAGCCAAACTCTCTTAATTTTTGCTGAGTGGCTAAACATATGTGAGGTCTAGCGTTATCATGATGAAAAACCACATCCCTTCTGTTGATTAATTCCAGCCGCTTTCTCTCAACTTCTTGCTTTAATCTCATCAGTTGTTCGCAGTAGAGTTTAGAATCGATGGTCCTGCCTGGTCGTAACAGCTCATAATGAATAATGCCCTTCCAATCTCACCACACACACAGCATCACCTTGTTGCGAGTTAACCCGGGTTTCGCCACAGTCTGTGAAGCCTGACCGGCCTTTGACCACGACCTTTTTCGCACGTTCTTGTCGTACGTGATCCACTTTTCATCACCAGTTATCAGCTTCTTCAAAAATGGTTCGGTTTCATTACGTCGTAATAAAGAATCACAAATAAGAACACGGTTCATTAGGTTTCTTTCAGTGAGCTCGTGAGGTACCCAAATATCGAGCTTTTTTGTGTACCCAGTTTTTTTCAAATGTGCCAAAACTGTTTTGTGGTCAATTCCCAGTTCTTCAGCTACGTCTTAACTACTGATATGCCGATCTTGCTCCACTTTTTCAAAAATGGCGTCCATTTTATCCGTAATAGGGCGACCAGAGCGACGTGCATCTTTGACATCAAAATTTCCGGATTGAAAACGCTTAAACCAAATTTGTGTTACTCTCACAGACACTGCACTAGGTCCATAAATATCGCAAATTTTTTCGCGGCTTGCGTTGCATTCTTAACTTTTTTGTAGTAAAATTTTAAAATGTATCGTTTTTCTTCATGAGATACACTCATCTTGACAGTACGAAAAACAAATGAAAATCACACATTTTCCTAATTTGAATTTGGAATTATGTTCTTTAAAATTTAAACTTTCATTGATACCAAAACCAGCCAGATACAAATAGTATAGCCAAAGAGATTTTATTACAAGTTCATACATACTATAATGCGAAAAGACTTTTTCTCCAACCTAATATATCAATCAAGTAGACTTGTTCTTGCTCGGTCATAGAACGGAGCGCTCCGATCTAGTACAATCTGTGAAATGTACTAGTTCGGTCTTCTAGTACTATTAGTACAATACTATATGGTCTGTGATTAGTACACTGACTGAGTGAAGAGTTAAAAGAAGTTTACAACAAGTACTTTGATGGTATCACAGGCACATATAATTATGTTAATAATATTTATGCTAGTTTTCTTATTGATTTACAATTTCCACGAAGTTGCTGGCAAAAGCTAATGTAAATAATAACATTTTAATATTATAGTAAGCGAATGGCATTTATAACTATTTTGATTTTCCTTCATACTTTGCAGGGTTAGGACTGCCATTAATTTCCCGCTAGATCCAAGGATCCAGAGTATGCGTGACCGACATCTTATTGTATTTAGTCTGTGGATCCAAGTGCGAGCGAATGATCGGACGGAACGTGATCGAACCGAAGTACTAAATGACCGAAGTACTATAAGCTTACGGAATAGTTCGTTCTAGTACAGTGTCCTGAATGAATTCTTAATAGTACATAGTACATGTACTACACAAGCCTACAATCAAGTACTTCAAGCATACAGTAACACTATTCTAGTTATGTTATTTAACACCGAAACCAGATGCATCACCTCAAATAGCTACGTCATCGAGATACACAAGGGGAAAACAACTTATCGCAGCGATGAACTTAAAGAGATGACGCGAAAAATATCACTACATCGTTAGACACTGTCGCTTGGATGCATCGCAACGGAAAAACATTTATGTTAAGGTGTGAACACACTGAAAGCGAGAATCAACGGGGACGACGGCGACGCGGGGCTATTATGTTTATTGAAACGTGAAGAATATGTTAAAGGTTATCGTTTCGTTTTTAGGGTTTCGTAATCAAAAAGGAACTCCTATAGTTTCACCATGTCCGTCTGTCTATCTGTCCGCGGCTTAGCTCAGAGATTTAGTATTAAAAAGCTGTAATTTGGCATGGGTATACATAATTAATCAATGAATAATAAATCGATGTTTATTTAGTTTCTTTTTTTTTTTACATACTTCCTTGACATAATCTTTTCATTATTTGACATTATTTACCTACAAATCGAATTCCAATTCTTTATTAGTGGCTTTTGTGGACATGATATTTATTCAGATATGTTAATGTAGTTGTAATTGCAATCTTGTCATTAATATTTTATATACTTAGATTATTTTCTATTTTGTGAATGTGAGAACGTTGTAGGCCTAGTAGAGTGTAGATTTGTTGGCACTTTTCTATTTTGTTAAGTACCTGGTAATTGTTGAAAGGCCTACACTGTCCTCCCATACCTATTATCACTGTTATTTAATAATATTGTAAAGCCAATTATTTTTAAAAGAGAAACCATGGAGTTTCTTGCCGGCTCTTCTCCATAGGAAACGACTAATTGGAAACGTGCACCTAGCTTCTGACGTTTCATAATTGCCCATGTAGGTTTATGTGAAATAAAATATTTTGATTTTGATTTTGAATCACGCCGACAAAGTCTTAAAATAAAAGCTTCTAGTATTAAGAGCCTCTGAGCTATGCCGCAGACAGACAGAGAGACAGACGGACATGGCGAAACTATAAGGGTTCCTTGTTGACGACGGTTTTGTGCTGATTGGACAGGTCCACTCAATCGGTTCTTTCCTCAAAAGACCATTTCAGACACCAATCCACATGGTCTTCACATGATTTGACCAAGATTATGTCTGGACTTTAAAATATACTGTGACCTCTGAGTTTGTTTTGACCTTTCCTCTCACTCAGAGTAGTCAGATACGAAACGCTGACCTCATCTAGCCTGTTGCTATCAACCGGGCCCAAATCCAGACTCCGGGCTGCTACTCATAAATTCCAGATGGAAAAACCCAATAACACTTTGCCCGACCTGGGAATCAAACCCGGGACGTCATGCTCAGCAGTAGCGCTTGCGACCACTATATTCCGTCCACCAAGACAATGGTTTTTTGACCCCGCAGAAACGCAATTCGTTTGTATGAACAAACGAATTTGCCTTGCTGCGGGGTAGTTGCGTAACACACTTACGGGGTTTCATTATGATTTTATTTTATTACTACAGGGTGCCAGTCTAAAATAACTAACAAAAAATATGTAGGTATTTCCTATTTAGAAGGTAATCAAGGTATGCCTCAAGATTCTCACCTTCTTTGATGTGATTCCATAACATATTCCATATTTATTTTAAGGGTAGCGTAGGATTCATCCGGTAGCAATAAAAATGGAAATTGGCTCGCCCATCACACGGCACACAAACTTTAACTACTTTTTTATCATTTTAAAACCAATACCATAGTTTTAAAACTAGAGCAGCATTACAACGGACCTCATTATAAAGAACGAAAGCAATCATACTTAAGAGCAGCTTTAATTAAGAATGATCATGACTTCTAATCATTACTGGCGTTTGGAGAAGGAAAGTAGAGATGTTAGTTAATCATTTGTTCAAGAAAATATGCAATGCAAGAATAACATTTACACGATACATGTTTATTGCCTGTGGCATACCATAAAAAAGCAACAATTGACAACTACATCTAAACAACACTTACAATTTTTGCACGATACGGGCAAGTTAGTTGCCGTTTGAAACTAGTATAGGTGTAAACAGCACGTAGATACAATAAAATCGCGCGTACAATAAAATTATATGTAATACATTTTAATTAAAAATTTCTACCATTCAAAGTTTAAAAATATCTTGAGAAGACATTGGACGGAAATATTTTGCAGCGCAAATACGGGCAATAGGTACTTAAATCAATTGTACAAAGACGTGCAACTCTGTAATAGACGAGAAAAAACTTGCATGCAATAATCACCTTGCAATATTTGCCTCGGTGTAAACAAAAGTCGCATGCAATTATTGAATGGCAAAACATGCATTCAATTATTATTAAGCTATTTTATGGAAATAGCCCGCGTGTAAACACTTGCATGCAATTCTTGAATGGCAATAATTGTACGTGCCTTATGGCATGTGATTATTGCTCTCGAACGTTCCAGAAGGGCTGGCGTTTTGGAAGACTGTCATTTATGTAATTTTGAGGTTCGAAAAGTGCTGATTCTCAGCCTAATTTGAATAAATGACTTTTGATTTTGATTTTCAGGCGTAACAATGTGACTAAACTGGAAATGTATAGCTTGATTTGTGGCCGTGTGTACACCACTGTTTAGCCCTTCGGGGAAACAAATCGTGACGTTGTTCTTCAATTAATTTCAATCGGTTCAAGTTTCTAAATTATAGGCATTATCTTTGAAACAGAATACAGCTCACTAACCGTCGGCCTGAGTTAAAGTTGCGGGTCGTTAGAATCCCGAAAGTCTGACAACTATGTTTAGCATAAAATCGGGATAATCTAGTAAATGGGCAGTGGAGGGTGAAGTCGGTTGGCGTAACTCCATGTAAAATATTGATATTAGTAAGCCGCATCTAGTTAGCCTACCCGACTTAAACCTAGTTCGGAATGGCTGGACAGGAGATTAGCATTATTTAAATGGACCGAAAAATGTAATGGCGTAGTCGACCTAAGCTTTACCACTTTTGACAACAATTCTCAGTAAATTGAAACTTCACTAAGTGCCAATTTCACCAATGAAACTGAATACGAACTGAAGCGTGTTCAAGAACTGACAGTGTCATCATTGTTGCGGAATATTGACACTGACAGCTTTTGAACGCAGTTGAGACATTTTTATTTTTTTTGTTCTTTGCACTTGTTTCATGATTATTATTGTATATTATTATTTATATAGATAAGTGTCGGAACAAAAACCGATAAATCACATTGTTGTTTTTTGTGGAAAAGTGTAAAAATATGGCCATGTTCATGGTTTTCTAATTTAGAGTTAAACAAAATCTATCAATTTATTGGTGTTAGCATCACTGTTTCGAAACCTAAATACTGTATTCGTGACTGTGGTACCTGTTGAGTTATAAAAAAAAGAAAATGGATATATCGGTTATTGACCAAACCAACTGGATAAATCGGTTTTTGATAAAACAGAGTAGGATATATCGATAAGACACCACTTATCCTACAATTGTAGGTTTTGTCATGAGAAACTCGAAATTCGATATATCGGTTTTTGACAGAATCAAAAGAGTGAACAAAGAAAAATGTATGTAGGATTTATATCTGTTCCGATCGCCATCGTTGTTTAGTACGATTGATGTATTTATCGGTTTATGTTCATATCCGTGTATTTTTCGGACGATTTTAGAGCGCACTTCTCAGTTTTTGACCGGGTTACATTAACCATAGAGCAAGATATGTACGAGAACAACCAATTGGCATCATAAAAAAAAAACAAAATGTGATTTATCGGTTTTTGTTCCGACGCTAACAAAGTAAGTATAACATGTTTTAAGTATGTATGTATTCATTGTATATATGTAAATGTTACACCACAGACTATCTGCAGTAATGTCTCTCCTTCCCACTTAATCCATCCAAAGCCGCCCAATTACTTTTAAAAGGGTAACCGTGGAGTTTCTTGCCGGCTCTTCTCCATCGGAAACGACCAATTGGAGTCAGACGTCATCATTCTGACGTTTCATAAGTGCCCATGTAGGTTTATGTGAAATAAAATATTTTGATTTTGATTTTGAAAGGTTGTCTTTAAAAGGTCGCGTTTAACGATAAGACCACCTATTGTGTCACCCCTTGTAAAGTGTCTTCATATATACAAATCTGTAATTTGTATGGTGTGCAATAAAGAATATTCTATCTATCTATCAAGATGTGTTGATCAATAAGCGAATATATAAAAGCGAATGGTGAAATCGGCCCTAAGGTTAAAATTAGGGATGCATCCGATACCGATACCGATGCCGATATATCGACATCGGCGATATTTTTATGGCCGATTGTTGAGACGCCTTCACTCAACATCGCCGCGCGCTAGCGGCAGTGAACGAGGGACGCGGGGACAGCAGGGAATCAGCCGGCCGACGGCCGAGCGCAGGCCCCCACGCGACACCGCCACGAGAGTCAGCTGTTGCTCGCCTTTATGCACGGCTGCGCTTGCGCGTTTTAAACCACTCTTGTTTTATTATTTTCATATACATATATAACCGACCGTTGTTATTTAATTTCTTTTTATTCTTATTCATCATTATACTTGTTATACAGTCCGTTATCTTTTCATTTTGCTCCACCACGACCTATCGTCTCGATCACCGATTCAACGATAAGTACTTTTAAAATTTCGTGCTTTAAAAATGTAATGTATCTTACATCTAGCGGGAGGGCTTTGGAGCGTTTGTGAAAATATTATTAGAGAGTCCGAGGAAGATGAGGAAGCCCCTGTCTACTTTGAGCTGTAATTCTCTCAAAGAAGTAGTCGAGAGATACCTAAGGTCTCCTAATATATCGGGAGGCGCAGATCCGTTCGTTTTCTGGCGCAATGACGTCTTATACCCAAACTCGAAAAAAATGGCGCAGAAGTACTTAGTTTCCAAATGAGTTCTGTCGCATCTGAGAGACTATTTTCCACCGCAGGTCTAATTCAAACAGATTTGCGAAATCGCCTTTCTCCGCAAAACTTAAGAATACTTTGTTTTTTAAACAAAAATCTCATCAATGTTTATTTTAATCACTAAAACTGTTCTAATCTAAACAATTCTATCTAATTTCAATACCTGTCTATAGTTTTAAACGGTTTTATTTAGTTTGTCCTGTTATTTTTTCTTTTTATATTAGGTAATTAAAAAAATAACCTGACTTGTGTTTTATTTATTTTACCTTCATTTTTGAATTCAATAAGCATATCGGTATCGGTATCGGTATCGCCGATATTTTTATAAGAGCATCGGTATCGGTATCGTATCGGCAAAAAGGCGTATCTAGGCATCCCTAGTTAAAATTATGCAACTGTCACATAGGCAAAAAAACCTTGTCGTTTTATGACGTACAAGTGACACTCAACCTAATACACACGGTTCGATTTTAGTTGAATAACTGTTTATTGTTAAAAAAAAAATACTTTGAATTTGGAATTCACTTTGGTTGAAATTCTGTTCAGACGGTTCAAGTCGCGTTCGAGTTAGCAGTTTATCAACCAAAATCGAACCGTGTGAACCCGGTATTAAGGTGGTCGTCTACAAAATAACATCAAATGGTCTATTAAATCTCTGAAAAAGCTTAGTCATTAAACTGTCTTCTTAATAATGTTCGGGTTTTTTGTGGTTCCTTATAATATGCTGACAGCTAATACTCTATAGAAAAGGCCCCTTTGTTTCCCAAGAGAATAAGGGTCCTTGAGTGTACAGCCACGAACACGGACCATTAAACTTATTTTGCAGGGTATACACAACTATACTGCTATTGTAATAAGAACGATAGTAGTTTGCGAAAAGTTTTGTCATTACCAAACTGTGTGGAAGACTGTTCCTGGCTTCAAAAGATAGCGTTAAACAGGCGATTATTACGACATTTTAAGTTTGTTAAAAGTCTGAAGATTTTTATTAAGTAGAAGATATTAAAAGTGCAGTTTGCGAGTTCCGTACGTTAAAACCAGAAAGCTTGCATTTAGCTTTTGCCTTTCTCCTAAATATTAGCAATGTAGTCAACGTCACGTCAGTATCACGTCGGAGTCACCAACGAAGTGTCCGACCTTGCTCATAGGCGACACACGTTCCTTTTTCTTTAATCTCCTTAACTCGCTAGAACGTTCTAGATCTCTCAGTTAGTTTCAAATGCATTTTGTGTAATATTCTAAATTCGTATCGCATTTGTCTTAGTCCTTATATTGTGTTTGTATCTATTTATGATAAGGAAGTGCCCAGGTAGGCAGAAATACAAATAGATTCGTCAAAGCAGTCTTTATTTGATTTTACCCCGTAACACAAACAAAAAATTTACGGCGTTTCTATCTTACAGTGGAGTGGCATTTCGAAATAAGATACATCAAAAAAAGTTTGTGATCTAAGCTGATATCATTTTTTTTTTTTATTGAACTTTATCAAGAAAAAATATTTGTTGTGTGTTTTCTTTAAAAGAAATACTTACCCTGTTTGAAATTAAAAAAATAAAACATACTTTTTTTTATATATGTAAAACAAATTGAGTAATTAATCATAATGTAATTATAACAGAAATTTGATAGAAAGAAAAAGACTGTTTAACCAAACTTAAACAAAAATTTATTATAAGGTTTATATTCAATATTAATATAACTCCTAACCTGGCTCGCACACATGCGGAGATCCTCCTGGGCATGCTGAGAATCAAGTTATCCAGCATATCTTGGGACAACCTGTCCCATTCTTGAATAGCGGCTTCCCTGAGCTCTGGCACTGTCTAGGGACGTGGCTGACGGTTCCAAACAGCTCGCTTAAGAGCATCCCACGCGTGCTCTATTGGGTTTAAGTCAGGCGAGCCGAATCATAATATAAATTACCGTACCGTACCTAACAAAAAAGATTTCGATTTTTCATAGTGATCGCAAACTTTTTTTGATGTGTGTCCAGACCGAATGTTGGCCATGGCCAGTCTCAACTAGCCACCGACGCCGGAGATATTATAGTGCACAAGTATTTGCGCAGACAAAGGTGCGCTCACTCTCTTCCCTCACTCTTGTAGCGGCATCTACAACGCCACATGCGACCTACGCATCAAAGACCTGACGTAACAAATCCTGCATCGCGCAAATCAGAGTTTACCGCGCGACTAGCATATATACAATATCCCGACATCAACCGTCGGGCAGTTGCCCACCAGACACAACACCCGACTGGTCGGAGGATCGTCCCTTTTCAATAGAGGATAAGTGAACTTTACTCCCTGTTCCTCATACCTCTATACTGGTGATCCCGAACATGGACATTGAGCGCAGCCTTCATGCAACTTCTTCAGCATGACGTCATCATCACTCCCTCAAGCTTTATACGAACTTAAGGAGTTGTATACTGTTGAGTACCGTTTGGTGCCAGATGTAAAGAATAGCTCCATCCCATTTCATCCCTTGGGTGTCGTAAAAGGCGACTAAGGAACTTACTAGAGAATGGGCAGCAGCGTTCTCTAAGCGTGGCGATTATAGCAAAACCCCTAATTGGGGTATGTTTATGTCCAGCAGTGAACGGCTTTTGGCTGAAACGAATGTCGAATGAAACACATAATTGTTATGGTCGCAAATCATATTTAGATCGACATACAACCTACAAATTGCAAAAAAACGTAAGAAACCTGAATCCATCCATCCAATTCCTTTTAGGGAAAACGAAAATACATTACGCGTGTCTCGGCAACTCATGCCCGAAGGGCCATCTACCGCCTAACTCCAATCTATTCAAACACGAAATATTTTAAGAGATACACCTAATAAGTGATAAAGAAGCCATGGCAACGTATTTTTTTTATCTGAGTATTATAGTTAAAAAAAAAAAATACTTGATATGATGATTAATTATCAAAAGGCACCGCGCTCATGCCGCCACTGTCGCCGCGTCAGGGCGGGTCATTCATTGAATAAGTAAGTACTTAAAGGTTTTGTAGCAAAATGTCTCAAGCAATTTCAAAATTATGATAATAATGTAAAAATAAAAACACTTAGATTTTTTTTTTTCCGCTGCTATGGCTTTTTTACCACATATAGACGTTTCTCTTAAAATATTTCGTGTAGGTATGAATAGATACACCTTATTATATTTTCTTGCAATATTTTCCTTCATTGTTGGATACTTGTAGGCTCGTGTCAGTATTATTAATAGTCGTAATGAAAAAAAAACCGGCCAAGTGCGTGTCGGACCGCACACAATGAAAGGTTCCGTAGTTGGAATGAATTTATCACAAGAACAAACTTAATATTGTAGTTAAAGAACATGTTCTCCCATACATTTCAACTGTAACTTTACATGCACAATATTGAGATATTTACCATGTTATTTTAAGACCATGTTGTTTTGAAGTTTTCCTGTAATCTATAAGTAAACAACAATTTTCCGTATTTTTGGCAAAATTTTAGGCTCAGTAGTTGCGGAGATAAGGGGAATGGTTAGTCTTCATAAAAAAATATTTTTCTTTCTTTCATCTATTTTCTTAAATAACATTAGAAGTATTTATTTTAAAATTATAAAAAATATATATAACTGAAATCCATAAAATAAGCCCTTTCATTGGATATGTAGCGTACAGTCTGTTCAGCACACAGTACAGTTTGCAAAACTTATATAATATAATTTTTTCCAATTCCCCCCCCCCCCCCCTCCCCCAAGTGAACCCCATATTCAAAATTCATTTACTTACGTAACACATCCGTCTTTGGGTCACTGAAGCTCATAAAATATGTTTACCAAATTTCAACTGAGATTAGATAGATTTTTTGATTTCCCAGCAGATTCGGAGCAAACTGGCTGTGACAGGCGGACAGACAGGCACACGAGTGATCCTATAAGGTTTTCTTTTTTCCCTTTTGAGGTACGGAACCTCAAAAAGATAAGAGGATTAAATCAGTTTTACAGCTGTGAAAAATCAAATTCAAAAGTCATTTAGTCAAATCAGGCTATGAATGAAATCCGTGGATTTATGTCAGATTCTTTCATGTTGGTCTCTTGGCTGTGAATTACAAACTGACAAAAAAGTGCCCCCCTAACGCCCACCCATCATCACTTCTTAGTGTTTAAACTGAAAAAAAGAAATGAAGTCACAATGAACTCTCGAAATATCTGATAAAGTGGAACCAAGTGTGACTAATAAAAGAAAAGAAAAAAGCCCCAGTGAATTCAATTCATCGACAGGACAGGTACCATCAATCAATGTTCCAGAGATTTGTATAAAAACTCATGGGAAAAATCCCATAGGAACTTGAGTAATGTGGTGTCGTAAAGTGCTTGGTCATTAGCAAATACCCAAGAGTATTTTTTTGCAATAACACGGATTTATTCGGTAAAGGGAAAAGTGGCAGAACCCAATGTTTGGGTTTGGCTGTTGCAGTGTTTGAATTTGGCTGTTTTACGGCAATCGGTCGTCATCTTCAGTAGTAAAACTTTGGTTTTGTAAGAATGTAGTGTGCAAGGGCATAGCTAGGATTTTGTTAAAGGGGGGCGGGGGGGGCAGGCGTAGACATACCAAGAATGTATCTAAGGTAAATGCTGCATGAGCAACGGGGCAGGTTACGTTAAAAATGAAAAACAAAATATCAATCAGTGAATTTATTTTACAAAAAAAGGAGTCGACGAGGTTCTTCACAAAACTGTTTTAACACCTCAGATTCAATTGTAGGTCCTTAGTTATTTGTACCACGGTTCGGTGTACACACGGCTACATATCAAGCTAACAAAACTAGTTTACGCTGGTCTCGCATTGTATAGGATTTCCATATAATTAGAGATCAGCATATACTGGAAATGTATAGCTTGATATGTACACACTGTGTACACTTAGCGTGCATAGGCCGTTCAAACGGTTTTCAGTCATCGTTGATCTCAGCCATGTTTTAACACGACGCAGTGTATAAAAGGACCTCTCTATGTTACTTGTAGTTACAACTTTGTTTTTGTTTATTATTAGGCTACCTACGTAATATTACTTTACGGTTTGTGAGTATTCTTGCATCTTCTAGGGGAGGCAGCGGCCCCCCCTGCCCGTACCTCGCTACGCCCTTGGTAGTGTGTGTTCCGTTCTGGCCCGGCCACGATGCCAAACAAGATCTTTGTTACGCCAGTGAGTTGTTCAAGTCTACGTCACTTGAATAGTTATTGTAAGTTGTCAAGTTATACTATTGCTATTGAATTATTGTCAGGTGTATTCTACCAAAAAAAATGGATAGATTTGAAAGATTTTCTTTTATATATAAATAGGTCTATTATAGAGTACATAACACGTACATTTATCTCAGACACGAATCATCCATTAAAGTTGTGGATTTCAGCCGATCTAAGCGTGGCCGTGCTAGGACGGATACGCTATAGCCCGGTCACTGAAAATGGTGTATAAGTCATGAAATAATGTGGTACTATTATTTTTCTTTCTAGTACCAAATAGTATATTTTATATCGAGGGACTAAACGAAGCCATAATATACCAGAGGTGGTTTGACTCCCAAGCGTGCGAGGGAGTTAATGAAACCGAGGGTATATTAAGTTGGCGTTTAGTCTCGAGTTGCAAACTGTACTTTTCACTTTGAGTGCTTGAAAAATAGTCAATTTAGTACAAACAAATTTAATCAATATTATTCCCCAGTCCATAAAAGTTTCGTAAGTTTTTAGGTAAATCTTCCGCGATTTTAGCGGCAAAAGATTATCTATTATGTATTTTGCTCTTTGCTCGACGTCAAACTCTTCACTGTCACTGGACATTCATAATACATTTATTTAAAACCGAACAAATTTACACTCGACAAAAATTCTGAAATTTTCGCGGTCAGTTTTTTCTTCTAAACCAGTCACAGATTAACAATTTAAAACACATGGCGCCACCTTCTTTGTGGAAAAACCATGGAACTAAAACTCTCAACATTTTCGCAATGAAGATGGTCCACACTTTACAGATAATAGTATATTTACTGGCTGTTTGAGCTTGTCTATGTCACATGAAGGAAATTAAAAAACTAATTACTTTCACTCCCTAGAGACTAAAGTGGTCACTTTAGTCCTGCTTCGTAGGGCTATATTGGCGTACTTTTAGAACATGAGAAGTGAAAAGGTACATATCCGTACAGTTTACTGTCGTAACCTTAACTTTGTTTGGCATCGTGGCCGGGCCAAAACCGAACACACGAAAGTAGTGCCGTCATGTTATAATGATCGTCAAGAAAATCTATCATTTTACACTATTTCACATTTTACTATACTCCATTTGAAGTAAGATTAGACATTTAAAAAAACCTTTTCACAGTCCGTTCAACAGATTTTGACTTCTATGCAGTAGACATAAGGATGGCATTAAAAGAAAAAAAGTGTTTACAATACCAACTGTTTATTGCAGCTGTCATTTGTCATGCCACCAACGAAATAGAAGTCAAAATCGGTTGAAAGGACTGTAAAAAAGGTTTATTTAAATGTCTAATGTTAGGTACATTTCAAATGGAGTATAAAATCTTACGTACCGTGTGGTGCCGGACGAAAAGAATAGCACCACCCCATTTCCTCCCATGGGTGTCGTAAAAGGCGACTAAGGGACTTACTAGAATGGGCAGCAGCGTTCTCTATACATTCTTAACACCATACTGCGATCGCTAATTCGCCTGCCAAGCGTGGCGATTATGGCAAACCCCCCCAATTGGGGGAGGCTCATGTCCAGCAGTGGACGTCTTTCGGCTGAAATGATGATGATGATGATGAAAATATCTTACATTAAGACGAAAGAATTAGATACATACAAGGCAGAGTTAAAATATTGTGGTAAATAAAATGAGGTTTGCAGCTATCTATCTGTTGTATATTTACTAAGATACGAACAAATTTCTTTTGAACTGTAAATAGTGTCAGTGCATCTGTACTGTTTCCCCGCATTATTATGCCGTAACTAAGTCTTGCATAAGCGTAGTATGTTATCAGGGCCTCAAGTCTGCTATTACAATAGTGTCAGAATGGTCTATCATTGATTTCATAATTGTTGATTTTGACAAGTTTGGTAATCTACTAATATAATGGCGTCATTATGACTTTCCAATGGTCAGCTACTGACACTCCATTGAAAGAATTGGTAATCTCGTACATAATGATAAATTAAACTTCCTACTAAACTTCCAACTTCCTATTACTTCAGATTGCTTATAACACTAATAAATAATATGTAAAAATATATATAAATGAAATCTGGCATGAATAAATGTTCAAAATGCCATTGTAATACAATTCTATTACGAGACTATTGACCGACCAATGATCGATCATTATGAATTTAGCAGATTACGAAGGTTTGGCAAAATAACGGGATCGTGTTGGAGTGACGAATTTATAAAAATAGCAGACTTGGGCCCCTGGACAGTCTGTAAATTAATGTTTTTTTTTTTTTTTAACTTCACTACAATATAGTTCAGTAAATACTTAACACTGCCAACGTACGAGTATACTCGTAGTACAAGATCCGGGCCCCACTGCCAACTTCGAGTATTCTCGTAGTTGATTGTATCCGATTTCTAATAATTTCTAGAGGAGTGGCAGTGGAAGAAGGGCAGGGTTAAATTATTTGCCATTTAAAGTAAAACATTATATAATCAGAAAATTTGGTTTAATTTTTTTTTTTTTTTTTTGGGTACATCACTGTGAAATCAAGAAGGAGTGAAGGGGTTCTTTCTTTCTTCCTTTCTAATAAATTGTTACTTTGCGTTTATTTTCCTTTGTGCAGTCACGACACGGCTTCGTCAGTTTTTTTTTTTTTTTTTTTTTTCTGTGTGTGTGGTAGAGAATACTTGAGTATACTCGTACCTACCATTTTGTATGGTAGAAATGGGCATATAAAAAAGTTACTACGAGTATACTCGTATGGCAGCCAACGTGTTAAAGCGGTAATAAATTATTTTAGTGAGTGTTCTAAGAAATGTCAATCTGCCTAGCCTTTTGCAAACTAGTTTGGAGTCGGCTTCTAATCTAACTGGATAGAGCTGAATACTGTTTGTAAGACTTTTGGGCTTCTAACTACCCGTTACGACTGTCAAAGATCTACGAATGACAGCCGGGACCTTAACGAGCTAACAAGGCTTAACGTGCTTTCTGAGGCACGGAGGCATCTCGATATTGTAATGGGTGGTCCCATCGACAAACTGACCGCGGCAAGTCAAAGTCAAAGTCAAATCATTTATTTCAAATAGGCACGAAGATGCACTTTTGAACGTCAAAAATTACATGAATAGTTAATTGATTCTAGCCTTCCAAAAGGTAGTTATGTATGGAGAAGAATGGGCAAGAAACTCCATACTTACTCTTTTAAAATGTTAACAATAGTTTGTATACATTAATTAATAATTATAGGTGAAGACGATGTACCTAGAATAAAAATAAAAATTACTTACCACAATTGGTTAAAAGAATGAAAAGTGAAGTAATGACAGAAAAAATAAAAAAAGCGATTTTCCAAAAAAAAAAAACATATAATAAGTCACGTGTGTGAGTTAAATTTATATTAATCACAGAAAATAAAATTAATATCATAAAAATTATAAATTATACAGTTAAATTAGCAACCAGTTTGATTTTGTCTAGACTCTAAATTGTCCTATGGAGCAGGACTAGCAAGCAAGCAAGCAGCTATGCAGGGCAAGCATAGCTTAACCTTCAATCGTACCCCTGCGGCTATTATCATTTAACCACGAGCCCTTCTTCCCAGAAATGTAATGTAGATAATGAATGGTTGTATATAGGTGGCGCCATCTGTGTCACTGCAGATTAACCACAGTCCCGACGCGCGACGTGTTGGGTTTGTACAAGAAAGTGACAATACGTCAATAGTGAGTTATTTCATTTATAAATCCTTTGATGGCTCTGCATGTTTCATTAAATTCGGTATTTAAGTAGAACTATACAATTTTTCACACACTAAAATAATTACAATCAAAATTCTCACCGCGGCTTGAACCTTTTTTTTCTTTATTTAAACCTTGTTTTGGTTTTGATACTTAACAACATCATGTACTTACAACATTATGAACATCAACCAAAGTATAGTAATATAGTGCATAAAAGAACGCGGTACTTTGATAATAATTATACAAATTAATATTTAATGCAAAATAATTCAATCTCAATGGAATCAGAATCAGAATCAGAATCAGAATGCTTTATTTGTAAACATAGGTCAAATTACAACAGTGTGCGAGATGTTACAGATTGGTAGGTCCTCTATGTTTTGCTCAGAGGCGTACAAATAAATATATTTAATTAACATTTTCGAATTTTTAACTTTATAACACCATTTAACTTTTATATATATAGGTATCACAAGGTGGTAGGATTATGTAAACTTTCACATTAGTAATAAAGTCAATATTAATAGGTACATGCAAAACAATACAAATTTAAAATACAATAAATTTCAATAAATGTCAAATAGATTAAGTTACATGTCATATTATATTAATGCTAATGTCAAACAAAATTCAAAAACGTCAAAGTAGGTGAGGTGATGTACAATTTTCTGAAGCAGTAATTATAGAATTATCGCCCAAATATTCCTTTAGTGAGTAATAGCATTTATTTATCAAAATTCTTAATAGTTCTGTTTTGAAATTGTCCAGATTTAACGTTTTTATTTCTTCAGGTAGTTTGTTAAATATTTTTATGGCCATACAGAAGGTACTTTTATTCATTAGTGCAGTTTTACCATAAGTCACTTCGAGTTCTGACTTATTTTTGAAGATCTTCAAAATCAAAAATCAAAATCAATGTATTTTATTTCACATAAACCTACATGGGCAATTATGAAACGTCAGAAGCTAGGTGCACGGTTCGAGTTAGTCGTTTCCTATGGAGAAGAGCCGGCAAGAAACTCCACGGTTACTCTTTTAAAAATAATTGGCTTTACAATATTATTAAATAACAGTGATCATAGGTATGGGAGGACAGTGTAGGCCTTTCAACAATTACCAGGTACTTAACAAAATAGAAAACCGCCAACAAATCTACACTCTACTAGGCCTACAACGTTCTCACATTCACAAAATATAAAATAATCTAAGTATATAAAATATTAATGACATGATTGCAATTACAACTACAGTAACATATCTGAATAAATATCATGTCCACAAAAGCCACTAATAAAGAATTGGAATTCGATTTGTAGGTAAATAATGTCAAATAATGAAAAGACTATGTCAAGGAAGTATGTAAAATAAAAAAAATAAAAACATTCTAAATAAACATCGTTACTTGGGAGCAGTTAATAGACATTGACATAGTTATGTTGTTTATGAGGTACCAGGGAAGCCACATGTGCAGAAGGAATTATTGCCAAACTTCCTTGTCTTCAACGTAGTCTTTTTCGTATTCATGCTTGAATACCTCTTCTTGTCTTCTTATTTCGTGTTTTTTTTTAATTACTTGAGCTTCTTTCAAGTACGTACCTGCTTATGTAGGTAGTTCTTCAAAGTTCGATTAGATTTTGATTACTAGGAATGCCCACATTAGGATATATACTTACTGCCAGGGTTGCGGGTTTGTCCGAAAGGGATACCGTGGCCCTGGCACACAGGCAACTGAAGGAACACGGGTGGGTTTTAGTCAGTAAAAGTCTGACACGCCCTCCCGCATAGCCCAGAGCGGGAGAAGTTATTTGATAACGTGCGTTTTGTTTGTGCAGAATAAACAATTTTTCTTTCTTCTTTTTTTTTTTAGTAGTGTCAGTTTCTATAATTTGATCACGAAGAAACAACAAATAAAGTCATCATCATCATTTCAGCCGAAAGAAGTCAGCTGCTGGACACAGGCCTCCCCAAAGCTAGCTCACCGTCCGATCAGGACCAGGCCCGTGCCCGACGCGCGCAAGTGTTCCACGCGTGCCTCAAATAGATGTTAGCAACGACGAGAGGGCCCATTAGGGCCCAAGCCTGCCGGGGTCAGCGGGATTGTCTGAAAGGGGTACCGCTGCCCCGGAACATAAAGGGCCAAGGAAGGAACACTGGTGGGTTTTAGTCAGTAAGAGTCTGACACTCCCTTTCGCTCCACCCAGAGCGGGAGGAGTCATTTGATAATTTCCCATGCTCAAAAAGAAAAAGGCCTACCCAAAGCACCGCCACTGCGACCGTTTCTGTGCTTCCCGCATTCAGCAGATTCCTGCGGCCTTCACAAGGTCATCGGTTCACCTGGTGGGAGGCCTTCCAATGCTACGTCGTCCGATACGCGGTCGCCACTCCAAAACCTTTCGGCCCTAACGGTCATCTGTTCTGCGAGCAATGTGCTCTGACCACTGCCATTTAAGTTTCGCAATTTTTCGGGCTAAGTCGGTTACCTTGGTTCTCCTGTGGATCTCTTCATTTCTGATTCGATCACGTAGGGAAACTCCAAGCATAGCCCTCTCCATGCCCTTTGGGTAACTTTTAGCCTTTTAATAAGGCCCATTGTGAGCGACCAGGACCACGTTAGTTCGTACGAGCGTGTTGCCATGATGCCCTTGGCACTGAAACAAATAAAGTGCGATCAACAAAAGTTTTAAAGGGACCAATAAGATTATGTAAAAGTTTAAGGAGGACGATGCCCTCTCAAGAAGTCTAGCCTAGAACAACAAACACTGAACTATGAGGGTCCTCCGAAAATAAAATAAGAATGCGTGGCATTTATTTTGCAAATGGCACCCAAGTGTGTTTCTTTTAGAGATACTTAAGAGCGTTCATCCCACGCGGGCTGGAACGTCGTATTTCTAAACGTTTATTAAATTTAAATGAAAGTATTTTTTTTTTCAGCCAAGTACTAAATCGTTGTATTTTATAATTATTTTTTACATTTACTATACAGAACATGTTTTTGACCAGGGCGCAAATTTAGAGAAATTAAACTTAAACGAGTTTTTTTAACCACCTATTTCTTATTTTGATACGCCTTAGGCCTGTGTTCACCAACATTTAAATCAACTGTTTAGATATTTAATCAGTTCTTTACTTAGGAAATTTGAGATAAATCAACTGTTTAAATACCTAACCGGTGGTTTGAATGTTGGTGAACACAGGCCTTAGTACAAAAAAATTGAGTTATCGTTAACGAAAGATGTTTATTTTGAAACTGGTTTAATGGTAACTCGCCGCGCGCCGAAACGGTCGAGTAGGTACCTATCAGCTGTGCGCCCGCGCAATTCGCCGACGTAGGTATTTAAGCGGGTTATTAATAGCTAATTTTATCAGGTTCGTACTAGTTTTTTTTAAGTTTAGAACGTAACCTGAAGTTATTTGAAGAATAATTAAAATTTTTCCTTCATACTTTCATAGGCTTAGAACTATCAAAATGCAGAAAAAGAAGCATGTGATCAATTAAATTAAGGCATTTATAACACTTACACTTATTCAAGGTTCTGAACTGTCTATGATCATTTGATCAAGCAGCCTTTGAGTGGCTGCTAAAATGGTCCTTTCCACTTTTTTTTACCACTTACTAAATACACTCGCACCATCACGTAAAACTCGCGATTAGTAAAGTCTGACATCGTTATAGGTATTACAAAACGTGCATTGCAGTGTATGCGCAGGAAAGTGAAGCGACGCGACATGACTCGAACGCGTGCGTAGCGGGTCTATCGGCAACCAGCGTGGACCAAACAGGGGGTTGCATCCCGCCGACACCCGCCGTGTGCGGAAGAATAGATTGTGTTCATATTTTGCTGATTAAAAGTCAGACAAAAAAAGTATTGAAAAAAAAATGGGAATTTGTTCTAATACTGATATTGAACCAACAAAAGAAATTTGCACACTGGTTAAAAAAAATCCTGTATAGTAAATCCATACTCCTATACTAATATTATAAATGTGAAAGTAACTCTGTCTGTCTGTCTGTCTGTCTGTATGTGACGTGTCTGTTTTTCACGCCTAAACCACTAAACCGATCATCATGGAATTTTGCAGAGATATAGCCTGGGATATGGAGACAGACATAGGCTACTTTTTTACGCGATAACCAAAATCCACGCGGGCGGAGCCGCGGGCAAAAGCTAGTACAAATATAAAGTCGTAATACTGCAAATAGAAAATAATTGACAATAATGTCGATTTTTATGAGTAAATACCAAAATCACTGTAAAAAATAGCATACATACTTATATACACCAAAGATCTAGTGCTTGTTTAATAAAATAATCACAAAAAACCTCTAGAAATGCGACGTTGCCTGCCCGCGACCGATGAACGCTCTTAATGTTGAATATAAAACGATTTACGGGATGACAGCATTATAAATGTAAATTGTGCCTTATTCTTAAAGAAAATGAGCTATTTCAGAGTACTTATATTTTAATACAAAACATAAATATCAACCCTGTATTCCCTGATGGGTAAGGCAAAGGCTGGTGTACCTATATTAAGGCGTAATTCCACCAAAATTGTGTTCAGCACATTTTGTTTCGACAGTGCACGTACTGAGCTGCAGATCCGTTTCCACCGGCAAAGCTGTATGTAATTTTTGTAAGCGTAAAGGTGCAGCACATTTCTAAATGTTTACATGAATGAGTCCACCAAAAGAAACATTTGTGCCGTACATTGTGCGGCACAGTGTCGCACAGCGCCGCACACTGGTGGAATAGCGCCGCACACTGGTGGAATAGCGCCTTAACACCCACATTTCTTGACTGCTGTTTTACCTTTAACCGGGCATAAATCTAGACCTCGAGCTGCTACTGAAAAATTCCATATAAAAAAACCCAATAACGCTTTGCCCGACCCAGGAATTGACCCCAAGTCTCATGCTCAGCAGTAGCTCTTGCGACCACTAAACCAACGAGGCAGTTCTATTTTTAGGGTTCCGTAGTCAACAAGGATTATAGTTTCGCCATGTCCGTCTGTCTGTCTGTCTGTCCACGGCTTAGCTCAGAGACCCTTAGTGGCATGGGTATACATATTAATCACGCCGACAAAGTGGTAATATAAAATCTTGAAATAAATATTTTTTTAGGGTCCTCTACACGTCAAGCGGGGAATATATTTTGTTTTCTCGTTTATCCCATGGTGTGAGGTATCGTTGGATAGGCCGTTCAATAAATAAATTAATAAAAGTAAATATTGCGGGTTTGTGAAAACCATTTTTAGATTCAGGGATCCGTTTGCGAAATATTAAGCTTTAAAGTATTAATTTTTGTTAGAGTCAAGTGTCCCTCCCCCTGCCAGCTAAATTAGTTTAATTTGGATACGTGAAAGAAATCACAGCAGTATACATAACAAAGTTAAAAGGAAAACCATCACAGCTAAGTAAGCTTCACGAGTTACCTAGTAATAGTCGACCAACTTACATTTGCAGTTGAAAAACATGTTCTCCGATACATTGTGCATAGGAGAACATGTTTTTCAACTACAATGTTAAGTTTTTCCTTGGGATAAATTCATCTCAACTACGGAACCCTTCATGGTGCGTGGCCCGACACGCACTTGGCCGGTTTTAAGGTTTTAATTAAAGCATCTGTTCTGATTTCTCTATGTAGATTCCCAAAAGTAACATTGATCGAAAGTATGTAACCTTCCTACTAAGAAACTTCATTCCGACCTCGCCGCCGAGGCCCCGCGTGAAATCCCCGACTAACGAATAGTCCTCCCCGAACCTTGACTGTAAGTGAAGCGCCAGCACGCGTTTTAGTAGAGCAGCATGTAATCCAAACTCCCCACGATAATAATCAAAACACTGATTTTATCCAGTCACCGTCGGTCCCTTGCCACCCTCCCTCCGACTCAGCTGCCCTAAGCCGAGGTTCGTACCCCACAGGGCGTGCCCTTAGCGAGCAGCAGTCGTTTAGTTTATAGTTTTTACGCCCTGGCTGGTGGCATTAAGTTTCGTTAGGAGCTTAAGGCAGCCACAGGAAAGTCCGATTAAAGAGTCGGAACCTTAGTGGTTACACTCTGAGATGCCCTAGATAAAAAAAAAAACTTTTCTTCTCATAAAAAAATAATTCTCTACCCTCAGCCGACAAATAGATAAAGATTACCTACTCACAAATGACATTGTCATGGACGAACGATGGCGTCTTAACGAGATTCCTTTCCCAACTTTTCATTTTCTTCTCAGTGATTGAAAAGTGATTTCATAAAACGACTTATTATTCTGAAATTATTACTCGGGAATTTCGGAACATGATTTTTTTTTTCTGGGTTTTGTCCTCAATATGGACATAAACAAAACGTCAACTTAAAATATGTAAGATATTTCTTAATTATTTTGGTAAATTTTCCTCAAAGTTTGAGATATTTAATATCGTTTCTCAAGAAGTAAACAAATTAGAATAATATTGAAATTAATTCAATATTACTCTCTTCAATAATACCTAATTTTTTACAATGTGACAGACAGAAATATGTTGCTAGAGGAAGTTCTTCCATTAGTTTTTTCCTCGAATAATAAGAATACCAATGAAAATTGTGTGCTTTTTTTGTTATTTCATGTTCTAAAAGCATTTATTGGCTTACGCTTATTTTGAAAAACGACTTCATTTTGATTAGACTACGATATAATGATTATATTTAAAAGAAAAATAAAACCGAGAGTTCAGAATATTAAAACATTTTAGACTCTCCTTATGGTATACCCAAAGAGTAAAACGGGACCCTATTACTAAGACTCCGTTGTCCGTCCGTCCGTCTGTCACCAGGCTGTATCTCATGAACCGTGATAGTTAGACAGTTGAAGTTTTCACAGATGATGTATTTCTGTTGCCGCTATAACAACAAATACTAAAAAACAGAATAAAATAATAATATGGTTTTAATATTTGAGGGGCTCCCATACAACAAACGTGATTTTTTTTTGCTCGTTTTTATATATAATGGTACGGAACCCTTCGTGCGCTAGTCTAACTCGCACTTAGGCAGTTTTTTTTTAATGGTCAACCTACTTTTGTTTACACTGCCAAAATGATAAAATAATGTTTTACTAAAATCTAAGGTGAATGTAATAATTTCTTATAGCTTAGCACATCCCCATAAACGTAAACAATGTGCCACAAACACTGAAACTATAAAAAATTACGTGAAATATTTATATTTTTTTTAAAATCATCCAAAGCAAATTAGCCTTAAAAATAAACCATACAGATACCGTTATTTATATTTAACAAAACACAAACAAGGTCTACTTTCCCCCGGTCTACTCCTTAACAAACAATGGTCTCTGTAGCACCATGAAACATGAGGCTTCAAGGGCTAGTGTGATTTTTTGGATTCATTCGAGTAATCGAGTCTAGTCAAACCACGCTGGGGTCAGTGCATTTCATTCATTCATTCATTCATTAACAAAACCGAGTCGCTTCTAGGCTGATGTCAAAGCGCACGTCCGACTGCGTCCTGTCGAGCGCCCTAGCCGACACGACAGTTAATTTTTTGTATATTTTTACAACCGAGTTAATAAGTGTCAATTAAGTTGTAGTACCGTGGTAATCCCGATTTAGGGTGCTGTCAACGGTAACAGTCTCACGTGCAGCTTCCCACATATCGAAGATCATCTCGACGCTTCGCCACTGATGTGCTGACCATGTCAGACGGCCGCGCCGTTTTATATAACAGTGACGTCACCGTCCAGCACAGCACTGAACTTCAGCCAATTTCCATCTCTGGCCAGCAGCGGGATTTTGCCTGCACAGGGGAGTACCTATCCCTGCAGAAGTGTCATCAGACGTCCGCAACTCACGACCTACAAATATTCGTGTCTCCGGCTTAAACAACTTGGTTTTATTTATTAAATACTTTTTTATGGTACACGCCCGTTCTTTTATTCAGTCGCCAATTGTCAGGTGGAAATCGAACGGGTGGAGGCTACACTGGCAAAAAAAAAGAAAAAAAACCGGCCAAGTGCGTGTCGGACCACGCACAATGAAGGGTTCCGTATTTGGGATGAATTTATCCCAAGAACAAACTTTACAATATAGTTGAGAAACATGCTCTCCTATACAGATTGTATGGGGGAACATGTTTTTCAACTGCAAATTTAAGTTGGTCGAGTATTACTCGTAAACTTGAAAAGCCTACTTATCTGTGATAGTTTTTCTTTTAACTTCGTTATATATAAGTACTACTGCCGTAACATTTGAATTTCTAACTACAACCGTTTAGTTGGTAGAGGGGGGGATACTTGACTCTAACGAAAATTGGTACTTTAAAGCTTGATAAGTCACGAACGGTTTACTAAATCAAAAAGCGATCTTCTCAAACCCCTAATATTTTTTAAAGACCTATCCAGCGATATCCCACACTATGGGAAGGACAACAAAAAAATATCATCTCCACTTTAGATGTAGGGGAGGTACCCAAAATAACAGTTATTCAGTGGAACTTGCCAAATGAGTCAGAGTGCACCTCAACAAGATCGCTGTAACCATTTAACAGTTTACAATAATAAATTGTAATAATGCAGAAATAGTCCCTTTCAAGTACACCCATAATTATTATGGGTGTACTTGAAAGGGACTATTTCTGCTCACCCTAATACAGTTTACATAATCGATGCCATTAACTGTAAAAGTCAGCACAAATTTTAAAGGGCCAAGGGATAAGAGGATAACCTATAAAAGTCTCATCTACAACTTTTTAAATCATCGGCCTTCACAAAGGACTTATCAGGACTTACGCATACAATTACCATACATAAGCCCACGTCTTCTTCTCATGGTGATAGGCAGAAACTACAGAACACCACCTGCTACGCTTCTTGTACGAGTTAGTGTACGAAAATGGCGAATCAGGGAAAATGACCAGTTTCCCTAATTCGTCAATGCCAACAAAATCTTTAATTCGTCAATTTCCCTAATTGGTCATTTTCTTCGACTCGTCATCTTTCATTGTCGGTATAGTCATGAACATATTTAAAAAAATATATAATTGGGACTGTTCATTTTTTTTTTTTTTTTATTGATCCATATAATTGGGATTGTTCTTTTTTTTTTTAAGAAGTATATTTCCTCAACCATTTCATGTGTTCATCGATACGGTAGGGCCCGGTACAGACGGACTGCAACCCAACTGCAATTACTCAAAAATTTTATGGGAACTGCACGATGACTGCATCGCGACTGCATCCCGACTGCACCGTTTCTATAGAAATTGCAGTTAAGTTGCAATCCGTCTATACCGGCCCTGAGCCGTAAACTCGGTACTGTCACCTTATTTGGGCATATATTAAAGTAAACAAATATGGCTACAAAAAATGGATACATAATTTTGTAACTTTCAGGCGTATACATATCTTTGTACTCGACTGTACAAGAACATTAATATAAAAATCGTGTTCTCATACCGACAATGACAAATGAAGAGTCGAGGAAAATGACCAATTAGGGAAATTGACGAATTAGGGAAACTGACGAATTAGCGAAAATGGCGAATCAGGGAAAATTACCAGTAGTGCACTAAATCCCTTACACACTTCTTTTGCCTCGCGTAATACACAATCAATCGCAATCTGAATTATTTTGAAGCAGATTCCTAATCCATTGCTTCATATGTTCGAATTTATCTGCTCAACAACGTAAATAACTCAATGAATGTTGTTGAATTGTCAAAATGAAACCAATTCCTACTGATAGTGTAATACGCAATTAGGCCTCTGGTCATACACGCACACCGATTGCGAGTACTACTCATCTGACCATTCTGAAGAATATCACCAACACGGTCACTATTATGTTCTCCTTAGGGCGCCCCCGGCGTTTTCAGTCTCATCTGTCTTGTATGATAAAACTTCAAAAGACTTTTTAGGGTTCCGAACCCTAAAAAGTACAGACGGACAGACAGACAGACAGACACACGAGTGATCCCACTCGTGTGTCTGTCTGTCTGTCTGTCTGTCCGTCTGTCACAGCCAATTTGCACCGAATGTAATGGACCGATTAAGTTGAAATTTGGTATACATATCAATTTGAGTGACCTAAACACGGACGTGAATCCTAAATAGATAAATTTAGAATTTTGGGATCAGTTTTGGGGGGCAAACAAGAAAATTAAAATAAAAAGTTTTGCAAACTGTACCGTGTGACATATCGAATGCAAGGGCTTACTGTGAGGGTCTCAAATGTATTTTTTTTATACTTTTAAAATAAACTGTTTTGAAGTTATAAGTGAAAATAGACGAAATTTGACCATTCCCCCCCTTATCTCCGAAACTACTGAACCTAAAATTTTGAATAAAATACAGAAAATAGTTCTATACTTATAGATTACAGGAAAATATATAAGAAGTCTATGGTCTTAAAATAACATGGTAAATCTCTAGATATTCTGCGTACAAACTTACATTTGCAGTTGGAATGTATGGGAGATTATGTTTACCAACTACAATGTTAAGTTTGTTCTTAGGATAAATTCTTTCCAAGTACGGAACCCTTCGTTGTGCGTGTTCCGACACGCACTTGGCCGGTTTTTTTGTTCAGTAATTATAAACTAAAATCTAGATTCTTATATCGCACCCCCAATGCGATAAAGGCGTAAGTAAGAATACGTCACTTTTTAGGGTTCCGTAGTCAACAAGGAACCCTTATAGTTTCGCCATGTCCGTCTGTCTGGCTGTCTGTCCGCGGTTTAGCTCAAAAACTATCGGTACTAGAAAGTTGTAATTTGGCATAAGTATACATTTGGCATGTGTATATATTAATGAAGCTAAAAAAGTGGTAAAATAAAATTTTGAAAAAAACAATTATTTAGGCTACCTTCGCTACATGTAAAGTAGGGATGTTTTTTTTTTCGTCCTTGCCATAGTGTGGGATATTGTTGGATAGGTCTTTCAAAAATATTAGGGGTTTGGGAAGACCGTTTTTTGATTCAGTAAACCGTTCGTGACTTATCAAGCTTTAAAGTACCAATTTTCGTTAGAGTCAAGTGTCCCCCCCCCTCTACCAACTAAACGGTTGTAGTTAGAAATTCAAATGTCACGGCAGTAGAACCTATATATAACGAAGTTAAAAGTAAAACTATCACAGCTAAGTAGGCTTTACAATTTACCGAGTAATTGGCGACCAACTAACATTTACAGTTGAAAAAAAAGTTCCCCCATACATTCTGTATAGGAAAACATGTTTTTCAACTACATGATAAGTTTGTTATTGGGATAAATTCATCCCAACTACGGAACCCTTCATTGTGCGTGGTCTGACACGCACTTGGCCGGTTTTTTTTTTTTTTTTTTCGTATAGCGCAAACAAAGATACACAATGCTCAATTTGTCCGTTAAAACTTAAACTATTAATTATTCTTTATACACGACAATTTGAGGTATCTGGAATATTGTTGAAAAAAAGCTTGTCTTTTTTTTACTGTTCAATGGTATACGAGTATAACAAAAGATCATAAGATCAAATGCTAAATAGATATACCAGACCAAACAGTTTTTTTGCTTTCCTGTAAAGTTAGTATATTCTTCTTACGCCTTTGTCGCACTGAAGGTGCGATATAGTCAACAGTTCTACTTACTCAGCTGTCTTTAGGTACAAACTTTGGATCGTAAAGAAGTCTGGGATGGGATTCAATTAGACGTAAAGGCTTTCATTTTGTTCAAGCGAAACAAAATTGGGCACGCAATTATTCCTGCCATTTGCAAACCAAAGTTATAATCCTCCGCAAATTGCTCTAGATTGCTATGTGAGAAGATGCTGGAGGTCACAGGCTTAGAGGTAAAGGTTAGGATGAATGAGGTAAGGTAGACTTTTCATGTTGAAAAGAATAATGTAGGTGCGAGCACGAGTATGGCTAAATTAAACAATACGTAAAGAAGAAAGAAAGTATAGTAGATTGTTATACAAGGGATGAAAGGAACCTATTTAGGCACGAGATGGTTGATGGTATGGTGAGTGCCGAAATAGGTTCTTTCGCCGAGGTAAACACTCTGCTTTTCTTTCATTTCGAATATGAGGAAAGTAAATGAAAACCTGATTAATTAAGCAAATACATATATCTGAATCTGATGAACTCATTTAATGCAAATATCCTGTATACGTAAATAATTAGCACTCGACAAAACAACTGAAGATGGAATTCCCGCATTGGGAGCCATTATTGTTTCTTTTTCTGTGGCGTTCTACCAGCCAGTATTTTTATCATTGATGATGGTAAATATGTAGCACAAATATATGAAAATTAAATAATTGTTTAGTGAAAAGTAAATTATGTATGTAATTAAAGTCATGTCACAAAATTGTTGATAATATTTTTAATTACAATTTTACACCGCGATTTAACAGAGTGGTTTTATAAAAAGTTGGAACATGTCTTGCATAGTTTTTAAATTTTTGACAGCAGGGAAAATCATTTCCTAGATATGAAAAGTACTGTTTTCATCCCTCTGATCAGGTGACTTCCAGCGTACTTTCCAAGTATGAGAAATGAAAAATACGTTTATTTGCGGTAAACATGACTCAAGGAAAGAACGCAAACACGAAAAGAACAAGTTGGGGGCAAATATTCGTCACATCTACGTAAAACGGCCATCGCTCAGCATATTGCTGCGAGACAGAACCCCAGCGCTGGTTTTCAGCGACAGCCGGCGTTGACGTGATAACGTTATACGAATATAGTGTAAAACTATGTAGTGCCCCCATGTTTATACAATAAGTCATAGCTCGTATTTATTTTAACGTAAGTCTGGTTATAACCAAAAACCATATTAAGTAAACAAAAATGCTGGTACCTCAAAATTTCGTCGTATGAATATCCCTTATTCATACGACGAAATTTTGAGGTACCAGCATTTTTGTTTCCAGAGATCGGAATAGGTAGAGTTTATTTACCTAATCTTCGAGGAAGGAAGTAACATAGAGTGAATATTACCTCCTCTTATATCCCGAAATAATTATAATGACGTTTAAATCCCGGGATTTAAAAAGTACGAATTATTTATTGGACTTTATTTATAGTTAAAAATTATTGATTTTTGTAGAATCATAAATATATTTTTTAGGGTTACGTAAAATAGTGGACAGTGGCAGTGGTATTATTCACTCTTTGTTACTTCCTTCCTCGAAGTTTAGGTAAATATCCTTTACCTATTCCGATCTCTGGTTATAACCAGAGATCGGAATACTCTCAAGGTCCACTTGGAGACTTATAAGTCTCCAAGTGGACCTTGAGAGTAAAAAAGGTGGAGTCACGCCATAACATAAACTTCAAGTCGTTTGTGGTGCGGGTTCCAACTCAGTACTTAGAAACCGTCATGAAAGAAGAGTTTTGGCCGAAAGGTGTACGTACGCGTACCGAAGTTTTCGTGGAAGGTTACGCGACACCGACACAGTCCTCACTTCGTGTACAGTAATCTAATTTCATTATATTAAAATATGTATGTTTAGGTTAAGGTATTTATCTATGGGCCTGCGTCGCCTGCAATAAATGGATTATTATTATTATCGGGAGTGTTTTTTTTTTTTCTCAGCTTTCATGCTGGTTTTCAGCTATATTTACGGGCCAGAGCCAAGTAAATGTAGCGTGTGGAGAATTTTATGGTGTGAGTGTATTTTCTTCCTCTTATTGCATAAATTTCCTGACGATTCTACATGTGTTTAGGATGGCTGCTTTCTGCATATTGATATAAAGGGATTCTTCTAGATTTATTAATTTCAGGCTATGGAGGAGATGGTTGGGAATAACACCTGTCGTGGAGAGAACTACAGGAACAACATAAACTTTATCTTGTCTCCAAATTCTTGTGACTTCTTTAAGCTCAGCGTATTTGCTTATTTTTTTTAATATTATTATTATTATAACGACTATCGGCTATAACAAACTTAATCCGACGCCGACGGTCCTTTCGAAGTCGTTATAAACGGTTTTAACTGTAATTTATTTATTGAGGTGCACAGTTTAGGTAACTACCACAAATCTCTCCTTTCTAATATGCCATGTTATTCCGTGTTTTGTTCTCTGATTAACTCTGATTGAAAGCCTTTAAAGATCATAGCCTAAATATCACGTATCTACGCCTAATCAAGTGCCAATGGTATTGTACATAGTATGGCCTAGGGCCTAATTAATCAGAATGAAGGGCAACCCTTGCGTCTCAATAATTAATTGTCGGTTGCATATTCATGAGTCGTTTGATGATCTTGATTTGTAATTATCGGGCTAACTGGCTGATAATTGGCTCTGTGGAGGGCGTTTGTCTTGCCGGGCCTAGGGTATTATTCCGTCGTTAATTGGTGTTTGCTCTTGACAACAACTTAATTGTATTTGTGTCAGGTCTAAGGAGTGACTTGGGAATTACCTTTTCCGGGGTGTCAAGGAAGGGACCACTGAGGGACAGGATAGTTGTCGTCCAGCTGGAGTGGAGTGGAGCGTGGAGTTTCTTGCCGGCTCTTCTCCATAGGAAACGACTAATTGGAACCGTGCACCTAGCTTCTGACATTTCATAAGTGCCCATGAAGGTTTATGTGAAATAAAATATTTTGATTTTGATTTTGCTGTTTCACAAGTGCTATATGGTACTTACTCGAAATTAACTACTCGAACCTAGAGCAGTAAGCTCATTGAATTATTATCTAATAATTAAGAGAAGTAAGGGCAGGGGAATAATGATGATGAGAATTGTTATTATTATTATAAACAAGCTACTGCCCGCGGCTTCGCTCGCGTGGCTTTTTCTAAAATAAAATTACCCGATTGCCCCATAACCAGAAGAGAGGTTTTTTTTTTACTTAAGCTTTTTATTACTGGTTTGTGGAATGCATTGCCAGATCCAATAAAACGCGTGCAATCGTTACCTGTGTTTAAAAGACTCGTGAACGAACGTTACTTGTCGTTGTGATTTTGTTATCATTGTTAGCTGTAACTGTAATAATCTATAGTCTTCATTTATTTTCTTTGCTTATATAGTTAGTATTTATCTATGTATCTATTATATATAGCATATAGCTGTAGGGCGAAGCCGCAGTCAGCAGCTATTCTACATAATAATAAAAATAAAAGATAAAATCCTATTGAAACTAAATGACATGACAAGTCATTACGGATTATATATCAATCGGATTTTTTATCGGAGTCGTTAGTTATTCTGGTAAAAAACACTTCCTCCATAAACATCATCATTACTAAAGTTCCTTGCTCTTGTTCCATGTTAAGGCAATCTTCTCACTTATATAACCTATTAAATAAGGAACTACACATCTATCCTCTGAAACTCCGTGACTGTAAACCAGTTGTGACTAATTGACTTAAGACTAAAACCTACGATGACATTGAGGCTATAGTAGCATCGCTTCCATAATCTGTCTAGTAATTAATAGGACTGCGGTCCCGGAATCGTTAGTGGAGGAAGTTGTTCCTGGCTTCCTCCGATCCCAAGACACTGTCGCAGGACTAACCTAAACCTAATCTGAAACCTAAATCTTATACCTATATGCAGGTAAACGAAATTGATTCATACACAATGTACACCCACACTATTATACACACTCGCGCAGACGCTCTCTCACACTATTACACACTCTCACGCACAAACACACTCAAAACCCACTCGCAAACATCGCACAAGTGCGCCCCTTTTTGTTTTTTCCTTTCTTTTATTTTATTAGGTATTTTGTTTTCAATTGCATACACTGAATACTTGTTAGGTGGAAGAGTGGATTCACCTAACCCAAGCATCTTCTTGATTAAAAGGTGATCTCCAAATCACGCCTGTTAACGCTTTATGTAATTGAAATAAACATTTTTGATTTTGATTTGATTTATTATTGTATATCTAATTATATAGATTAGTATCTATATGCTTTATATAAGTATGTATTTATTGTATATTTAAATGGTACACCACTGACTATCTGCAGTATTGTCTCTCCTTCTACTTTTAATTCATCCAAAGGCTGTCTGTAAAAGATCGCTTTTAGCGATAAGACCGACAATTGTGTCACTCTATGTAACATTTCTACATTTACATCTATAATTATTACAACGTACCTCATAAAGAGTATTCTATCTATCTATCAATCCATTACTCAGCAACATAGGAAATAGAAGAAAAAAAAAATCAGAGAGGTAAGTTTAGGTATCAATATCTTAGAATAACCAAGTCATAGTCAAAGTCAAAGCATTTATTTCAAATAGGCACATAAATGGCACTTTTGAACGTCAAAATTGACAAGGAAATAAATTTGATTCTAGTTGCCCCTTCCAAAAGGTAGTTTCGCATGGAGAAGAATGGGCAAGAAACCCCACCGTTACTCCTTTAAACTGTTTCTGTTTTACAATAGTTAATATAATACATCATTATATCATTACTGTATGTGAAGACGATGTACCCAGAATAAAATTTCTATATCACAACAGGTAATAACAATAAAAAATGAAGCAATGACGGATAAATTATTTGCCAAGCACATGAAACCCTTATGTGACAAGGTTTTGGACCGATCCCACCCTTAGTATTTGCTTGGAGCAAATTGGGCACATAATTTAGGCCAGCACTAGTATTATTTGTCCCAAACCAGTTGATTTATTTGGACGTAACAAAACGCGCTCTACGAAACTTTGGGAACACGTTTTAATTCAAGTATTGTTTGACTAAGAACACAATATTGCTTTATTAGAATAGTTTCCGGAATATTTGGAAAAATAAGGTGAAAACAAATTGTTTTCGTTGAGAATTTTCGATTAACTTAGTTTAAGCTTAACGATTAACACGAACGGGATATTTACGTGAGTTTCCGATATTTCGGCGCTGTTGCAAGCACCATGATCACGGATAAACTGAAGTCATTGCGGGTGGGTGTTTATGAGCAGACAGAACGGTCTATACTCTTTAATATTGGGAACTCACAACAAATAATAAACATGGTAAATATCCCGTTCGTGTTATTAGTAATATTAGTGACCATGACAGTTTAAAAACTTATATTGTCTATATTAGTTTTGCCGTGCCGTGCAACTATTGTTGTGCCGTGTGGTGCCGGACGTAAAGAATAGCACCACCCCATTTCTTCCCGTGGATGTCGTAAAAGGCGACGTAGGGACTTACTAGAGCATGGGCAGCAGCGTTATCTATGCATTTTCAACACCACACTGCGATCGCCGAGCCGCCTACCAAGCGTGGCGATTATGGCAAACCCCCCCAATTGGGGGAGGCCTATGTCCAGCAGTGGACGTCTTTCGGCTGAAATGATGATGATGATGATGATATTAGTTTTGATACACGTGGACGAGAAATTAAGAATGTTAAATTTAATATTTTGAGGAACTCGTGGTCGTCTAAGTAATAACAATCGCACGACCTAAGTCAGGTGTCACGTTCCTACAGTAAAAAAAAAAGGTAATTGGCGGGAACCATAATTATTTTTCAATTTTAATTAAATTTACAAAATTTAGATGTTGCTGTTTCATTTACTCGCAATCGAAGTGAAAAATAGAGTGTACAACTCGTCCATAAAACCCATTTTACACTCTATATCCATCTTCGCTCGCAAGCTCGCTCGGATGGATATAATCGTCTCGCGTAAAATGGTGCGTTTTATGTACTTGATGTACAATCTAGTATTTACGATTATTCTGAAAACTTATGTCTACTTTTCAAAACACAATATTTTTTAAGACCTCGAAATATTTTCAGTCTGTAACAGAAAAGCAAAAAAGTTACGCCCCACATCATCTTACTTTTTTTCCTTAAAGAAGTACTCTACACTTTACGATAAAAATAATATTTTTTAGCACAGCTAATAATACAAAAAAAAAACATCAACAAAAGATGTGCGACTTAGTAGATACACCCGCCGTCGCTAACTTTTTGAACGTGTCGATTCAAACCGAAACGAAAATTGAATTTGCATTATTCCCTCGGAAGAAACTCGATAAATATTTTATTCGGAAAACCTTTTGCTCATAACAAGTGACAAATTCACACGAGTTCCTTACCTAAGCTTAATATTCAGCTGACTGAATTGGCATTGATTTTAAGTCCTTTAGCAGGATATTTTGTATTTCTATTATAGGCTTTATACAAAGAAAAAGACAGAAAATACGTTTATTTGCGGTACCTAAACATGACGCAAATAAAGAACACAAACACCAAAAAGAACAAGTTGGGGAAAAATATGCGTCACATCCACGCAAAACGGTCATCGCTCGGCATAATGTTGCGACCCTATGCGAGACAAAGCTCCAACGCTGGGTTTCAGCGACAGCCGGCGGCTTTGCCGTGATGTCGTGAGGAACCTTTTTTGAGTATGTACATAGATCCATAAATCAAGTTAGGGTAAGTGTATAGACAGGGAAATTAATCATTTATTTATCAAATTGACACACTACGTCAAAGTGCCGTGTTATAAGTTTGATTCTTCTTCTTAGCGTATCGATGGCAATCTAAATAGACTCGGCTCAGAATTCGACTTCGTGTTTGACGCCATCACTAGCGTCCATCAGTTTCTGTACCGTGCAGCTGATAGGATATGTTAAGGCAACGATTACCGACTTTTAATGATTTTATACTGAAGAGTGAGAGTAAAATGATTTGAAAAAATATATGTTAAATTAGAGCATTTTATTAATAACTATGAATATTTTAGATGTTGTTTATATTATATAGTGACATTAATTTGTAAAACTATGTCTAACGTGGATAAAAACTGAGAATCACGCAAAATTTATCAACCATATTTTTCTGACACCTTCACCTTGTATAATAACTTAATAATGCGTCTTATTTGAGACAGCGCTTCTGGATGGGCGAGTCCTATTACTGGCTGGACGTACGACGCGTTGCGTAAGCTCACACTCAAGGTCACTGGCATATATCTGCGTCTTAAGGGCTGAAACTGCGCAAAGCAGACGCCAGCGCGGTTCCATACAAAAGTGCTCCATCACGGTGAACCGCGCGGGCGCCCGTCGCTAGCTTACTGGCAGTCGTTTTTTTTTTTTTTTTGTTAGTCTCCATTTTTCTAAGTTCTCCATCGACACGACTGTACATGCAGACCGTTAAAATTAAACTACAGTTAATTATTTGTCCACAAAGCCCACCTGCGTTTCCACGCGCTTCCACACGCGCACCCGCTTGACGCAGTTTCAGGCCTAAGTGTCCCATCGTTTCTGGAACAGCATTACATTTACACTCCAAGGCGGAGTCGTCAATGAATCTCCACCTGAACAGGTTTCCTTGCTTTGGCCAACGTTGGTCCAGAGTCTGTTTAAAGAGCTCCAGGTTTGCCAAGGCAACTCATGTCCAGGTGGGAGATCTTCAGCAGGTGGAACGAATGGTTTGGGTAAGGAAGCACTGTCTCACCACAACTTTAGTCTTTCTTTTGATCGTCCGCCAGTGAGTGAACACTTTAAAAAACTGTTTTGGCTGTTCAGCCTTTGCGGCGTGATTTGCAGTGGCCTATATGGAAAGCTCTCAATCGATTGCGTACCCAAGTAGGCTGCTGCAAACACAATCTATCGAAGTGGGGGATTACTGTCCCATCCAACACCCAGTGCGAGTGCGGTGTTTCTAATCAAACCATGTCCCAATGGATGGAGTGTCCTATGTGCCCGTTCACTTGCACTAAAGAAGACCTAATGAACGCCACTGATAACGCAATTAACTTGGCCACCTATTGGGCTCAAACAATATAATAACAGGGTACCACAGACACGAAAAGAAGAAGAAGGCACAAGGATGTTGTCGTGTAAAGTATGTCATGTGTCGGAGACCATTTTGGCCCTTTCGCTGGAGCTTGCCCGCTCTGCAAACTATTTGGTGGCGCTATTCCTGCTATTTGATTTGCTAGTTTGATTAATATTATCATATTTTTATTTAATTTCATATGAAAGAAAGAAAGAAAAATAGGTTTATTTGTCACAGAAACACGTGCATACAAAAAGATAATTAACTCGAGAAGGTGGTATACAGAAAAATAAAAAATAAAACAAAATAGATCTACATTCCAATCACGAGCACAAAACCAAAATAGTCGGCAGCTGGACGTCATGACTGTGACAAGAAGGCTTCCACTCAGCATGATGCTGTGCTATGAGGAACCCACAGCACAGCGCTGATTTTCAGTGGTTACCCGAACCCGAATTTCATATAACTTCTGTTAATTTTTGTTTTGGCAATGGGTGTTATTTACCTGTAATAAATGAATTTATTTATTTATAGCCATTATGAGTAGGTGGTGGGTAGGTAGGCTCGGGCTTTCATCCCGATATCTCGGTCTCGAAAAGTTCGAGAGTCTTGAAGATTTTTTGGTATTTTCGAGAATCAGGATTTATATTTTCGGTCTCGGAAATAACGAGACTTTTAAGACTCATCCATTGGTTTAGAGAAATACCTTAGTCTTACAATTACTTAATATCTATATCCCTACTAGCGTAGAAGCATAGAGAGCTTTTTCCAATGCGGGTAACTTTTGTTATAAATTCAGGTTCTCTCTGTCTGAAACTGCTTTAAACGCCCTCTGTTTCTTAGGTGCCCACTATAAAAATTAAAAAAACTCTCATAAATAACTTATGATTTTAGAATTTGAGTTTGTTACTGTATGTTTAATAAATTACTTTATTGAAATATCTTTTTTTGACTGCCTGAAAGTTTGTCTTGAAAAACTTTGGAGACTATTTCAGAAGTAGGTTTCATACTTATAAGTATGAAACTAACTTTTGAAATAGTCTCCAAAGTTTTTTCGGGAATTTCGAGACTGCATAGTCTCGATTTTTTTTCCGGGAGTCAGAAATACAGCGAGACTGGAAGCCCTAAGGGTACCCCATTGTCAACCGCATCATTATTATTATAAGGTCAAATATTTATCAAACACAAGTTTACACTAGACATTTGCACACCATTACCGACGTACTGTGTAAACACTTCAACCTGCAACATAAAAAGACCCCGTTTTCTCCGACGAGGTCAGCATAGAGTATAGGTAGTACCAGGGCTCGGATAATGGTATATTTTTCGAAACTGTTTCGTCTTAAAAACCTAAGATTTGTTTCGGTAACATTCGATCAGAACGTTATAATAACGTTTTTAAAGAAGAAAAAAAATGTATATCGTTCTCGGTTAATAAAACGTTTTTAACCGATTTTTTCCATTTTTTTTGGTTGATCGATAGGAAACTCGCAACACAAACCTAACCAATACGTAAGCGGTAAGCGCATTGGAATCAATGATGTAATGAAATGAAGATAAGGTACAATTTAACTAAGGCGATTATCACACGGCACCGCGCACCGCTGCGGAGGGCGGTGGCGGTAAAGCGGATTTTGTAGCGGTGCCCCGCGCGGTAAGGCGGTTTACGCGCCTGTCCGCGCGGATGGATTTAACACGGTTTTGACCAGTTTGATCACAGACATTCATTTTTAAATTGCAACACGTCCTGCACACACGATGATCCGCGCGGTTAAGCGGCGCCCCGTGTGTGAGGCGCCGCCCCACCGCGCGGACGGCAGCGCGGAGGGGCGGTGGCAGTAAGAGCACCGCTCGACCGCGCGGTCGTGCGGTGTACGTGTGTTAGGCGATTATCACACGGCACCGCGCACCGCCGCGGAGGGCGGTGGCGATAAAGCGGATTTTGTAGCGGTGCCCCGCGCGGTAAGGCGGTGTACGCGCCTGTCCGCGCGGATGGATTTAACACGGTTTTGACCAGTTTGATCACAGACATCCATTTTTAAATTGCAACACGTCCTGCACACACGATGATCCGCGCGGTTAAGCGGCGCCCCGTGTGTGAGGCGCCGCCCCACCGCGCGGACGGCAGCGCGGAGGGGCGGTGGCAGTGAGAGCACCGCTCGACCGCGCGGTCGTGCGGTGTACGTGTGTTAGGCATCTACGGTTTTATTAGAGGCCAATGCGACATGAGATCCGCTTCACCGCCTACCGCGGCGGCGCGCGGTGCCGTGTGTTAATCGCCTTAGGTATCTACGGATTTATTAGAGGCCAATGCGACATGAGATCCGCTTCACCGCCTACGGCGGCGGCGGTGTGTTAATCGCCTAAAAAGTTCATGGCTTGTCGGCACAAACCCCGTGCGCGGCTGCGCCTGCGGAATAAACCGGTTTTTGAAAACGGTCTCATTTCGTTTTCATTCCGAACAAAATGTTGTAGAAAAAAGAACGAGAACGGTTAGAAACGTTTTATAAACGTTATTTTAAATAACGTTTCCGAGCCCTGATTAGTAGGTACATCCACATTTTGCCAGTTTGTAGGTTTCTAGTATTGTTTTCTGCTCGTAGGTGATGGAGACGACCTCTACAGTTAATTCGACGTATTATAGATCAGTGCCAGACATAAGCCTTTCCAAGTTGAAGTATGTTGCAGTATGTTCTAGTAAAATGGGTGATTATAGACCCCACTGACACCCAGTGTGAATACGGTGTCCCTGACAAAACCATGTCCCATTATATTGGAGTGTCCAAAGTGTCCATACACCTGCCCCCCTAGCCAAGTTACAAACGTTTCGTATCGAATCTCTTTCTACAATCGTTGACGCCTCGTCCGCGTCGTAAGCGAATAAGTTGGTAGACAAGTCGATCGCTGAATCTACAGCGTATTTAGATCAACGTTGTAGAAAGGATCAGATTTCATTTAACATTTTGAACGATCTGATAAGTTGTACAACTTGTCTACGAATATTCTATTCGTTTGTTCTGACCACGTGACTTAACGTTGAGATGATGTCATTCCTATACATTTGATTCGTTTTCTATTAGCGTTGTCGATTGTAGATTGTCAACTTGGCTACGGCAACTGCACTCCTGTGGACCTAAAACGTCACAAATGCCGCGATTGGAGTGTTCACCTTAAACATAGAGCCAGATTAGACATTTGATTATGGTTACATCCATAATCAAAACTGATCTACATGAACAAAGGACTCTTAAAGAAGTAGATGAAATATGATACACTAAAACGCTTTGCAGTCGCTAGGAATACTACTAACATTTAATTTGTTCAGTTGAGCAGAAAATTCCAGATTTTGGCAAATGAGCCAAACTGAAAAACCATTAAAAGAATTTCACTTGAAACAAAAACTTTCCAGTTGGCAAACTTAGTAAAAACTCTTAATGTTCTGTAAACGAAGATGCTATAAATCACACTTGATTTTCGAGAACATCACATACTTAATCTAAAATAAAAAGTTTTATAACAACTTCTTACATTACAATTAAATATTAGAAGACTTTTTTTTGTGGCAATTTAGGTTGCTACACACGCACGAAAAATTCTCACAATATCCAAAATTAACTATAAAAGATATTACGAATAAAGGACTTACACATTTGGGCGAATTTAATGCCTATTTAATCCTGGATTTAATTTAAAATTTCATCATCGTCATTTCAGCCGAAAAACGTCCACTGCTGGACATAGGCCTCCCCCAATTAGGGGGGGGTTGTGCCATAATCGCCACGCTTGGCAGGCGGGTTGGCGATCGCAGTATGGTGTTAAAAATGCATAGAGAAAGCTGCTGCCCATTCTCAAGTAAGTCCCTTAGTCGCCTTTTACGACACCCGAGGGAGGAAATAGGGAAATGGGAGTTTAAAATTTGTTTTGTTATAATTGTAAGTAGATATCTTAACTAAAATAGCTTTGGTACTAAATATACGTCAACCTAGAAATAGACCATAATATATTATTGTAACAGATAAACAATTTAGAAAATTTCATACAGGAAATATCTTAATAAATATTCTCTTTTATGTTAGGTTAATGAATACATTTCCTAATTTATATTAGGTTGTGTATTAAGATATTTCCATGATGCTAGTATAGATCTTGACCATATTCCGGGCTTCCGTGGAATACCTCTCCACTCCTCAAGCCCCTCAGGAAGTATTGCCATATTGTCGCTACGTCACTATGTGCTAGTAACAGTTTCTGGGGGCCCGTTATTGAGTGTGCAAGTCTTCCTACCATATTTTATCAGTGCGTATATAAAACATTGATCAGGCAGGGGTCATGGTCCTTCCATAGTTCTTGGTAACTAGTCCACTTTAGCCACTCAAACCCATCGTTCAATATATTTTTTTCCATATTCTACAATAGTCCTACACCAACTGGGGGTTGCCTTTAGGTGCAGTTGCATAGTGCAGGGATAATCGTCGCGTCGGTTGGTACTTCATTTCATTAAAAACATCTGACGGGCCTCTACGAGCTGGCATCGGTCATTCATAAGTCTTCCAAAGGTCCGGGACCCCAGGGTCCCGAGTTATGGCAATAGGTTTAGGGTAGGCTAGAAAAGTTAAGTGTACTCAGAAACTAATAAAATTCACTTATAAGTTCTAAATAAATTGGGCTACTTAGTATGAATAGATTTTTTTTTAACTCTGCTTTCTAATAACTATCATACACGGACACACCATCATAGCACCATGTCCATACAGCTTTATATCCGCAATTTTGAACACAGTGACATCTCTGCTTAGAGCCTAGAACTAATACGAACAGACACATACGGTAATCTACGCTAGGTGGCGTTAATGGTAGCTTTGATGTTGATTTTCAACTTCATTTGGCAGCTAAGACATGATAATATTATTGGTGGATTTTATTACAGATTAAATATTTTGGATTTATTACAAATTAAATCATCATCATCATCATTTCAGCCGAAAAACGTCCACTGCTGGACATAGCCTCCCCCAATTGGGGGGGTTTGCCATAATCGCCACGCTTGGCAGGCGGGTTGGCGATCGCAGTATGGTGTTAAAAATGCATAGAGAACTCTGCTACCCATTCTCTAGTAAGTCCATTAGTCGCCTTTTACGACACCCACGGGAGGAAATGGGATGGTGCTATTCTTTACGTCCGGCACCACACGGAACACACAAATTAAATAGGTATTTGGGATTTATTACTGACGACATAAATAACTGTTACTTCTTGAAACGAACTGAACCCAGTACGCCAGTTTAAGTAAATGATTTTAATCAAACCAATTAGAAAGTTAGTAGGTAGGTAATTAGTTGGGCAGTGGTTAGTTTTAGTTTACTTCCTGAACTAACCCATCGTCATAGCTAAAATTGAATTTATATAAACTCCTAGTCTTGGACCTTCACAATTTCACACTTAATATCTTAAGTAAATAATTATGTCGCCATTTTACCTTTTAATGACGAATATCTGAACCTAAAATACCTGTCTCTCAAAATTGGGCCTAGGTATGATATGATTAGGATCTAACCACCACTGTAAATAGGTAAGTAAACTGATTTCCACTGAATAACTGTTACTGAATTATCATCGTAATGATATTGGGGGGTGGTCCCCCAAAGTGGCCTCCAACCTCCCCTTATAGCCACCCCGAGCCTCACATCTGAATGCTGGTCTGATTTGATATCATTTCTGAATCTGATCGCTGTTAAAAGAATACACACACATCGACAACATTGAAATGCAATATAGAATGAATATCTGGTAAATCTGATGACATGCACTGGGAAAGAACCAGTTTACTCACCAATGTACTGCTAGCTCCAACCCTCAGGTCCAAGCAGGTCCAAGTGAGACGGGCGCGCGCGCGCCGTCAATCCTCCGCGCGCTACCCCGTCTTTCTCCCACCTCACGCCATGACTTAACTATTTATTATCTGTGTACCTATAGGCTATAATATTACTTCGCATTCGCGACACTCCCGCCCAAAGGAAGAGATAATTTAAAAAATCTGATCTATTGAAATAGCTGTTTAATCAAGGTCTTAATATGATTACAACTGATACACTTTCAGAGTGATGACGGGTTATAACTGAATTCTGATTACCAGGATTAATTAATGCGACTGGTAACTACTTAAATCAATACTGATTATCACTGATTATTGAAACAATCTGCTCATCAACTGGGATGTCCATTGTTTAACTCTCTCTTTTGCCTTGGCTGCTGATGCCCTGATCGGTCGTCTACTGGTGTCTGGTACTGACTGAACGATGGGATCATCATTGTTAACTGGTTCATCGCCTTGAGTACTTCGAGACTCTTGGTTAAAACTGACTGGATGGTCGCCTTGTACTGATTGTTCCTTCTGAAAATCTTCAGAGTGTGGACTGATTCGGACTGGCGAAACATTGTGCTCTGGGGACGATTCTGTACTTTGATCGTCAATCTCCAGCGGGAACAAATGGCCTACTGAACGGGTTAGTGTTTCTCCTGATGATAATTTAACTTTGGCTACTCTAATCTGTCCATCCGCTCCTTTAATCAACTCTGCTATTTTTCCAACTTTCCAATGTACCCTATTACTATCAGACTTAATTTGAACTGTCTCTGCTAACTTTGGTGGCCTATTAACAATGACTCTAGGTTGTTTGTGTTTGTCACTTCGTTCACGGAGGCTAGTCAAGTACTGATTCGTGAACATTTTGGAGAATTCTGAGATGATGAATTGACCACGTTTCCATCCGTCAATCAGATTCGTCTTGGTTACTGTAGCTGATTCTAAGAAATCTCGATCTGCAACTTCAGTGGTTAAAGTTCCGCCCACACGTAGGAAATCTGAGGGAGTCAATATGTGCTCTAACTCCGCGCCTACAGTAGTCAGTGGCCTTGTGTTAATTACAGCCTCTAGTTCCTTCATTATTGTGCATAACTGGTTATGGTTTATGAGATGTTTGTCTAAAGTTCTCTTCATACTATGCTTGACTAAACCTACAAGTCGTTCATAAAATCCTCCGAACCAAGGAGCCAACTCTGGGATAAATTTCCACCGCAAGTGATTCTGAATGCAATAATCTGAAGTTAACACTTCCGCTGTAAGTTTAAATTGCGTAGCATTGTCTGACAAGAATAATTGAGGTAAACCTCTTATAGCAACGAATCTTCTAATGGCTAGTAAACATTCTTCTGCTGTTAAATCTTTAACGACCTCCAAATGTATAGCCCTAATTGTTAGGCATGTAAACAGGCATACCCAGCGTTTTTCTTTACTACCTTCATCTACAAGCATTGGACCAAAATAATCCAGGCCTGTAAAGGCAAACGGAAGACTAAGGTTGACTCTTTCTGCTGGTAGATCAGGCATAGGTGGTAATTTAAATGGACCACCACCATATTTTATACACTGTGGACACTTTCTAATGAGTTTTTGAACTGTTGAGCGTCCATGTGGCACCCAAAACTTTTGTCTTAATAGAGCTAAGGTATGAGAGACACCTACATGATAGTTTTTCTGATGCAGTTCGGTTATAATTTTGTGCGTAAAATCCGAATCTTTTGGAAGTAGTACAGGCTCTTTTTGATTATGTGAAAAATTCGTGTATCTGAATCTACCTTTACACCTAATAAGTCCTTGCTCATCTTTATATAATTTCAGTGATCTCGATAAGTTGGTTGTGATACCCTCAGCTTCTTTAGGAAAATGTTTAGCTTGAATTTCTAATATTTTATTCTCTTGTTTGTCTGAATCATCTAATAACATTGGTTCTGGAATATCTAAACTTGTTCTATTTTTATCTAAAGGTATTAAATTCGGAAGACCCTCCCCGGCAATTGAAATTTGAGTATCTATATTATTATTATGAACTGTAGGCCACTGATTTGAGTTATTCATTAAAAAGTCAGGTCCTATGAGCCATCTGTTGTAATAATCCACCCGTTCTGCCCTAGTGCCTACATCAGATGGATTAAGTTCAGTTGGCACATATCTGATTTGTAAAGTCTCGTTCTGTTTTATTTCGTTGATTCTACGTGCCACAAATGGCGGAAGTAATTTGTCTGATTTGAGCCAGCTTATTACTATTTGACTATCAGTCCACAAAAATTGTGCTTTGACTTTTAATCGTAAAAATTTTGTTACGTAAGCTATAAGTCTACATCCGATAAGTACTCCCAACAATTCTAATCTTGGAATCTGTAAGTTATTTTGGTCCTTTAACGGCACTAATCTAGACTTGCCAATAACAAAACTGACAATATTATTATTAGTGTGCAAAGTACCGCGTAAATAAATAACTGCTGCGTAAGCATGCATAGACGCATCCGTAAAACAATGTAGTTCGTATTCAATTGGCTCCGCTACTTGGCTTTTATTTAAACCTTGCCCAAAATAACGATCAACATGAATATTCTTTAGACATACAAAATTTGATGCTATTTTTTGCCATTCTTTAAGTAGATGATTACTCAATTTGACATCCCACTTAACTTTTTCTTTCCATAATTTTTGAAAGAATAGTTTTGCTGGAAGAACTATCGGAACTGCGAGACCACAAGGATCATAAATTGAAGCAATAACCCTTAACACGTCTCTTTTCGACAGAACAATGCTTGATTCTGTATTAAAGTTACATTTCAAATTTAACTGATCCTTTTGTATGTTCCATATTAAACCGAGAACTTTTATGTGTTCACGGTCCTCTGATCTAAACTTATCTGGTATGGAAGAAACTAATTCCTTTGAATTTGAACTCCATTCACGCAAATTCATGGACAAGCTATCAAATGATTCTTTAGCAGCACAGTAGAGTTTATTTGCCTCTGAAATTGTCTGTGCGCCAGTTACAATATTGTCTACATAAATGTCGTCCGCAATTTGTTTCAGAAATATGTTGTTCGATTTATTTAAGTGATATCTGATCGTAGCATTTAGTAGAAATGGGCTTGATATGACACCGAATGGGACACGACAAAAACGTAAGTGCACCACATTATCTGGGTGAACTTTACTGTTTACGTCTTTGAACCATAGAAATCGTGTTACATCCCTATCTAAATCTTGTAGACCTAACTGTAAGAAACCTTTCTCTACATCTGCAACTATTCCTATAGGGTGTTCTCTAAACTTAATTAGCAATCCTACAAGATCCTCCAACATAAGTGGACCCCTATATAGGCATTCGTTTAAACTACGATTGTCTGCAGTTTTGGCTGAGGCGTCATAAACAATACGGAGCGCTTTGGGCTTATCACGACCACGAACACAATGGTGAGGAAGATAGTGAACTGGATGATTCTGTGGAATCTTTGGATCTGGTACAATCTCAATTATTTTAGTCTGTAGCTGTTCCTGAATGACCTGATCGTATGCCTTTAAATCTGCAGTATCCAATCGTTTCATTAAACTATTGAGCCGACCCCATGCTAAGCCTAGATTATTAGGAAGATTTGGGGGTAATTCAGTCCATGGCCATTGAACGTGGTATCTATTGTTTTTGTACTGAACTGTTTCATTAAACTGCCTAATTGCTTCTTCATCACGAGTGGTTTTTGGGGAATCTGTGATGCCTATTGATTCAAGGTCCCATAACTGTTTAACATCATCTAGTTTTAGGGGGAGATCTGGTTCGTTTAATTTAGTAACAAATGACCCATCTGATTGAAAGTAAGTCAATGCTGCTAACTGATCGGAACTAGCAGTGTTCTCACTAATTCTTCCAGACCATACCCAACCAAAATCTGAATTAACCAAGAACAGATCTTGAGTGACCAATATCTTCTCTTGTGACATGAATGAGTGATAATAATCGTTTCCGATTAAAATATCTATTTTTTCACCACAAGACCCATCATCAGCCATTATTCGATCTTTAATTCCGATTTTCTCTAAATCTTTAAAATTTGGTGCTTTTATACTTTGAGTAATATGAGGTACTACATTTGCATGAATAATACGAGTAAATCCTGTTCGAGTTGTAATACTAAACCGTACTATAGGACTTTTAATAAGATGTGGTGATTTGTTTCCAAATGTAAATATTGATAAATTCATTTCTTCAGTAATAGGTAGTTTAAGTATATTAGTATTATGTTCCGTTATATATGAGCGCTGGCTACCACAATCAAGCAACACCCTACATTGTAATTTTATTTTAGCTTCTAAATTATCTATAATTACTAGGGCTGTCTGCAACAGCGTAGTGCTAGATACATTATTAGTATGTAAGGTATCAGTTGGCACGGACTTCACTGACTGTGTTAACTTAGTTGGACATAATGCTCGATTATGATTGCCGAACTTGTTACAATGTCGGCATTTCCTTTTAGCACGGCAATTTTCAGCCCTATGGCCTTCACCGAAACAATTATAACAACGGTTTCCTAATTGAGCCTTTCTTTCCTGTAAGGTTTTGTGCACACTACACTCATCGTTAAAATGATCCTGCTTACAAAATATACATTTAATTAATTTCTTTTTAGGTGGCTCATCGGACCTGTCACCGTCATGTTGTCTTTTCCGAGGGGGCACTTTATTTTTATTACGCTGCCTATTTTCATATCTAGATTTTTCCTTTCTGAAGATTGATGTAAATCTACGCCTTTTATTATCACTAGTCTCTTCTGATCTAACATGTAATGATCCTATTGTAATATTATCAGAGGCCTGTTTGTCTTCGCTAGTTGTTGTATTTTTATTTTTAATACCTTCTGCAGTTTTCTTTAATCTATTTGATGTTTCCCTAGCCGATATTATATACTCTAAGAATTTTCTAATATTATCAATAGACTCATCTTCGTCAGTTATTTTCATCCTTAATTCATAAATGAGGTCCTCGGGGAACTTTTCTAAAATCATTACTCTAAGATGATTGTGATTTACATCTTCGCCTAAAGAACTCAATACTCTAAGATGTCTCTCAATTTCATTTAGAACGTGTCTACAATCTTTGACCTGATTAGATTCCGCTGATCTAATTCTATATAGTGCTACATAATGAGCATCAATAATAACGCTAGGTTTGCCATACCGTTCTTTTAATGTGTCGACAGCAATACGATAGTTTTTGTCTGTTGTGTCCAACCCATCAATTGCCTGTTTCGCGTCACCCTCAAGAACCGATTGAAGGTACAACAGTTTATCGACATCACTAATATTTCTCTTATCAACGTTCGATGAAAACTGATCCCAAAATTGGTACCACTTCAGAACATCACCATCAAACTTGCCTAACTCCATTTTTGGTAACTTACTAATTGTGTTAATATTGCTGTCATTATTGGTAAAAACAAGCGCATGGTTTCGATTATTCTGTTTAATATTTATATCTATTTCTGCTATTAACTCTTCGGCCTGAATCTGTGTGGACGTATACTGATTAATTTCCTCAACGTTGATTTCTTTTATCAATTTACAGTAATTGTGAATTTCCGAAACAAACATCTCATTTATACCTTTTAGTTTAGCACCAATTAGTTCTAACCCTTTATAGTTGGGATCTTCTTCTGATAATTCCGTTAGGGCACATCGAGCAGAGCTTATGTTTGATTGGAGGGATTCATAAATAATTTTTGAACGAGATCGGATAGCGTCTTCCATTATAAATAGAGTACCAACTAAGTGATATCAAAATCATGGACCGTTTTCTTAGTAATTGAATATCCTCAGTATCTAAAACAATATAACCAGGTATGAAATTCTTATGAAATCCACTATACCAATAAACTGCGCACAACAAATCAAAGAAGTAAATTAATTCCATTAAACACTAATATTAGTTTAAGTGAAAGACTAATAAACTAAATCTAAAAACATTTTAATTAGTTCACTTAATGTAAATATATTCTATTTACTTAGCAGGAACAATCCTTTGATTACTAAGATTTCATATCATTGTATAATATAACTAATAAACTTTTACTAATATAGTTGGTCACTGCGCAACATAAAAAGGATAATTATTTATTAGACTTCATTCATACATTATCTTGCACTCAGATTTACTAAATAAATGTTTGTAATAGTCATGACTGAATACTGTCCAGCTAATATTATTTCTTAGAATCGACTTAACGCAGGGTAGGCTGGTACCCCTGTGCAGGCTGTGTAACCTGCCTGACAATTAACTACATTGAAATCAAACTTCTCTCGGGTATAGCTATATAAACCTTACCCTAAAAACTCAAAGTTCCAATCCGACACCGTTTTAGGTATGTCCATACTATGCCAATAATAATTAATAATTGCAATTAATTAAATAATTGATCGAATGTTGTTATAATACATATTTGTACACCGTAAAGGTAAAACATGACTGTGATCCAATCTGCAATGTACTTAACATCTTGCATGCTTTGTGTGTGCATACTCATGTTTCTGACAAATAAATGAACTCTGAACTCATAACTAAGAAACGGTCATTAACTTCATAATAATAACATGGAACTATATTACTCAATACTCACAACAGCTTGGAACATTATGGGTTTGTTTTTTGTTGGAAATGTTCCATTTTTTATTTTATTTGATGAGTAGGTATAGCGGCTATTCGAACACCATTTGAAACTGAATTAATGAAATAAAATTATTTTTAAATGCAGAACATAATTTCCGTCTACCCATAATATTTTATTTTTGGAACTGAACAAAAATTTATTTTTAAGCTATAATAATTAGATCCCAGCATCTCCACCATGTCGCCATTTTACCTTTTAATGACGAATATCTGAACCTAAAATACCTGTCTCTCAAAATTGGGCCTAGGTATGATATGATTAGGATCTAACCACCACTGTAAATAGGTAAGTAAACTGATTTCCACTGAATAACTGTTACTGAATTATCATCGTAATGATATTGGGGGGTGGTCCCCCAAAGTGGCCTCCAACCTCCCCTTATAGCCACCCCGAGCCTCACATCTGAATGCTGGTCTGATTTGATATCATTTCTGAATCTGATCGCTGTTAAAAGAATACACACACATCGACAACATTGAAATGCAATATAGAATGAATATCTGGTAAATCTGATGACATGCACTGGGAAAGAACCAGTTTACTCACCAATGTACTGCTAGCTCCAACCCTCAGGTCCAAGCAGGTCCAAGTGAGACGGGCGCGCGCGCGCCGTCAATCCTCCGCGCGCTACCCCGTCTTTCTCCCACCTCACGCCATGACTTAACTATTTATTATCTGTGTACCTATAGGCTATAATATTACTTCGCATTCGCGACAAATTATATCAATTTCAAAATCATGTTTAATAAATTGGTAGGTACCTAAGTCGTACTAGAATCCAAATTACACATCATTACATTTCCTTTTCATGCCCTGATACAGGTACCTACTTAGGTGCAATCAACCAACCTTGGTAGCAATTTGATTTTGAAAGCGCCTTTATCTTGTAGCAGATGTAAGTAGGTTTTTGTTATTCTGTTGTTACTAACACAAACAACGCGCGCGCGCGTTTTTTAATTCCAACAACTCACTCTTCAGACTGATAGCCACTTTACTACTCCAGTAATACCGAGTCATTCTTTAACGATTATTAATTTGTTTATAGATGTCTCTGCCATCAGTTAGACGTTTTTTATAGTACAGACCCTCAAAAGAAAAAAAAAAGGAATCCATAAAGGACCACTCGTGTCTGTCTATGTCTGTCCGTCCCTCTGTCTCAGTCGATTTACTCCGAATCTACTGGGGCGATTAAGTTGAAATTTAGTACACAGTTGAACTTCTGTGACCCAAATACGGACGTGTTACGTATATAAATGAATTTTGAATATGGGGTCACTTTTGGGGAATAATTCCGAAAATTAAAAAGAAAAGTTCTACAAACTGTCTATACAAATCATCATTTCATATCAAATGAAATGGCTTATTGTAATGATTTCAGAAAATACTTTTTTTATAATTTTAAAACAAGCACTTTAAAAAAAGTTTATTTATTTTATTATTTATTAGCTTTTGCCCGCGGCTTCGCCCGCGTAGATGTCGGTTATCGCGTAAAAACGTAGTCTATGTCTTTTTCCATATCCCAGGCTATATCTCTGCCAAATTTCATGACGATCGGTTCAGCGGTTTAGGCGTTTAAACGGAACATACATACAGACAGTTAGACAGACAGACAGACAGAGTTACTTTCACATTTATAATAACTATTAGTATGGATGTACACACAGTTAAATACATAGAGATACGACATAATTATAATTAATTAATAGTAAAAAACACATGTGTAGTAGTTTTTTGAAAGTTACTTAAGAAAATAGATTGAAATTGGCCATTTAACCCTTATCTCCGAAACTACTGATCCTAAAATTTTGAAAAAATTACAGAGAATAGTTATTTACATATAGATCACAAAAAAACCCATAAAAAGTCTATGGTCTGAATATAACATGGTAAATCTCTCAATATTATACGTACAAACTTACATTTGCAGTTGGAATGTATAGGAGAACTTGTTTTTCAACTATAATGTTAACTTTGTTCTTGGGGTCAATTCATCCCATCTATGGATCCCTTCATTGTGTGTGTTCCGACACGCACTTGGCTGGTTTTTTCTAATAAAGGCAATGCCCATTGCTAGATCGATGTATATTATATAACCTGATGTTTACACACATAAAATGTATGCTTTATTGATTATGTTGTTACCAGCCGATCGAGTTCGAAAATCTCGTTAATTTCCAACGTGTTTCGGAGCTTCAGGCTTTAGTGCGAACACGAAGCACTCTAGGGCGGATTATTTTATACATTGCAGCGTTAATCCGGCTTTACTAGTATTTCAGTTTGAAAATTACGGAATTTTTAATGGTTCCCAATCCCGATGAGTTTTCAGCTAATGGATGATTTATTCTGTTATGTATTCATGTTTTACTATATAGATAATCAGCCTTTAATATTCTCACTGTTTGGACACAGACCTCCTCTCTGTAAGTATCCACCACGCTATAAAACGCTATACAGGAAAGTTTTTAATCAGTGCGCAAATTTTGACAAATTAAACTTAAACGTGTTTTATTATATACCTATTTCTTATTTTGATATGTCTTAGTACAAAAAAATGAAGTTATCGTTAACGAAAGATGTTTATTTTGAAACTGGTATAATGGATACTCGTCGCGCAACGCGCTGGTGGCGCGGTCAGTGAAGCGGAATGCAGTAGTAGGTACCTATCAGCTGTGCGCACGCCCATTGATATTATTACGAATAGATTGTATCCACTGGTGTCGTACATGGTGAAACTGCTCCGAGGCATAGAGCACAACCCGAGAGTGCTGCAGCGGTTGCACTTGTACGTACCCGACCGTTATGTGTGGAGGCGACGACCCCCGCCGCTGCTGGCCGTACCATCAGCCAGGACCAACTTGCTGGCCAAAACCCCTCTGCCTCGAGCGATTCACACCATTAATTATATTCAGGTCGAAATTGATATATTTACATGTCACGTCATGGGGTGAATTCGCAAAAGTACTATTGTTTATTTATTTGTTAGGTTATGGTACAATAGATGTTATAAATATTGGTTCCAGCATACCCTGCCATAGTATGGCGTACAAATATTTCCAAAAACAAAACCTTTTATTACTATTCTACTAACAATTATGAATAATAATGAATTAGAGAATAAAATATGAATGCATAATAGTTAATTAATTGTATTGTATTGATTGTATTTTAGTAATAATATTAATTATTAATGAAATTATGTCGTTTTTGCATATAGCGGAATTAAAGGTTATTTTTACTTTATTATATTATTAATGATTTATCCTCTAAGTATTCTTGAACACTGTAATATTTTTTTTCTAATAATAGTCTGAACAATACCCTTTTGAACAACGGCAATGGCAAATCTTGAGTACAATTTGGCAAATGGTTATATATAATAATTGCCATGCAGTAAGCATTTCTTTTAAATAGCATGCGTTTTATTTAAGGGTAATTTCAATTTGTCTTTGTGCGGCGTTCTACTATTTATTCTGTAACTGCTTTTTTCGAATAAATTATATATTTTTTTTACAAAAATGGATATTTCAAACTACGTTACACTATGTTACAAGCAATGATCATTACGTTCTTCAGATGTATTTTGTGCTTTAATTTTAATTTTGTGTTTGACTTGACTATCGCATTAGGTTAAGACCTGTAATGATAGTTTAAGGCATTTAATTAAATACATAAATAAATAAATATTTTGCTGATTTCAAGTGAACCAAAAATAAAAGTACCTATTGAACAAATAATGAAAATGTGTTCTATTACTGATAATGAACCACCAACAAATACTATACATGTTTTTATTTAACAAGCGAAATATTTTTTTAAAGAGTACTAAAAGCCCCTAAACTTAACATACTACTTATATAAGGGTCGAATTTGCGGCTCAAATATTTTTAGAACACAATGCTTTAAAAGTAGCTAGTTTTACACAAATAGACAAGATTTGATATTTATTAAGGCGTTTATCTAAAATGCACAGAATTGCACTTTAAATGTTTCACTTGCCAAAAAGCTGAGTAGACAATCAAGTTGCCAAGTAACACTCGAGCTCAAAGGTAGGCACTGGTGCCGATTCCCTTGTTCACAAACTAAACTAAATTTAAGTTCAATGCATCTTTTTCTTTCTATTTCATTATGAAAAGGACAAAAGATAAATTTATTTTGGCCGCTTTCCGAATTGGCTATAATCGCTCACAGCCCTCACATCGTCTCACATGCGTTCCGATTTAGATATTACGATTATGACAGCCGAGGGCTGTCAACAACTCGGAACGCTCGTGAACGCGCTCACGGTGCTCACGCAATGTCAAAACGATATTAGAGTATTTCTCTGTGTATACACCAAAAATTTGTTCTTCTTAGGTTAGGTAGCAACTGTAGCCAGAAGAACAATTTTGAAAATGCCACGATACGATAAGATGCGACTCAAAACAAAACAGCACACTGTCATTTTTGACAGCGCTCACGGCGATATTAATAAAAGGCATGGTCGGCGTTATTGAAAGATGGCGAATGTCATGACGTCATCTATGACGTTTCACGGGACATCGTTATCGCGCTCACGCTAATTCGGTACGGGTTTTAGCACGCGAATATCGATATTATCGCAACTCGAAACGCAAGGTTTAGTTTAGGTAGTCCTGTCAAATTAATCAGCGTTTGACGTAAATTGACGTAATTTTAGTCGGCAAGTTTTTAATCACGTCTAAACTTGTATGGAGTAGTGACAGGCGCTGATTAATTTGACAGGATTAAACTAAAATTTATCTTCTGTCCTTTTCTTAATGAAATAGAAAGAAAAAGATTCACTGAACTTAAATTTAGTTTAGTTTGTGAACAAGGGAATCGGCACCACTTTTAAAGAAATCTTTGGTAATTTAAAATTATGATCTAAAAATCCATGTATTAGGTATAAATTGGTTTAGATTAATTTGTTAGAAAACAGGCTTCATAACCTATTATTATGTTGCCACTTTTATCCATAATTAATCTACTTGCGTCCGTCACCGTCGTAATAAAACTACGAAACTCGTATGGTTGGCAAAAAAATGTTACACACAAAACATAAAAAGATCTAACTCATATTGTCAACCAAACCTTACAAATAATTACCTAATATCTTTCAGGATATCAATAAGAAAAACAACTAAAACCCATTGTTTCACTACGGTACGCCATTTTATTTAAAAGCTTTTCCTGATACTCTCGACAGATGGCGTGACGTGTCGTGTCTGGCAAAGCTTTCATGACGTCGAAACTACGTAGTTACGGCGCAAAAAGCAATATCTATTCTAGCTCATTGTTAATCAGTCTGGATCCCTTTAATCGGTCCGTTTTTAACGTCGAAGGGAGGTTTTTTGTCAAGGACAGGAACTAAAATAATTGTGTTTAATATTTTTAGCTTGCTTATCTTTTTTATCGTTGTTATGCCCAAAGTCTCTAATTCAGATAATATAAGTAAACAAAGTAATGTCAAGAAATATCACTGTCAAAATGACAGGACAGTGGTGCAAAACATTTTATCATTAATTTTTTTTGTGATAATTTTTTTTTTAGTGAATTAATAATAAGAACTATGCAAACAACATACCGTTGCCAAACAATGTTTTGTGTATTGTGTCGGAGACCTGGCATATGATCGTCATAATCAGCCCTTTTAAGTCCACTGCTAGACGTAGGCCTCCCAAAATCGATTTCCACTCGAAACAGTTTACAGCCGTTTTTATCCAAAATGTGGCTATACAATATGAATCTATGAATGACAGTTATAATATTAGTGTTGACAAAGATGTAAAAAATATGAAATTTTTTGTATCTCCTGCATTGTTACCAGTATCATAAAATATTTTATACCAGAAAATCTCCTTTTTTTAATAACTTTGTTTAAAATCGAAAATTTATAAACATTATTACGGTATGATTATTTTTTAATTATTTTTTACTTAAAATCAGTACTTTAAAAAAATGGAACCTCATTTTTCGCCATTTTATGTGAATTATCAACCTTACCTTGCCTTACTTTTGTTTACATAAATTATAAAATATATTAATAGATACACAGATATATACCTACTATAATAGATACATCGATACTATCGACTATACGATCATACATACTAACTATACGCCATGGCATTTCAATCGACTTAAAACCATAGCCCCCTTCATGTATCCAATGACTACTAATCATTGATTTAAATTAAAATGATATTTATGAACATTTGAATAATATATATATTTTTTTTAAATTAATTATGACGCGTAACGTAAGTTTGAAACACCCTGTTACGAGCGCAGTCCGAGCCTTGTGTTCCAAGGGCGGCGCTGAATGGAGCGGCGTATTTATCAGAGTGCATTTACCCTAACATAAAAATTTGTTTCTTACTATTGCAATTTAATCTAAATCTCAATCTTTCTTTTTAATCGCGCCTAGAGCTATTTTATGTCGCGTACATTGAGTGGACCACCTTTGTAAGACGACTAAAATATCACGGTGTATACGCAAAGAAAATAAATGAAAACTATAGATTATTACAGCTAACAAAACGACGAGAACAAAATCACAACGACAAGAATGTTCTTAGTTTTCAATTTTAAAGCTAAGAATAAGCTTAGAAAAATGTCAAAGAAAAATCTAATCATAATCAACTTCTGAACCAACCTCCTACAAGTTAGGACATTAGGTTAGGATCTAACTACAATAACAAGACAGATACGGCAACTATGAGGCTGTAACTGGCAGAATGAAGGATCACCGAAGTCACGTACGCAATCTTGCCGAGATTGATGCGTCGTCTGCGCTGCGATTATGTCAGGAATGCCTTGTGATCTGTGTGTCCTTGCTCAGGTGGATATGTTGAGGGCAATTTGAGGATATTTCCGTTTTATGGGCGAAAAAGTGTCTTTGAGGTTTGAATTACGTGCATAGCATCACATCTGAAGGGCAGCGGTGTATTTAGTACACCTTCATTTGGTAGTTATGTTTAATTTATTATTATTTTCATTTATTCATTAAAGTTATATGTATGTATGTCTCATACTTAATTTATATATACTTAAAAATAATAAAGCTAATTAAAAAATTAAAAAATCCCTCATACTTAGGTAATTCAAATACATAAAACACAAAGTATACATCTATCTACGTCCGTACTAGACTTTGAAATCACTGAACGGATTCTGAAAATTCTTTTTGCATTTGATAGCCCAATTCTTGAGGAAGGTTATACACTATTTAGTATCACGCTACAAACCATAGGAGCCGGTCAAAATGAAAAAAAGTCAGATTGGAAACGGATTCTGAAAATTTTAGCATAGTAAACACACACAACAATACATTAACATTACAATATAATACAAAACAAATACCACCGCACGATGGGACTGACATCGTCGCATATGTGTACAAAAATCCCTTAAATAAATACAGATTTTTAAAAAAAACTAAGAAATGAATATATGCCTAATTCATTTTTAGGATTCTGTATCCGAAGGGAGCGGAACGGAACCATATTACTAAGCCTCCGCTGTCCATCCGTTCGTCCGTCCGTTCTATCTGTCAGTGGGCTGTATCTCGTGAACCGTAAAAGGTAGATAGTTGAAATTTTCAGAGATTATGTATTTCTATTGTTGCTATAACAAAAAAATAAAATAAAGTTAAAGAATGTCATTTAAGAAACGTTTTTTTCGCCGTTTTTTTGCTAAATATTGTACTATGGTACGGAACCCTTCGTGTGCGAGTCCTACTCGCACTTGGCCGGTTTTAGCCTTTCAGGTCCTTGTTATATTTTAAGTAAAGAAGTAAACTGAAATGAATAATGGTGGATGTGTGTGTGGCGAATTTTCATAAAGTGAAACTCATTAAATTGTGGTGGCATCTAAATCGACACATGTGATCACACTGACATCACGCAAAATCCTGCATCGCACAAGTAGAGTTTACCGCGCGACTAGCATATAGGTATAAAACGTCCCGACATCAATCGTCGCTGCACACTCGCAGAGTACACACACATCAAATCGCTCGTACACAACAACGCAACGCGCCCTGCAACGCTACCGGCTCGCTCTGGTTACGTTGTAGGGGGCGGGGAAAGCTCCCTCTGTAAACAAGAGCCAACCAAAACCGGCGCAGTTGTTGCTAGATCGGCTCCTGCCGGGCCTTCCCCAGGGAACTGGGGATCTCACCTAGCAGGGGCCAGGTCGCACGGGCGCCGTAAAGAACTTCGGGTGCTTCCACAGCTACATCACCAAAAACACACTTCAGACCGCTGAGGGGAACGCCCCTCGAGCGGCTAGGTGTGCACTCCCACCCCACCCACGGGAGGGGGGGGGGGACCCAACGACAGGTCCCCATTTTTGAGGGCCGAGATACCCATGCCCATGCCTCGGGCAAGGAGCCCAAAAGCCCCAATACCGATTCCTCGACCACGACGCATTGATCGTCGGAGAGCAGCCCACCAGACACAAAACCCGTCTGGTCGGAAGATCTTCCCTTTTCTATAGAGTATGAGTGAACTTTACACCCTCATAGCTCTATAAAATAGTGGGTTTTACTCGTACATTTTCTTAATGCGGGTAATGATTTATCTTGATTAGGATCGTACCGATCCACGAAAGGAACTGTTTTTCTTCTTACGAAATTCTCTTCATCATAACTGGGTAAGAGTAGATGATATGAATCAATACTATGGAAAATCACAACATCATACACGTATGTTTCACATTACATACATACATACAAATGTATGAGAGGCTTCATCAACACAATGTCAGGCGATATTGACTGACGGCCATTTTGTAGCGTGGGATGCTTGCATCCAATGAATTTGAAATGTGCCAGTAACCGGACGACATGACATATGATGTTTGGAAAATAATCGTATTGGCGAAAAGGTGCGACGCATAAAATACCGGTACATCTATTCCGTAAATATTTCATCGTTATAACTATGTAAAGTGAAGTGAGCAGTCAATAATGTGTGTTCCGTGTATTTTGACCACTGACTAACTGCTCAAGCAGCCCGTGTATGGACGTGTCATTCCTGGGGCTAGGGATCCCTAGCTGTGATCCCTAGCCTCAGGAATGACAGCTCACTTCAAGGTCACTTCATCTAAGGCCGGTTATACACGGGCTGCTTGAGCAGTTAGTCAGTGATCAAAATACACGGACGTGCAGTCAACGTCAACTGCTTGAAGCTCCCATTGAGCAGTTCAAAGTTCAACATTGAGCAGTTCATTTATTTCAAATAGTCACTTATAAGGTACTTTTGAACGTCATAAATTACAAAAATAGTTAATTGAGGAAGAATGGGCAAGAAACTCCATACTTACTCTTATAAAACGTTAACAATAGTTTGTGTATATTAATTAATAATTATAGGTGAATAAGATGTACCTAGAATAAAATTACTATAAGTACCACAATAGATAAAAATAATGAAAAGTGAAGTAATGACAGACACATATTTACATGGTGCTCACATTTTTTTGATTTTGCTAAAAATTTAACATAATAATAAGTCAATGTGTGAGTTAAAACCTACTCCTGCAGCAGTCGGTATCAACTGCTCGGCAAGTCACAATTTTAAAGCAGTAGCAAACAAGAAGGTAGCGGGCGTGCGGCGCACGCGACCAGCAGTGCTATTCTGTAAAGAACTAACCGTGAAAACACGGGTGAAGTGTGCTGTCATTCCATTGATGCTAGGGATTGACACTGTGTATTGCTGCTCACTTCACTTGAGTTTTCACGGTAAGATTTGCGCGGGGGACTCTTTCCCCGCGCTCCTAATTCCAGCCGATCTATTCTGTCTCGCGCGTGACCCTCTGGTAACGCGCGAGAGTAGTCGACAGCTCGAGCGGTCAGTGTATGCCTGCGGTCAGGCAGTCGCTGCTTGTCACAACTGCTCGAGCGATTCCGTGTATGTAAGTTAATAGAAGACTGTAGTTCACTATGCAGTCGCAGCTTGAGGCAGTCGATCCTGACTGCTTCAAGATGCCCGTGTATGGCTAGCCTAAGTTATCACGGTGAGATTTTTACAGAACAAACCGGCGCAGTTTTAATGTGTAGTTTAACGAGCGTCTGTTGTTCAAGGCAGGCACTAAAGGCTACCGTAAAGTGCCGCCTGTCACACTCGGTGATACTGCGTTAAAATGGGTAAAATATTTTAAATATCTGGGACATTGGGTCACTGCAACGCAGACGGATAATGTTGACATGGAGAGGGAGCGTAGGGCGCTTTCAGTCAGGAGCAATATGTTGATCCGTAGGTATGCAAAGTGCTCGAGGGGTGTAAAAACTACTCTGTTTAGGGCATACTGCCAATCTTTTTACACCTACGGTCTTTGGGTCGACTACACGCAAAGGGCTTAAAGCGCCTTACGTGTCCAGTACAACAACGCATTCAGGGCGCTGTTGGGGTTGCCACGACACTGTAGCGCATCGGGGATGGTCGCAGGGGCACGTATAGACTTTTACGCAATCATGCGAGCGCGTGTCGCTCTTTCTCTGATGCGGCGGGTGCGAGGCAGCGCCAACAAACTCTTGGTAACTGTGGACTTATACTCAGGCACTGGACCAAGACACAAGTATTGCCTTCAAGTCGTGCCTTGAAATAATGTTTTCTTGTACTTATTGCGTTTTTGATGATTGATGTATTGTGTTATTGTGATTTGATTATTGTATTATTAATGATGTTGACATAATTAATGGTGATTTTGACATAATTATTATTGATTTTGACATTATTATTATTGATTTTGACATTATTATTAATTATCTTGAAATTATTACCAAAATTTGCCAAATGTATGTACTAACACTAAATGTTTAAGATGTGTATGTAATTACTAACAAATTGGATTGTATGATCTGTACAATAAATGATTATTATTATTAACAATAAATGTAACATATGCCGCCGAAAAACTAAACGTCTTAAGATACCTTTAAAATCATTTTTTCCAGCTTCCTTAAAATTGATTATAAGAGAAGTAGGACACTTACGGTGGTGGTGGCCAAAGTACTTTGGTTTTGTGGCTTTTTCTATTTATATGTACTTTCTTAGTTTATTTATTTTGTTAGTTTCACCAACAATTGAATACACTGAAACAAACACATAATACATTTTAAAGTAAAATAACAGTGCATCAATTACTTATAGGTAAACACCACATGCATAAAACAATGAATCATATAAATAAGCTAACTAAGTAATAAGCGCAAATATAAAAATAATATATGAAATTCTGATTGAAAAATTGGTAAAAGCAAAATTTAATAATCTTTTACATAATAAAACTGATAAGAATTGGTTAAAAAATATTTAAATAATTGGAATTATTAGAAAAAAAATTTTTTGTTAAAGTTGAAAAAAATTGATAAATTAAATTAAAAATTCATAACATTTAGTAAATTCATAAAAAATATTAACATCGGCAAGTACACAGAGATGAAAATTAATGTAAATGAAAATAGGATTAAAAAATGTTCAACAAAAAATTTAAAATTAAATTGAAAACACTGGTAAAAAAAATTTAAAAAAAAAAGTTAAAATTGATCAACTCATAATAACAGTGGTAAGCTGAGATTAAGGACTGCTCGGTTCATCTTGGACATCGGTGACCGAAAACATCGTGACGAAACCTGGACTTGTAATGAATATAAGTCTGGAATAGCCAACCCATCTTGACCAAGCCTGGTGATCAATGGATCAATGCTCGTACTTAGAGTTTTTTTTTTTGTTTTTTTTGTTTTTTCAATTTACATTTCCACTCTTGTCTTCTCTGTATGAGAAGAAGCCTTTGTCTTGCAGCGGAATACCAAAAAGCTGGTATTTAGGACACTTAGCTAACTACCGTACCAAATAGCTCTATGATATTCGTGTGATAACAGTCAGAATCCAACGGTTTTGTTGTGCTTTCCAGAGCACGCGTAGGTTTTAATGACCACGTTTGGTATGAATTTTAAAGCCGTCGATAATGAGCTGCTATGTATTCCTACATAAATTATACTACCCTTTCATAAACACCGCTTTGTTCCGTCACAAATTGAAGCCAGAATTGATTTAAAACCGACAAGCGTTGTCCTGTCCTCAATAATCCATAGAAAACGCACTTTTCGCAGTTTTCCAATATTTTCCACTTCTCCCGGCAACTTTTCACTACTTTCCGTAATAATAGGTTCTTACGGAATATTACGAACGTTTTAAAATAAAAATTTGCCAAATAGGTCCAGCCGTTCTGAAGTGATGCGCTTCATTCCAACGTACAGCATTTAATTTTTAGGGTTCCGTAGTCAACAAGGAACCCTTATAGTTTCGCCATGAGCGTCAATCTGTCTGTCTGTCCGCGGCTTATCTCATAGTACTAGAAAGCTGTAATTTGGCATGAGTATACATATTAATTACGCCGAGAAAGTGGTAAAATAAAATCTTTAAAAAAAATTAATTGTATTGATGATATATTTTTTTCTCGTCTATCCCATTGTGTGGGATGTCGTTGGATAGGCCGTTCAAAAATATGGCGCGTCTACACAAAGCATTTTTCGATTCAGGGATCTGTTCGTGTAATATTAAGCTTTGAAGTACAACTACCCAATTTATTTTTTATTTTTTTGTGGCGGTATCAACAACGCCACATGCGAACTACGCATCAAAGACCTGACGTCACAAATCCTGCGTCGCGCTATCAGAGTTTACCGCACGACTAGCATATATACAACATCCCGACATCAACCGTTGGGCAGTTGCCCACCAGACACAATACCCGTCTGGTCGGAGGATCCTCCCTTTCCTATAGAGTATGACTGAACTTTACACCCTGTTCCTTATACCTCTAAATTTTTTTGTATGGTAAGTTGTCAAATAACTTCTCCCGCTCTGGGCGGAGCACGAGGGCGTGGGCTTTTTCTAACTAAAACCCACCCGTGTTCCTTGAGTCACCTGTGTGCCAGGGTCACGGTATCCTTTTCGGACAAACCCACAACCCTGGCAGGAAGTACTACCCCCCTGCCAGCTAAATGGTTGTTTTTGGACGTAAGAAATTCACAGCACTAGCATATATAACTTAGTTAAAAGGAAAACTATCATACAAGATATCGCGTAATAGTCAACCAACATACATTTACAGTTGGAATGTATGGGAGAACATATATTTCAACTACAATGTTAAGTTTTTTCTTGAGATAACTTCGTCCCAACTACGAAATCCTTCATTCTGCGTGGACCGACATGCATATAAGTCTTCCATCCGTAGCTTCGCCCGCGATAAATTAGTTTTCCCGTAGGAAAAAGTATGTGTATGTACGCGATAAACTCATAAACTACTGCACCGATTCTCATGCTGTTTTCACCAATGGATAGCTTGGTTCTCAAGGAAGGTTTAAGTATATAATTTGTTAAGTTTTTGTATACATTTTTGTATAAATAAATGATATTTGTTGGAGGTGTCGGAAAAAAATAAGCCGTCTGGGAGCTTTCAACGAAAACGCTGTCTAAACCCTTTGAGATATAACAAAATAATGTATGGTGGAATTGTGTACCTTATAAAGGTCTTCAAAAAAGTCCGCGATGGCATATATCTATCTCTTAAGGATAACATACTATATCCATTTTATTGTCTTTTTGTAGGTATTTGTTTGCCGAATTTTACTCTTGGAAATACGATTACGATAACAATACGCTATAATATCAGTAGCTATTAGCCAAATTATGTTCGTAGATAAATAAGCTAGCTACTTACGTGTATTTCAAACAGTATACAAGAATATTTATCATAAAAACATTACTAAACACGGCGGCCTAATGATAAAAATTTGTGCATTCCAAAACTTTCGTTACTTTTTCACTGACATATTTATCACTTTTCGATAAACTAACACTCAATACGAAATCTACATTTATTTCTCAGTAATTCTGTATAAAATTCTTCTATGATTAAACCGTTATCTCATTGAATCCATTACTTTACGCACGTATAACCTTGATGAATGTTTACATCGCGCCACACCGCCACACGACCACAGAGTACAGACGTATTTTGTTTTCTTTTTTTTTTCGTTCGTTTAGTTGTGTTCCCGCTAAAATGTCAACCGGTCAAGTATTAGTCGATTAATCGAATTCTACAGCCAGATCGTGTTGCAAATACAAAATAAATGTCAAATATTTCGTCCAATTGCGAACGTGACCCTGAGAAAAGTTATGCACCAATGGTGTTCATTAGATATTCCGAGCGTTTTATCAGCACAAACGATGTATCGTGCGACATTTCGGAGGATTTCGTTTTATTTTCACATTGTTGGTACTTACGCGAATTATTTTAAAATTATTATTTGTGTCGCACTTTTATTTCGTGTTGTAATTTGGTAGGTACAATTGATTGCTTTAAGAATTTGATTGAAATTTCGTATTTTGATTTTGTGTTTGTTATCTTTAGGTAAAGACTCATTCACGTTCAGAACATAAGTACTTTTATTATATTAAATCATTTGTTTCGGTTTCTATTCACATAGTGAACCATATTAAAATTAATATTAAGTTAGAATTTTGAGATATAGCCTGGGATATGGAGAAGGACATAGGGTAGGTACTTTTTTATGCGATAACCGACATCCACGCGGGCGAAGCCGCGGGCAAAAGCTAGTTTGTAATAAATCCTTTCTGCAAGTTGTCCGTCATTAAACTTTGTCTTCATGGTATATGCCCATGAAGACATTCATTCATGTACTTGTAATTTAGAACACGCAAAGTAATTTTCCTTTTCTGTTGGTTCTGGGGCGAACGATGTATGGATGCAGAACAATCTCCTTTTAAAATCGGTGCCGTTGTTTTTGAGTTTATTACAAATATACAAAAATACAAAGCTTTCCTCTTCATAATATTAGTATAGATATGGCGGGCTTCCTGTCAAAGACTTTCGTTTATAATACAACAGTACATGCCTCGTTTTATACCACGATCAATACTCTGCCCGCAGTTATTTTCACTACAACTATTATGAATATTAATCGCACGTTTTCAGCGAAAATTTTAATTTACATTTTCATGAAACCATCACTGTGTGTTTTACTCAGAAATGTATCATTATTTCCTAAAAGGCTTTATTGCTTTCATTTCAGCTGAAATTATCATGCATTCAATGTTTATGTATTTCATGTTACATAACTGAAAATAGTTCCTTTTGAACTCCCAACATGGACTACCTACGCATCGGATTCATCTCCTATTACAATTTTGTGCACTCAATTTTCAAACATATCTCTGAACTATAGAGTTGATTTTCCTTTGTTCTCCAGCTAGATTGATTGCACATAGCTACATGTACATTTTGTAATGAAATTCTTTAAGTTCATTTCATGGTACACATATTTGTGACTTTATTCAATTCCGTGAAGAGAAAAACAATCAGCGTAATTAAATGTGTTGAATAACTCATATCTACATACTTGTCGCTCACAAAGAAGTTAAAGGAAGCTACGGGACGAGGTTTTTCTTTGCAATTTAATTAGCCTTCCACGTTTTTTATTTCTGTCCGGTCTAACCGTTGGCAAGATAAAAGGGAAGCTTTGTTTGTTAGAGAGCAAAAAAACTTCTCTATTCATATTAGACTACCTTTGTGTGGCATGGCTTATTAAGTAACAAAAAGGACAATGCAACAACCAGACCACCATTTTCATATTTTTGGTCACCTTTTTTTATATATTTGACCACTTTTTGGGCCATAACAGATACCCTTTAAATAAAAAATAAATAAAATGTTATAACCAACTCCGCTACGAATTTCCTTAGCAGATCGTCTGCCATGCTACGACGTAACCGCTGCCCCGAGCTAGTTATGAGTGATTTGACCAGCTGCAGAAAGAGAAAAGAGAGAGCGATATATTGTGATATGTTTTACTGAATGACGTAGGGTGACGTAGTACCTACCTACGCTTCGTTGATTTAAAAATAATGCTTGTAATTATCATTACTCATTTTTGTAGAACAGTAACATTTGGTAAGTACTCATATTTGAAATTGACCTGGGCTCATGGCTACATAAAAACAGTCGTACCGGTCGTTCGCAGGTTAAACTCAAACTCAAACTCAAATCATTTATTTCAATTAAACCATTTACAGGCACTTTTGAATTGTCAAGGAGTCGGTCAGCAAGAAAATGAAGCTACATGCCCATTCCAAAGCGTAGTAGGTACCTATGGAGAAGAAGGGGCTAGAAACTCCATGGACACTTTTAAATTTAATTATTACAAAAATAATTATTTGTTACATCTATAATGTTGAATTTATAACGAAATGTGAGAACGATGTAAAAATAAAAAATAAAAATGTACACGTTAAAAGCGTCCAGAGTAAAAATAAACAATTAAAAAAAAAAACCCAAATCCACTCTAACAAATTTCATGGCGATCAGTTCTGCGGTTTAGGCATGAAAACGTAACAGACAGACAGACAGAGTTACTTTCACATTTATAATATTAGTATGGATTTTTCCAGCGAAACTCAAAAACTATCAAGTTATACATAACATCGAGTTATATCAAAACATCGACTTAAAACTCAGGTGCATCACTCTATTTTCATTCGTATCATATCAAACCGCGGCACACCCCTAGAGCCTAGTCCGTCGTGTGTCCCAGCCGTCCCAACATTGTCTCTTGGTCCCATTTCAGTGAACGATACCGATGCTGATTCAGATTGGAAGCAGGAGTTTGGAACTGTATTCAACTGGACGTGTTCTATTTAGGTTACGCCTCTATCAGGCACTAGTTTGGAGTCCACCGCATATGAAAAATGAATGTCACTAACAGTTAGTGTAGTGTAAAAAGTGTAGAAATTAAAGTGACAATGACACACATATAACACATGAACAAAGTGTTTTTTATTATTATAACTATCAGACTCTAAGAAAGTGTAACGGACTTGTGTAAAGTGCAACAAACACTATTCTAAGTTTTAAAATAATTATCACGTAAAAAGTTAAGTTAGATTAAAATTGCTTATTAGTCTTAAAGGCTAGATTGTAATTAATTATTAAGAACCTAGTTCTTTTTAATAAAGCATTAAAAAAAAAAAAAAAAAAAAAAACTAACAGTTACAGACAGAATTATTATATAAAACTAAATAAAATATATTGTATTATTATTATTATTATTTTGATATTTATTTTATATTCTCGGCTAGCCGGAAGCGCTGATAACACGGGCCTACGTGCAGAAGATTGCATAGAAGATGGTAGCATATAATTTGTGTTTGGATGTGGGTTTTCTGATTCACATTGCAGAAACTTTCTCACGGGTCTGCATGTGTTCAGTATCGCTGCCTTCTGCAGCAGATGGTATTTGGAGATAAGTTAAGGGAATTAAGGGACTGGTGAAGTTGTGTTGGTAACTCCTGTTGTCATCATCATCATCATTTCAGCTGAAAGACGTCCACTGCTGGACATAAGCCTCCCCCAATTGGGGGTATTTGCCATAATCGCCACGCTTGCAGGCGGGTTGGCGATCGTAGTATGGTGTAAAAATGCATAGAGAACGCTGCTGCCCATTCTCTAGTAAGTCCCTCAGTCGCCTTTTACGACACCCAAGGGAGGAAATGGGGTAGTGCTATTCTTTACATCCGGCACCACACGGAACTCCTGTTGTAGACAATACTATTTATTATTATCAAGGGTTTAGGTTTACGCCTTTAAAGCCTTATTCCAACTATGTTGGGGTCAGCTTCCAGTCTAACCAGATGCAGCTGAATACCAGTACTTTACATGGAGCAACTGCCTATCTGACCTCCAAAGTCAAAGTCAAATCATTTATTTCAAATAGGCACATAGAATGTTAATTGTACAAAATAGTAATGTTTTATTGTAATCCTTAAAACGGAGCTTAGTAGCCACTATTATCCATTTTAATGATTACAAAAGTTTCATATTGAGACACGAAGCAACAAAATTCGATCTAAAGAAAAACGGCCACATTCCTCTAGATCGTATTTTGTTGATTCGTGTCTCAATATGAAACTTTATAAAAGGTATTAGAAAATTCTAGACACACTTACCGATATAGTTGATTGAGCCGTTTTTCATAATTCCTTCTCAGTCACGAGATTATGGGGTTTATTCATAAACGTTGCTTAAAGTTAAGTGACGTTCAAACGTCAAAAATGTATGGCTAAACAGTCGCTAATCATTACTTAACTTTAAGCGGCGTTTATAAATAAACCCCAATATGTTTTTAAAGGAGTCGCGCTATTGGACCGGTGACAACGCTCTTAATCAAAGTGTGGAGACGTTTCGTCTTATATCATACACTATTATTATACGAGTAGTCGGCATTGCAATGATCGACGCGCGTTAGTGATATGTATAGGGAAAAGTATCTAGTGATATGACAAAATACTAATATAAAGTCAGAGACTAAACTAAATGTAGTGAAATAAAGAATACTGTTGATGAATAAAGTAATGAAACAAAGTACCCCCACTAGTGCCCGTGTGGGTAGAGCCAGTGAGAGAAATGCATGGCTCGATTTTTATTCGGCGTATCCGCTTTTCTGATATTTTACTAGATTTAGTTTACTGAAACGACATATCACTGACGATAAATTGGTATTTCGTCATATCACTAGATACTTTTAGTAAGAAGACATAATAAACAAGAATATTCGAGATCTACCGGGATTTCGTGAAATCCCTGATATCCTCATTTCCCTGCGACATATATAAAGTTATAACACTTGGTTATGTTATAGAATACATACGTTGAAAAAAATATTTAGCCTAACTACTTCGGCTATTTCCTTCGATCAATAATTGATCGAAGGCTATTTCAGGAATAATCAAAGTTTGACAAGACTTCATAAAAGTTGACTTGACTTAATAAAAGTGATACACAACAGCCAGCACAGGTTTTGGTTACATGTTGCATAAAGTTATGTGGTCACTTTTTTGTGTTACATGTTGACGAAAGTTTGGTTATGTATAAGTAAACATTTTTTTCAGTGTACCTACTCTTCTATGGCTATGTAAAGTTCTGAAATAGGAGATAGAATTTGAGAACGTCGCGTCTCAAGTCATTACTTTGACTTGAGACAAAGCCAACCTCCACGAATAATATAAGTTAATGGCATAATTATATTTAGAGATAAACACTGTTTCATATTTAGAAGGAGAGAAAAGATGTGAAAGCATGGAATTAGTATGTACTATATAGAAGAATCAACCCTGACAGCTGACATCGGCGTATCTATATTATTATATCTATAAGGGCTACTTGCACGAAAAACTTAACTCTGAGTAGTCTGTGTACATAATAAAGAGTATTATATCTATCTATCTATCTGAGTTTAATACTAAAACGAGGTTAAATCGACAAAATTATATGATAAACTGTCAAATTAACCTACCAACTAACTCCGAGTTAAATTTTTCCTGCAAGTGGGCCTAAGTATAACAAAGCTGAAGGGATTGTTTTTTTTTTTTTTTGTTAGAACGCGAAAATCTCTGAAACTACTAATCGGATTTGAACAATTATTTCGCATTTGATAGCCCAATATTTGATAAAGATCCAAGAGAAGAAGAAACATCACGCTACAACCCTTAGGTGACGAGCAAAAAGAAAAATAAAAAACAGAAAGAACGCTAAGTGAAAACGTAGCTATACGATGCCATCCATGGGCGGGCGATGCGCTGCGACGCGACGCGGTGGGTAAGAGGCCGAGGGCGTTTTATAAAAATGTGTCTATTATTTTAGTATATTGTGTATCTTACGACTTCCACGCGCATGAAGTAGCAGGCAGAAGCTACGCACCTGACCTTTCTAAAGAATATCACCAATAAGGTCACTATTTGTCTTTCAAGGGGCGTCGCGTTTTTACACTGAAAGCAGTTGCCACAATCAAGATTTTGTTTAGATTGACTAACGCCCGGTTTCTCGACGGCTATTTAAATCTATAATCAACTAACAAACCTGTTAAATTAACAGAACAGTCAAATCAAATTGGGTTGCTGAATTGGCGATTACGATAAAATTAACTAATCAACGAGCAATGTCAACTGATTAACGAAAATAGATTATGTGCATGGCAACATCGTATTCTTCATTCATTTTGATAAATAGTTCGTTCAATTTAATATCAATTTGACACTGCTGACGGCAAAAGGCGGCATTTTATTGAAAGTTTTGAATGATCGAGGTATCTAGAGGTATAAATTAAAAAATTGTTTAGTGCTTTTCATTGAATTATGTGCCGTGTGGTGCCGGACGTAAAGAATAGCATCATCCTATTTCTTCCCGTGGGTGTCGTAAAAGGCGACTAAAGGACTTCCTAGAGAAAGGGCAGCAGCGTTCTTTATTCATTTTTAACACCATACCGCGATCGCCAACCCGCCTGCTAAGCGTAGCGATTATGGCAAAACCCCCCAATTGAGGGAGGCCTATATCCAGCAGTGGACGTCTTTCAGCTGAAATGATGATGATGATGATTGAATTATGGCATCGGCATCGACATCAAGTGGGAGAAACTATACAGAACGCGAGAAATGTTCACTTTTGAATATAATAGATAGGTAAGTAACGATTGCACGTTTTTATTGGTAAATATAATATATAATATGTGTATTTCTGATTTGTGTACAAACAAATCGTGAAACCCTTCGTAAGTACCTCACGGTTCCTTTTGTTAGTAAGAAATATAATTGTTCGGTTATCGAATCTCCAGTAGAAAATTAATCGATCTCGAGTCCGCTATGGGTAGCCGAAGTTGTTTTATTAATTACTAGCTTTTGCCCGCGGCTTCGCCCGCGTGGATGTCGGTTATCGCATAAAAAAGTACCCTATGTACTACCCCTCTCCATATCCCAGGCTATATCTCAAAATTCTAACTTAATATTAATTTTAATGTGACTCACTATGTGTTTATTACCGAGCTGGTAATGAGTTGAACTATCGAACTAATGTGCACACTAATAGGGTTGAAAATAAAACCACAATTGTGTACTGATCTAAGCTGGTATATATAATTAAAATTGCGAGACCCCAACCAAATCGCGGTAACGAAACCATAGCGAGATCTATTTCGACGTCAACGCCATCTATCGAGCTTGACATCAAACTTTTAACATTTCACAATAATAACTATGGTTTTATGGTTTCTTCATGAACACTATGTGAATAGAAACCGAAACAAATGATTTAATATAGTAAAAGTACTTATGTTCTGAACGTGAATGAGTCTTTACCTAAAGATAACAAACACAAAATCAAAATACGACATTTCACTCAAATTTTTAAAGCAATCAATTGTACCAAATACAACACGAAATAAAATTGCGACACAAATAATAATTTTAGAATAATTCACGTAAGTACCAACGATGTAAAAACAAAACGAAATCCTCCGAAATGTCGCATGGTACACCGTTTGTCCTGAGAAAACGCTCGAAATGTCTAATGAACACCATTGGTGCATAACTTTTCTCAGGGTCGCGTTCGCAATTGGACGAAATATTTGACATTTATTTTGTACTTGCAACACGATCTGGATGTAGAATTCGATTAATCGACTAATACTTGACCGGTTGACATTTTAGCGGGAACACCACTAAACGAACGAAAAAAGAAAACAAAATACGTCTATACTCTGTGGTCGTGTGGCGGTGTGACGCGATGCTTAATGTAAACATTCATCAAGGTTATACGTGCTTAAAGTAATGGATTCAATGAGAAAACGGTTTAATCTTAGAAGAATCTTACACAGAATTACTGAGAAATAAGTGTAGATTTCGTATTGAGTGTTAGTTTATCGAAAAGTGATAAATATGTCAGTGAAAAAGTAACGAAAGTTTTGGAATGCACAAATTTTGATCATAAGGCCGCCGTGTTTAGTAATGTTTTTATGATAAATATTCTTGTATACCGTTTGAAATACACATAAGTAGCTAGCTTATTTATCTACGAACATAATTTGGCTAATAGGTACTGATATTATAGCGTATTGTTATCGTAATCGTATTTCCAAGAGTAAAATTCGGCAAACAAATACCTACAAAAAGTCAATAAAATGGATATAGTATGTTATCCTTAAGAGATAGACATATGCCATCGCGGACTTTTTTGAAGACCATTTTATGATACACAATTCCACCATACATTATTTTGTTATATCTCAAAGGGTTTAGACAGCGTTTTCGTTGAAAGCTCCCAGATGGCTTATTTTTTTCCGACACCTCCAACAAATATCGTTAATTCATACAAAAATGCATACAAAAACATAACATATTATATACTAAAACCTTCCTCGAGAACCAAGCTATCCATTGGTGAAAACAGCATGAGAATCGGTGCAGTAGTATTTGAGTTTATCGCGAACAGACAGACAGACAGACAGACGCGGCGGAGGACTTTGTTTTATAATATGTAGTGATAGTGAAGTGATAACTAGAATATATCCAAAGAAAACAGAAAATCACAGGGAACGCAAAGATAATCGCCCAAGCTCGACAGATTAGCTAACACATTTGACAGCTGCTTGACATGACATTCAAGCTTAATCGTTCTTTCAGAAACCCAAATTCTGATTTAACGAGGGATTTTTGTACTAATTTAATTGTTGTGTTAAGTGATCAACGATTTAAATCAAAGTACTTAATTAACGTTCGTGCAACTAGTTTTCGACTTAACAAGAGATTTGACACATGGTTAGTTAATTTTAGATTTGAACAGCCGTCGAGAAACCGGGCGTAAGTATCTTGTTTGCATCTGAGCCTATCAAGCAATATGATCTACTTTTATTTGATTAAGATTTGAAACGAGATCTTGATTGGTGTTATCACAAAACCTATTTGCAGCAATCAAGTCAAAACATAGTTGCTCCAACAAAGATTATTAGATTAAAGTTTCAATGATCTTTATTGAAGTAATCAAAATGCTTGATTGACACAACTAACTTACTTTGTTACAGTTAAAAAAAAAATACTTGTCTCTTTTTGAACTGTTCTACAATGATGTCATGTTAACGGTAATCGAGAAACTTGTTTGAGCGCTCAATCATTTGAACTAGTATTGCTGCAATCATGTCGTGATGATCCACTTAGCTAAGATTTTGATTAATTTAGACAAGAATCGTCAATCAAGCTAAAAAGTCACTTGATTGGAGTGCATTTTTTTTCAGTGTACTCACATCTAGCTTGTAAATACATTACCAATGAATTAAAACCGTTTATTATAGATTAAATTAAACCTCCGCTAAAATGCGATATGAAGATGTATCTACCCGGTTTGCTGAGCCAAAATAAACTCGCGTAGGCGTGCACCTGTCCACATTAATAGCTTTTGGATCAATAACAGAATATGGTACAATAATTTGATGATTATGAACTGATGCCGCCGCCTTAACTGACGTTGGTTTTCGTTTCTAAACGAACGTTTTCTCGCTCTTAGTTACATTTTTTTTTCAGCCACAAAAAACAGCTAAACGGATTTGGATGTGGCACAGGGATAGACAACCTGGGTGACATGACATAGGATACTTTTTATCCCGGTACTTAGTATATTCCCGAAATTCCAAGGGATTATTTCTGACCTCCACGCACGCGAAGCCGCGGGTAAAAACTAAGTTTTTGACGTGACAACGTCTAATAAATCGATGAACGCCGGCTGCATGCATGAAAATGTCCCGTTACGCTCATTGTCCCGTTACGCTCATTGTACGCTTGCGCCGCATCAATGTTTTGTTATGACGTTATCACGTTAAACTATCGTCCGTAAACCAACTTTACAGACAGCCAATTTTTTTGTCGTGACAACGTCTAATAAATCGATGAACGCCGGCTGCATGCATGAAAATGTCCCGTTACGCTCATTGTCCCGTTACGCTATTTGTCCCGTTACGCTCATTGTCCCGTTACGCTCATTGTCCCGTTACGCTCATTGTCTCGTTACGCGCATTGTCCCGTTACGCTCATTATACGCTTACGCCGCATCAATGTTTTGTTATGACGTTGACAACGTTAAAGTATCGTCCGTAAACCAACTTTACAGACAACCAATTTTTTTAATAAGCTTCGAATTCATTGTTTATTTATAATAATATAGTTAGATTTATGTACCTAGAGCAAAGCCCCTTGTTCTACAAACAAAAAAATTTGCAGTCATAGGGACTGCCGACAGATGTGGAAACACAAAACTTTGGAATAAGTGTTCTTTTATACATAGGTATACCTAGCCCATGAAAAGCGTTCGGTGACGATAACGCGAGGTCCATGATTTTTGTTCACCCAAAAAGTACACATATATACACAGTATACATATAACTCATGCAAAGCGTTCGGTGACGAGCGCGAACCCATAAGTTTTTCCCTTCCAAAAATCGCTCAAAAAAAAGAAGAAAAGAAAGAAAAAGAAAAAGAAACAAAGAAAAAAAAGAAGTTTTAAAGAAGTTTTTACTTCAAAAACAAAATCACAATTCGCTAAATGGTTCAGTGAAAGAAATAATTAGCCGAACTAATTGAGTTACTTCAAAAATAACTCAACTTTAGTTATAAGGAAATAAAACTAAACAAAAACAACTAATTAACAAAACTGATTTGTAGTGTGCAAAACAGGGTTTTGTAACAGATAAAATCTAGTTCGCAAGTCACAATTCTTGTGTAAACAGTAACCAAAACTTTTGTTACGGTTATGCAAACATTTCTTTCAGTGTTGTAAATTATTACAAAAAAAAATTAAAATGTTCAACTTTAAATTTTCACGAATCGTCTCATTTATCTTGTTGGGCGTCCGCGTCGATGAAATCGTATAAAAGGTACTGGCTTTTATCTGACATTTGAAAATGTCCGTCCAATCCTTTTGTCAATCCTTTAGGTTTCAACATTTCAGCGATTCTGAGAGGAAACTGCGTTTGGATTCCACATTGAATGTATTGCTTCACAGAAATGTAAGCGATTTTATCCGTGGAAGCGTCTCGAAAATGGTTTTTAGACTTTTTACTTTGGAATTAGAGCGATCGTGGAGAAATTATTTAAAAACTGACTAGCTATCGCCCCCTATTACATGGTATTTAAACACCACTGACGAAATGTGTGTGTATTGTGGCCGGCATCTATAACGCAACATGCGAAGTACGCATTCAAAGTTTATGTTACTGAATGTTGTTATTATTATTTATATTATTCTAAAATTGCACACCACGACAATATGGTAAACATGTTAGCACAACTCCATGTACTATAACACCTTGCGTGCATTTTTTTTTATAATTGTATGTATACAAATGTTTGAGCAAATACAATTATCTGAATTAGAATCTGAAAGACCTGACGTCACGCAAATCCAAATGCGGTGCTGATCCATGCGTCATGTTCGTGAACGGGCTCCGTCAGTTGGGACTGGTCATCTTTTAGCTGCCACGGCTTATTTTAATTTATTTTAATTTTTGACCTGACAACGTCTAATAAATCGATTAACGGCGGCTGCATGCACGATAATGTCCCATTACTCTCATTGTCCCGTTACGCTCATTGTACGCTTGCGCCGCATCAATGTTTTGTTATGACGTTGTCACGTTAAACGTTCGTCCGTAAACCAACTTTACAGACAACCAATTTCTGAACTGTTTTTATTACAGACGCTTCTAACGTGCACGTCTTTCTACATTGCTCTCACATGTATAACTTCAACATGAATGATGTAACCCATATTTTGTAACAATATCTTGTTTTGAAAGAGTGTCCGTGGAGTTTCTTGCTTGTTCTTCTCCATAGGAACCTACTACGCTTTGGAATCGGCAACTAGCTTCATCTTTCTAACTGACCGAATCCTTGACAATTCAAAAGTGCCTGTAATTGGTTTATTTGAAATAAATGATGTTTAGTTTGAGTTTTGAGTTTGAATCCTGCATCGCGCAAACAGCCTTTACCGCGCGACTAGTATGTACAGGGTCACTGGTAAAACACTATCAACCTCTCAGAACTTTTAATAATTCATCAGATTTTAATTTATAATTTTTTCATACAAAAATAAAAATAGTAGCAAACCCACCTGGCTTCCAATACGGAACCCTAAAAACCTATGAAAATATTACTTTTTGAACAAAACGATCGTTTCTTATTTTACCGACCGTCATTGTCTTGGACACTTCCAAGACATTGATAGTTTACTGTAATAATCTAGTCTTCATTTGTTTTATTTGCTTATTTAGTTAGTATGTATGTATGTATGTATCTATTATATATCTGTGTATCTATTATAGGATATTGTAATGTTATACTTTTTATTTTTGCACCAATGACAACCCCATTTTATGTCCATAAATCCACTGTCCATGCCAAGGTTGCCTGGAAGAGATCGCAGTATGCGATAAGGCCGCCCATTGTATATTTTATAGTGTATAAGTTTTCTTTTCTTTTGTAATGTGTAATCTGATGTACAATAAAGTATATATAAATAAATAAATAAATAGTCGGTAAAATAAGAATCGATCTTTAGACACTATATATAATTACTTCGATAGATTTGTGGTAGATAAACAATTCTAAACAAAAAAAAAAACAATTTGTATTCAACATTACTAAGAAATCACTCTCAACTTGCATAAGACTCCAATCCACAAATAACTAGCAAATCTCCTCAGTAAAGCTTACAAAGTTCTGAAACCTTACTAATACAAAATTTCTCGACAACTGCGAAGCCCGAGCTATGAAGACGTGGTTCTAAGAATACCGTCTAACTTTTAATACGTACCTATTTCTAGTGAACGTAATTCAACGAGCTCTTAAGAGGATTGCCGTTTACTTAGACGCGTAATCATTGAACACATTAATTAGTAACTTGAAAGCTTTGAAGGTATACTTTTATGAATTCTTGTTTAGTACTTAATTTTAATTAGCTTTTATTACTTATACGTGTCTGCTTGATGGATCGATGGTTCTTCTTCGTGTCGATGGCACGACAGTTTCTTACATTTTGTTGGCCCAAAACTTCAAAACTTCGACGGCGTCGTCGGTGGTCACTTTGGCTGCAATTTTGGGGGCACAGAGGGCAGGATAGGTTGTGGAGTTTTTTTTTTTTTTTTTTGACGTGACAACGTCTAATAAATCGATGAACGCCGGCTACATGCACAAAAAAGGATGACTCACTGTCCCGTTACGCTGATTGTCCCGTTACGCTCATTGTACGCTTACGCCGCTTCAATGTTTTGTTTTATGACGTTGTCACGTTAAATTATCGTCCGTAAACCAACTTTACAGACAACCAATTTTTTTTTTTTTTTCTGAATAGCTTCTCGCAGGTCAACCTAGGAGGTAATCGTCTGCTTAACCGGACTTTCCTGTAGGTGCCTCTATAAATTAAAGCCTCCAGCCAGAACAAAAAAATATTGATTGTATGTAAAGTTGGTTTACAGACGATACCACTTACTTAAGCGTGGTAGCTTAAGTAAGTGGTGGTAGTGGCATCTTATCTAAGTCTGTCGCCAAAACAACAATGTTAACAGCATTTGTTGTGTTTCGGCAGTTAGAGGTAAAATAGCCAGTTCCTCTGTGGTTGAGGATTCCGGGTGAAGCTCGCTTCCATCTTCGGCCTTGTCATCACTTACTATCAGGTGAGATGAAGGCCAAGAGCTTCCCAGTTGTATGTAAAAAAAAAACAACTTGTTAACAAAACATTGATGCGGCGCAAGCGTACAATGAGCGTAACGGGACAATGAGCGTAACGGGTCAATGAGCGTAACGGGACAATGAGCGTAACGGGAATGTGAGCGTAACGGGACAATGAGCGTAACGGGAATGTGAGCGTAACGGGACAATGAGCGTAACAGGACAATGAGTCATCCTTTATCGTGCATGCAGCCGGCGTTCATCGATTTATTAGACGTTGTCACGTCAAAAACTTATAAAGTGCGACTACACGTTAAGGGCATTGTTTGGTACGGACCTTGGCTTAACGCCATGTAAAATTTCTACATATTATAAATCTGTAATTTTTAAGGTGTGCAATAAAGAGTATTTTATCTAACTATCTATCCATCTATCTATCTTGGGGCGTCGGTGGGGAGGACAGCAAGGGACAGGCTGAATCAGTTTCAGATGAATTGGGGACGAATTTGAAGCTACAGGCTCAGCGGCGCGGGCTAGATCGACCAAGGGCCGCCCGGGGCGGGGATGGCGGTCTGTGTGTGTGTTTACTAACTGTGCTAGTGGTGGGACTACTACTGGAGGACAGATTATGGCATAGTCGGGAACTTAAATTTTGTTTGCCGAAATCTTTGACACCAACGGCGTCGTCGGTAGTAACGCAGAGGTAACTTTGGCTGCATTTTTTGAAGCACAGAGGGCATCATAGTTTGTGGAGCATAGTTTTCGATACAGCTCCACAACGATCGATTGATTGCGTTGCCCACTTTATACCACGATTTTATAACTTCATAGGCGTAATGATGTAATGAAAATTATTTCCTAAACTCATAATTAATTCATGAATAACCTACAATAAATAAATAAACATTCAATCAACAAATAGCACCGCAGCATCAGATTTTTGCTGAGCGCCTTGTTTATGTAAATGAAAAATGTGGTCATCTTGTTGACGGGATATTGTTTTCAAGGTGGTCAGATTTTCATGCCCGCGGTGGTACCTATCTCAATTTCACCAGCTCACAATTCCCTGACATGTGTCATTATTCCCGTAGTTCATGCTATTGGTCTGCCATCCCTATATTAATCGATCGAATCATTTCCCAGTAAGGCTGTGATAGTATTAGCAATTCTCGCTAGTTATCAGCTACCTTGGCTAGGGCACTTTGACACTAATCGGATAACGCGTTAGCACGCTTGTATGTACATATATATATAGCTATGTGCCTGTAAGCCAACATGCTAAAGTAAGCAAGCTTACCGTCTCAATTGGCAACTATCTGACTAAAGCTTTATTTGCCTATAAAAGCGGTTTCATCACATTGATGTATTAAAAGCGGTAGATACGGGACTTAGTAACAGCGCCTGGTCCTATCAAACTAAGTGATGGCCCGTAGTTGGCACTCAGTCGCGCACGGGATGTCGTTGATCAAACAGCTCCATAATTACAGTTTTTTTGTGTGATAAATACGCATCAAAATGACTTCTTGTGCAGCTAAACAGTATTTTATTAATACAAGGAAGAAAAATAAGTCACACGGGATTACTTACCACTCGTAAATACAGCCAAAAATTCTAATTTGTTGAAAGTTATAATAATACTTAATGTTTGCTTCGCCATGTTTGTGCTACCACATGCAATGTCATTCATAATCGTAAACATTCGGCCAACATTCGGCAGCTAACGCGATTTCGCTCGCACGACAGCGCCATCTCCTATCTCTGTTCTTGTCTATCGGTAACTGTAGGTTTGCGACTGTGGTGTGATCACACTGATCACAGATGTGTAAGTTTTGGTGCGTGTAGTCGTGCGCCGAGCCCAGGTTTACTAATTGCGATGTTAGCGCGTAACATATCTTCCTCCTTTTAATATATCAATGTTCAATTCATCATAATTACAACCGCCGCGTCGCTCGCCGCCGTCATGAAAATCTGTCTATTCAATTTAAAAAAAAAAATGGGAAACAAAGCCGATGTCGACTATTCTACAAATGTCTAAAGTGAGTTAGAAAAACCGGCCAAGTGCATTTCGAACCACACACAATGAAGAGTTCCGTAGTTGTGATGAATTTATGTCAAGAACAAACAACATTGTAGTTTAAAATCATGTTATGCGATACGGAATGTATAGGAGAACATGTTTTTTCAACTGCAAATGTTGTCGACTATTACTCAGTAATTTGTAAAGCCTACTTAGCTGTGATAGTTTTCCTTTTAACTTCGGTATATATACTACTGTTGTAAATTTTTTCAAATATCTAAATACAATCACTTAGCTCTTTAAGTTGGCAGGTGGGATACTTGACTCTAAACAAATATTTGTACTTTAAAGCTTAATATTACGCAAACGGATCCCTTAATCGAAAAATAGTTTTTAACAAACCTGTAACATTTTTTAACGGCCTATCCAACAATACCCCACACCATGGGATAGACGAGAAAAAAAATCATTCCCACTTTACGAGTAGCGGCACCACAAAAATACATAACAAAAAATAAATCAAACAATACAAATATACAATAGGCGGCCTTATCGCTTTCTGCGATCTCTTCCAGGCAACCATGGAATGGATAGTGATTTGCCTGGACATAAAATGGGGCTGTCGTTGGTACAAATAATAAATAAACAATATACTAAAATAGATACACAGATATGTACAATACACATCCTAAATAATAGATACATAAATAGATACATACTAAATATATATAAGCAACGAAAATAAACGAAGATAATTACAGTTACGAGAGCAAAATCACAACGACAAGTAATGTTCCTTCACGAGTCTTTTAAATACAAGCAATGACTGTGCGCGTTAAAAGCACTGTGCGCTTTTTTAAAGTTAAAGAACCAAAACATTTTTTTTATTTCTTTGTAGATGTTTTTCCCTACAGAATCGACTAGAGACTCCTCAGGCCCGGAAAATCCACTTAAATTATGTCAATTACGGAACCCTCTGATGTACGAGTATCTTGATCAACCGCCCGTCGGAAATAACGTTAGTTAGACGGCGCTTTAAAGTGGCCTTCTAAATTTAATGGAATTATAGGACCTTACGGTGGCCTTGCTATTTGTATTTTATATGGTTTTAGAATTATATTATTCCTCGTTAAGAAATAACAATAATTTACTTACTGAGGACTAGATTTATATAAAATGTTTATGAGCGTACTCAAATATCCAGGCAGAAAAAAGATGAGTGTTACTTTCGGATTTATATAAAATAATTAAAATATGGACTAGCTGCTGTGCCGGAGCTCGCCCGCGTGGCTATTTCAAACATAAAAGTAGCCTAAGTAACTCCTTATAACATTAGCCACCTTTTTTTTTGTTAGGTAATTATCAAATAACTTCTCCCGCTCTAGGCGGATCGGCAAGGCGTGTCAGACTTTTACTGACTAAAACCCACCCGTGTTCCTTTAGTCGCCTGTGTGCCAGGGCCACGGTATCCCTTTCGGACAAACCCGCAACCCTGGCAGGCATCGATCCTAGCGGACCCCGTCAGTTCGTGCTGACATCTCTTTGTGGCGCGCGTGGAACACAACGCGCCGTCAACCCGGGCCTGGTCCTTACCGGACGGCGAGCTGTCCATAGCTCACCATCCGCAAGCCTGTGCCTACGGTGGCCGGGAATCGCCAATTGATTCCCGCCGCCCAGGGTGTCTCCTGCGGTGACTAGGGGCATGAGGGCGCACAGACTACCTGTCCCTCACGCGTTCCGTCTCCTCCTTCGCGCGCATTACTGCTTCGTAGAAGGAGATGACGGCTTCCCATGCACTCTCGCTCCGTAGGGCCGGACACGAGAGATCCCCGCTGCCAATCGCCTTCGTGAGGGTACGGCGGTTCTCCACCCAAGCCGGGCAGACTTCCACTGTATGCTCCACCGTGTTCTCCGGACGATCCACACAGTCGTAACACCCGGATGTTTCCTCCCGCCTTATCTGGAACAGGAACCTCCCGAAGTAACTGTGACCGATGAGGATCTGCGTCAGATGGAAAGTCAGGACGCCATGGCGCCTCTCTAGCCACTCCTCAAAGAGGGGACCTATCGCCGCAATTGTAGTGTGCCCAGCGCTGGATTGCGACAATCACACTCTTCATGTCGCCATGAGATCCCGCCGGAGCTCTGTCCGCTGTGCCATGATTTCTCGCTGCTGCGGAGTTACGTCCCGGCGTTTCACCTCCTCGCGCATAAGTAGTGTGTGTGTGTTCCACCTCCTAGCGTAGTAGTATTGTTTCCCATAAGTGCGCGAGGACTTTTGCCTCCAGATCCCATGGCGACAATCTGGCAAGGAGGCTCGCCGCCTCAACGGAGACCGTGCGGTATCGACGGACCAGCCTGATGGCCATGACTCTTTTGGACGCGTTCAACCGGTGGGCTGTTCGCCGCCTCAAGGAACGCGCCCACACCGGTGCCCCGTAAAGGACCATGAACCGCATGACCCCCGCATTGAGCCTCCGGTAGGAGGCGTTTGGACCCCCTAGATTGGGCAGGAGCCGCTTCAAGGAAGCGCCGGCCTAAACATAAGCTACCTGCCAGCGAAAGTCCCGTCAAAATCGGTATATCAAACAAACAAACAAAAAATGTAAACATTGTTTTTTTTTTTGTTATAACTACCGTATACTCGTATAGTAAAAAAGATGTTATTTTGACATTAAAAACAGACACTTCAATTTTATTTATTTGATAATAAGGAGTACTTATACCGTTGCGATAATAATACATTAATTCCAATATTATAGCTAGTATGGTCATGTTCATTCAAGAACTGCCTTATAGGACGCAAACGCGACTGCTGAGGAGTTCTGGGTTTGATCTTGAAGATTGTCGGTTAAACCGAAATTGGGGTTTTAAATAAAGAATTGCTCATTATCAGCTCAAACTTCTGAAATTGAAGACGTTCCTTGTTATACGTAAAAAAGTGTTTGTCCTTTCAATCAGGCTTTTCCAATGAACCTTTAAATATTTTGAAGAACATCTTCTATATACATTTTCATTTCAGCTGAAAGACGTCCGACGTCCGACGGATTACAGACATTCTCTTACAAGTAAATAAAATTGAAGTATCTGTTTGTAATGTCAAAATAACAACTTTTTACTTAAGACTGCGCCGAGCGCTCAGTGGCGCCCTCATCGTTTTTTCGGTGATTTCTTTTATTTTAGAATGAAAATGCAGAAAATAATTAAATAATAATGGTTAATTTCTGCTTTTTATTCTAAAATAAAAGAAATCACCGAACAAACGATGAGGGCGCCACTGTGCGCTCGGTGCAGTCTTAATGCAACCAGCATGTACCGGTAATATATATTTTTTTTATCAACAGACAGATATTTGTTCCGGCTATTCTCCGAAACAGCTGGACCGCTTTAAACGGGACTTTCACTGGCAGATAGCTGATTTTATAAGGAGTAACTTAGGGTACTTTAATTTTAGAAATAGCCACGCGAGCGAAGCCGCGGGTGCAGGTAGTTTATCATTATACATACAAAAGACGTAGCAAGAAAGAATTCTTCACTTAGCATCGCAAAAGTTCAATAAAGAAAGAAGAAAAAGAAAGAAAAAAACTTTTATTTGGGAAATATGCGTGACATCCTCGCAAAACGGCCATCGCTCAGCATCATGCTGCGACCCTATGCGAGACAGAGTCCCAACGGTGGTTCAGCGACAGCCGGCGTTGACGTGATGACGTCGACCGGAGCAGCATACATTGAGATAAAAAATAACTTAAATTCACAATACATAATATTTACAGACATTCTCTTAAAAGTAAATAAAATTGAAGTATCTGTTTGTAATGTCAAAATAACAACTTTTTACTTAAGACTGCGCCGAGCGCTCAGTGGCGCCCTCATCGTTTTTCGGTGATTTCTTTTATTTTAGAATGAAAATGCAGAAAATAAGCAAATAATAATGGTTAATTTCTGCTTTTTATTCTAAAATAAAAGAAATCACCGAACAAACGATGAGGGCGCCACTGTGCGCTCGGTGCAGTCTTAATGCAACCAGCATGTACCGGTAATATATATTTTTTTTATCAACAGACAGATATTTGTTCCGGCTATTCTCCGAAACAGCTGGACCGCTTTAAACGGGACTTTCACTGGCAGATAGCTGATTTTATAAGGAGTAACTTAGGGTACTTTAATTTTAGAAATAGCCACGCGAGCGAAGCCGCGGGTGCAGGTAGTTTATCATTATACATACAAAAGACGTAGCAAGAAAGAATTCTTCACTTAGCATCGCAAAAGTTCAATAAAGAAAGAAGAAAAAGAAAGAAAAAAATGTTTATTTGGGAAATATGCGTGACATCCTCGCAAAACGGCCATCGCTCAGCATCATGCTGCGACCCTATGCGAGACAGAGTCCCAACGGTGGTTCAGCGACAGCCGGCGTTGACGTGATGACGTCGACCGGAGCAGCATACATTGAGATAAAAAATAACTTAAATTCACAATACATAATATTTACTAATTGTTTTTATAAAAATAATATTTTAAATATTTAAAAATGAAAACATTCCATTCCGAAGGATACTGTAGCAGATCATATTCGTCTCCCAAATACTTCGCATAGTTTCGAAGGCGACACCCGCCCGGTACAAGCAAGTGCACACGCTCGGTATGCACTCAAGTTTCCATTGTGTAACCTGCCAGTACATCTTGCATGCACACACAATGGGAGCTCGCCTTTATTTTGAGACGACGGAACCCGACTTTGAAGCGGATTATCGGAAATCTCATACACCTAGGTAGAAGGTACGTGGTGTACTTGCTATGTACACTGAACACACTACATGGATAGCTGTACATCTGTTAGTAGTTGATACATACGACCGTCGACAGCTCGTTTCCCGGTAGTATATAAACCTGAGTATTGATTTTTACATTTTACATAGATGCCTATGTAAATGTACATTCGAGCATGAACTGTCCGTAAAACGATGAGCCTCCAAACTGTTTCATTTTTCAGTTCCGTAAATGGAACTATAACATGAAACAGCCACTGTCTATATTTCAGTTTTTGTTCGGATGAAATCTCCTATTACGCTTGTCGGGACTTTAAGTCGAGAATGTTACTGGAATTTGCTTTATTAAAACTATCATTGTTCCTACATTCACATTTTATGCGGACCTTTTTTGTTGCCATCTCTTTGTTTACCTTACCTACCCTAACGCATAATATATAGGTCATGTCAGGTGTGATTACAGATTAGGAACTAAGACGTGTGCGCGTCTGTCCTATCTAATTCGAGCGACAATGCACTGCAGGACATTGATTACGCGCGTTAGACGTATCTATTGTTTTGTTTACATTCGAGCTGATCTGTAGCTTAATTACACGACGTCGGCACCTTGAGACGAGGCATGTAGCTCCACCTGAGCGGCAGATGCGTCGCAGCTGCCGGCCGGGCCAGTCCTCTCGCCCCGCGCCCTTCGCGCCCCCCTCCGTCCCCCTGCCTCCCGCGGTCCGCGCAATCGCGGATAACAGTTTTATTTCCCCGAATAAACTTTATCAAACAAAGCGTGCGTGCCCCGCGCCCTGCATCTGCTCGCCCAGCTGTTCCCGCTGCAGCTGACCTTACCGTCTCGCTCTAACGCACGCTCCGCCCCACCGCTAGACAAGGATAGCAAGTCTAGCTGTAATCGCGGAGCCCTTCAATTCCCAGTGCATAGCCCATTCGCAGTTTGTGTTTCGATGCCGTCGGGCAAACTGATAATGATGAATAAACGGAAGCGCGAGGATACGACCGCCGCCGCCGCGGCCGGTGACAACCGGGACCGGCGCGCTAAACGACAACGTGTTCAAAAGCGTTCTCAGAGCGAGCCACTGAGGAATGATACGGTGCCTGCTGAGAAGCGTGAGGCGCTGAGGCGTTTGTTTGGAAGAATTTGCGCCATCGACATGGAAGAGAATCAGCGTCCGGCCTCGGACCCGGAGGAGGAGTTGGAGTACGACGACTTGCTGACGGAGGAGGATGAGAACTCTCTGGTGGAGGACGTGCCGGCTGATATGGATCCGGAGCAACTTGGATTCTTGGTGTGCGCTCAGGAGACTCTGCGCTTCTTGAACGGGCTCGGAATCTCGTACCAGCACCCGGTGTTCAACCATCTCCGCCTGCGTCTGCTGCAGGGGATCAGCGAGATTGGAGTTGCCTGAGTATTGCTGGGCCCTGAGCCCACCCGCAAGTAAACCTCTCCTGCTGATCTCTTCGTTTCGGACCACCTCGTTTCGGATCACTGTTCCTCGTGTGTTTCTTTAACCCTGTGACCCCCGTGACGTTTCTTATCCGGAGTTGTTTCTACCTTCTTGTTCGGGAATTGGCGAAAGCTAGTCAAAATAAAGACTCTATGCATATTGTGGCGTTTCAAAGCAACAGGTGTCCCGCTTGGGAATTCTAGTCACTTCTAGTCAAATTTTATGTTAAGAAAATTTTAATCTATGAATGTCTAACGATTGAAATAAATCGTCATATATAAAATTGGTGTTAAATTATTTCTGTCCTCTTTATGTTCGTTTGTGCAAGTGCGAAAATTTTTAACTTATTGACATCATAACAGTATAATCAAGTTCAAGTTGACAAAAGTGGATTGGCTGACAAAAATAATTAACAAACCGGCCAGTGAAAAATCATAGTTTATTATAAAGTTACATTTGTTTTTTTTTTTTTTTTGTTTCTTTGTTCTAATTTCAAAATGAGTTTTTTTTTTTTCTTTTCACTACAACCCTTTGTTTCATATCTTAGCAAAGATAAAACTATCTGGGTTCACTTTGGTTTCAGAAATTCATTTCATGCAAAACACTCTCTCATAATATAAAGCCTGGCATTCACTTAATGAATAGTTGCTTAGCAGCTGAGCGAATAACATGAATGCTTCACATTTTATGAAATTCACCGCCGGTGAAACACTAGCTGTATTTAAATTCTCTTTGCTTCTAATTAAAAAAGGTATTCCTTTCAAACATGATAGTATATTTTTAGTGAAATATGAATGAAAAGTTACAGAGATAAATATAATAAAAACTCAGAAAGAAACAAAACTTTAGCTAGTAAAAAAGTAACAGTTTGTCACTCTTATTATTAATTGGGTCACCCCTTAACATAGGGGCCTAATAATACTGTGATTCGAAAGCTGAGGGTGCACGGCGGCACCTGCTTAATCCGCCAACAATAATAAGTGACGGTTAAGTAAAGCGAAGCTCAATAAACTTTGCAAAAGTATTGACAACTCGAAAATTGAAAAGTTGATTGAATCATTTATTTACTAGCTACTGCCCGCGACTTCATTCGCGTGGAAGTCGTAAGACACCTTAATATACTAAAAACTTCCCTGAATACTACGTTTGTAGTTTTGGTCACAGAAGTCAAAATATACAGAGAGTCAGGACTGGTGACGCGGGAGCAAGCGAACGCCGCGACGACGTACTGTTCTATGTTCTGTGGTAAAGGGTTTGGTTTCCGCACTTAAGTCCTTCAGGTGGACCATCGTACAGCGGCCACCACATCAAGATAAACGAAACCGTCAAATTTCGCCAAACGATTTTAAACTTTAAAATATTGGTGATTAAGTTCAAAATCGAATGAGAAAATCTGACAGTTTGTCGAATGTATGAAGCAATGGATTCTATGGTGTTAACGCAATTAGTCTACTGGTATCTAGAAGCTAATCAACAAATTATCTAACTTTAATTCTCATGTTAACTGAAGTGATTGTTGTAACAGTAACCAATCAAATCGCTTGTAATAATTTAAGTTTAACAATCTGTCAGCTAATTATTCTGTTGATTAGCCTTTTCAGAAATCGGAACGCCAATTCTCGTACTGATCCGGCGCTCGAGCCGACTGAAGTTGGCTCGCGAAGTCGCGAGTGGTTAACTCGTGCAGTTGGTAGGTATTTAAACATAGCTTTTAATTAAATCATTTGGAGGTGCTTGTGGCTAAGTGATAACAGCCACTTGGGTCGATCGATCAGGTTAAGGTCTGAGGGTTCCATTCCATCAAGGTGAAAACAACACTTTTTAAGGCGTTCTGCCAGTCGTTCTACTCGAGTGGCCTGTGGGTGAAGCATACGCAGCGAACCTACAGAGCCCTGCACACCCAGTATAATGACATCTTTAGGTTGCTGTTGGGGCTGCCGTGGCGCTGCAGCGCGTCTGGTATGTTTGCGGAAGCGCGCACTGATGTCTTTGAAGCCATCATGCGCAAGAAAGCAAACTCCTTGCCGTTTACGAAGCAGCGGCAACAGCTTCCTGAACGCTATTGCTGCCAGATTTGACTGTCCTTTCCAAAATCAGTGGATTAGGACAGCCAAAGGCATCAGTTAGGTATAGGCACTAACAATACTAACACTTTGGAAGTGTCTCTCGCGCAAACTATTCAGTTTCGAAAAAAAATTTACTAGAAACCTCAATATCATTTTTGAAGACCTATCCATAGATACCCCACACCCTACTGGTTTGATGAAAAAAAATATTTGAGTTTCAGTTCTAAGTATGGGGAACCCCCAAAATTTATTGTTTTATTTCTATTTTGTGTGAAAATCTTAATGCGGTTCACAGAATACATCTACTTACCAAGTTTCAACAGTATATAGTTCTTATAGTTTCGGAAAAAAGTGGCTGTGACATACGGACGGACAGACAGACATATACGAATCCATAAGGGTTCCGTTTTTTTCCATTTGGCTACGGTATCCTAACAAGCTGTTAATGAATCAACTGTCGCATTTTTTTATTTATTTTTCTCAAAGTAAGGGAACAACCAAGTTCCAAGGTCCAAGTCTAAGTTTCCAACAAAACAGGCAGCGGGATTTCCGCATCAACTGATGTAGTTTCCAAAATCCGAATTAGGTGCACTAGAATATTAAACATTTAAAGCAAATAATCCTCTTCAGTTTCAGCCCAATTTTAGATAATAGGTAGAGAAAATAACATACACGGGAGAGGTAACTAAATCCAGACATAACGCTTGGACCGGCCATATAAGCTCCAAATTAGCCTGAGTATTGAGCCAGACAACATTTGGAGCCGAATTAAATCTGTTGAATTGAAACAATAGAGGTGGGAAAGATTATTAGATTATTTATATATAAATATATAAAGATAATCTTTATATATTATCTTTTTTTTTTATTAGGATTAGTCTGTTATTTCTCGGTTTTGAGTTGAGTGGAGTATGTTCTACTATACAGGCTGCGGCGTAAATAATGGATAAGCCTGTATATGGTGGGGGCTCCAAGCCCTGTAGTATACAAAATTTACAATCCCCAGAGTCGATGGGTATCATCCCCGATGACGTTATCTCTCTTCTCCAGAAGAGTAGTCCCTCCACTAGCACAGTTAGAAAGCACATCTCCCGACATCCATCCTATCGTCCTCGACGACAAGGCCCGTCGCGACGTCCCTGTCCATCCCCGCCCCGACCCTTGCTCGAGCCAGCCCGTGCCGCTGAGCCTATAGCTTTAAATTCGTCCCTAAATAATCTAAATCCGATCCAGCCCGTCCCTTGCTGTCCTCCCGCAGCGACGCCCTAAGCCGAGGTCCATACCCCCACAGGGGGGTGCCCTTAGCGTAGTCACTTAGTTTTAAGTTTTATGCCCTGGCTGGAAACCTTAATTTATTGAGGCACCCACAGAAAAGTCCGGTTAAGCAGTAGACAACCTCCTAGGTTGAACTGAGAGAAGCCATTCACGAGTCGATAGGTATGGACATTTGTTTATTTATTTTTTTTTTTTTTTTTACCACCATCACTTCCTCGGGCACCGAATTCACAAATGAAGGAATTTTCAATATCTGATTGCTGCATAATATTCTTAAATTAACGTTCTATAAGATGTGTATTACAGTTTCAAAGAACCCCAAGTAGGTTTTTTTTTTTTTAAATCTTAAAGTGAAAAAATTGTGTTGCTGTAAAAAAAGCCCCAAGTTCGAGTTCGTCTGGTGTATAAAAAAATGTATTGAAACCTAGCGGCCCATATTTTTCAAAACTTTTAATGTAGATTCTAAAATGGTGTATCAATATTCTATTTCTTTTATTTATTTATAGGAGAACCAACAGCTATAACAGATGGATAACAGTTGAATATGAAACATAGAGCCAATTACAGGTTCTCACGGGTAAAAACAGAAAAAGCAGTAGAAATCTTAGGATCTTAGATAAGATCTTAAATAAGATCCGTATCTTTTTTAGATACAAAGTTATTGCTAATAAACTGGGGATGGTAAAAGTTGTAAATTTATCAAATACACGACAATTTGGTTGAATTGTAAAAAAATAAAATAATATAATTTTTACAATTCAATCAAATTGTCGTGAATTTGATAAAAAAACTTGTAACATGATCTCAGTGACGTTAAAAAAAAACCACATAAGGTGGAGAACAACATCGTGAGGAAATCAACATGTGCTAGAACCAAAAAATCGAAGACCCCTCTCATAGAGAGGAGGCCTGTGTCCGAGCACTGCCAAGAGATCCACAATAGGGAAGCTCTTGACTTTCTTCTCACCTGATGGTATATGATGATAAGGCCGAAGGTGTCTATCAGTGGTGCCGATTCCCTTGTTCACAAACTAAACTAAATTTAAGTTCAGCGCATCTTTTTCTTTCTATTTCATTAATCAGCGCCTGTCGCTACTCCATACAAGTTTAGACGAGATTAAAAACTTGCCGATTAAAATTACGTCAATTTACGTCAAGCGCTGATTAGTTTAACAGGACTAAACTAAAATTTATCTTCTGTCCTTTTCTTAATGAAATAGAAAGAAAAAGATGCACTGTACTTAAATGTAGTTTAGTTTGTGAACAAGGGAATCGGCACCAGTGTCACATTTTTAATTCGATCTGACGTGTAAAGAATATGGTTGAATGTCATTCTGCGGTATTGACATTACGGCACAATTTAATAATTCTGAGTCGCTAAAGCATATTCTGTCGTGCAATGAGAAGACAAAAATAGCCGATGATGAACATAATTTAGCTGTGACTGTAACATCCTTTACAAGAATATTAGTTTTCGAATAATACCGGTACGGAACATACATAGTTCCGAGATATTTTTTCCGATAGGGCCAGCAAAAATCTGTGTAATTAGTAGTTACCTAGCAACTCTAAGATTTAAGTTACTCTACGGAGGGAATCGGACTTTACTTTTTGCGTCATTTGAGTTTAGAGTTGGCTTAAACTGACGATTACACTGTTGCATAGAAGATGAAAAGACAGATTAGAGTAGAATTTTGAAGTGCAGTTTTGCGAGTAGCGAGCCTTGGATTTTTTTTACATTTGGGGAGTGCAGCGTTGTTCTTTTTGGAGATTTACTGACCGCAGGGTTTCGATTCTGTTCCCAGACTGGGTCATTATGTTTTTTTGGAAGTTTTGAGTAGAAGTTTCCGGTAGCCAGAAAATGGTATTAAGCTAGTCCTTTTTAATCTACTGCAAGGAACAGTTATGTTTTATTTAAAATAAAACCGGCCAAGTGCGAGTTGGACCACACACAATGAAGGGTTCCGTAGTTGGGAGGAATTTATGCCAAGAACAAACATAACATTGTAGTTGAAAGACAAGTTCTCCCCAACATTCCAACTGCAAATGTTAGTTTGATGCACAAGATCCACAAGACCTATAAAAAGTCTAGTGTCTTAAAATAACATAATAAATCTCTCAATTTATTATGTTATTTGAGGACTATAGATATTTTATAGGTTACTCTGTAATCTTTATGTAAAGAACTATTTTCTATATATATATATATATATATATATAGAAAATAGTTCCCAGCTTATCTCCGAAACGGACGAGGCTAAAATTATAATATATATATATATATATATATATATTTTATAATTTTAGCCTCGTCCGTTTCGGAGATAAGCTGGGGGGAAGGAATGGTCTATTTTCATATATTTCAAGTATTTATTTCAAAAGTATAAAAAAATATATTTGAAATCCTTAGGTACAATAAGCCCTTTCATTTGTCATGTCACACGGTACAGTTTGCAAAACTTAAAAAAAAACTTTTCTCTTATTTTGCCCCCAAAAGCTTATGTTACTCGTCCGTGTTTGTGTCTAACTTGTTCATATGTGTACCAAATTTCAACTTAATCAGCCCAGTAGATTCGGAGAAAATAAAAAAATAAAATATTTTTTTTTTTTTTGCTTGCACGGATATACTTCCTTCATTTTTATCGGAATCAAGTTCTGATGATGGGATCCATGAGGAATTGAGGGAACTTTTCAAATATTATAGGCATACATATAGCGATTTTTGTATTTTCACCAACAACTCAAGTATTTGCATTCAGAAAGTATCATTTGATGAAGTGGAACTGATGAAGAAGACCACAGATGGCTACCGGAACTCCGCAGTGAAAAGTATTTCACGGGTGGCGATAAGATATCTCGACTAAGAAGCAAATTTAAATAAATCATTCTGATGAAAATGGAAGACGGTTGTTTTTATTACGACGTCTAATAAATCGATGAACGCCGGCTGCATGCACGAAAAAGGATGACTCATTGTCCCGTTACGCTCATTGTCCCGTTACGATCATTGTACGTTTGCGCCGCATCAATGTTTTGTTATGACGTTGTCACGTTAAACTATCGTCCGTAAATCAACTTTACAAACAACCAATTTTTGTTAATTTTTCTATATGGAATGACTGCCTATCTGACGTCCACAACCCAGTTACTGGGTTGATGCGCCTTGACAAGACTGGTTATCAGACTTTCTGGCTTCTGTCTACCCGTAACGACTTTCATTACATCCTATAAGGCCATTGCATTTTATCATTTTTGTTTAGCCCTGGCTGGAGGCATTAAATTCTGTTAGGAACTTAAGACAACCACAGGATAGTCCGGTTAAAGAGTCTCAACCCCTCGTGGTTAACTCAAAAAGCCAATTATTAAAAAAAAATATTAAAAAAATTGTTTAACCATATTCATTCGTCTATTCCATCTTGTTTTCAGTTGGTTTATTTGCAGTTGGGTATTTTACAGCGAACTGAATATATTAGTAAAGAGTTATTGTCCTAATCAATCGGTATTGTCCTTCGGCTTAATTATAGCACTCATTGTTCCCTTTCACGCTGCTCACAGTGTTTCTATTTTCGAATAGTTCTTAAAGCGGTATGTCCCGACAGAGACCACGCTTACAATTTTTTTTAAATCAATGGGACATAAAAATAAAAAACAAATGTTATTAAATTCTGAAAATAAGATATATCTTAGTAAAGAATCTAGCGGATGTGCAATCGCTTTTAATAACATGTTTAGATTAACTTTGCTGGATAAAAAAACATCTCAAAGTTACCCCTTTTCGTAATGTTTAATCATTACATCAATATTGTTTTATATAAATGAAAAGGAAGTAAGATTATTTAGCATAACTCGCTGAGTTTGTCTTTATAAATAATTACTTTGTATAAACACACTGAAAAAAAAAATTTGCCTAACTACTTCGGCTATTTCAGGAATAAACAAAGTTTGACAAGACTTTATAAAAGTTAACTTGATTTAATAAAAGTGATACACAACAGCCAGCACATGTTTTGGTTACATGTTGCATAAAGTTATGTGGTCACTTTTTTGTGTTACATGTTGACGAAATTTTGGTTATGTATAAGTAAACATTTTTTTCAGTGTACCAACCAAATGCGGGGAGGCAACCGCTCGCGACTTCGCGAGCCTAATTCGGTCGGCTTGAGCGCCAGATCATAGCGCCTTAATGACGCCTTTCTTTTCTAAGGATGCGTTGGCGTCATCATTATTAGAAATCTAGTGAACTAAGCTATGTCTCTCTGCCTACACCTTAACTATTAAAGGTACGTCTAATACGTCGTTACTACCTACACTATTCCCGTTTTAAAAACATCTCGATCTTACTAGCAAAAAAACATATTTTCTTGTGTCCACTTAAAAGATAAATAAAAACCTAGCAATTTCTAAAGGAATAACTCGGGGTCGGGTATCACTTCCCGCCATACTTACGTAGGAAGATGGTATGAAAATAAAGACTTTAACACACTAGCGATTTATGGTGAGCTGATTATACGAGATTAGCTGGACTCCTTCAACAAGAATTGGTCCTTACTGGTTTTAAATAGGGAGAAGTGGAAAGAGATTAGGGAGATATTTGCCCTGCAGTGGAACATCATAGGCTTTTAATAATAACAATAATAACCCTACTGCTGGATACGTTGACGTCGTGGTGAGGCTTACGCACTCCGAACTCTAAGTTTATAATAATAATAATAATAATATATTGTTTATTAAAGTAACACAGACTCATTTTGTTAGTAACAGAAACTTAAGCTATGTTAGAGATAGAAAATAAAATACAAAAACAAAATACAAAAATAGACATAAAAATTTAAAGTAAAGAATCACCGCTGCACCATCCAATGAGAAATAGCACAGCAGTGATTCACATATCTGCAGTCCAGTCTGCCCCCTATCATCGAAAGTACGCTGTTGGAGCTCCCTCTCACTCTGCGCACCAGGGATGCACACCTCTTGCGCATTGTAGCATAAAAGCAATCCACCCGCATTTCAGCCAACATCCCTGATGCGCTACAAAAGTAGGGGAGCCCCAACAGCACCCTGAACGCATTGTTATATTGGATACGGAGGGCATTGTAAGCTTTTTGAGTATATCTGGCCCACAGGCTGCAAGAATAAAAGTATGTGCAGTAAGCTCTAAAAAGAGTAACTTTCACATCCCTAGTGCAACCTGCTAGCTAGCATGTTCGCTCTCACTGACAAGGCCCTCCGCTCCCTTTCCAAGTCAGCATCGTCCTTGAGGTCGGGTGTTAAGATATGCCCTAAGTATTTAAAACTGAAAACTCTTCTCAACGGAGTTCCATTAAGGAAGACGGGTGGAAATCGTTCAGGACTCTTACCCCCGGCCTCAAAAACCATGCACTCACTTTTTCTAACACTGTAAGTCAGGCCATGACTTTCAGCATACTTTTCGCAAATAGTGACAAGTTTCCGCAAGCCATAGGGCGACGCACTCAGCAGCGCCATGTCATCAGCGTAGCTAATATTATTAATTTTTATGCCGGTAAAGTTTACTTTGCCGAAATATGTCTAGGGTGAGGAACCAGACCAAGAGAGATACATAAACCCGTAGGGCAGCATGTGGCGAGCTGTTGGGCAGTAGCGACCCGTTGGGCAGTAGCGACCCCACGGACACTATCACCCGGGAGAAGTCATGTTCCTCATCTCTGGCTTGCCTTTATTGGCCGGCTTGAGTAGAGATTCGCAACGTGCTCGGAGGAAGGAAGTATTCCAGTAAGATACTGTCACTGGTAACCTTGAACCAAGAAAGTATTTATTTCAATTAAACCATTTACAGGCACTTTTTAACTGTCGGTCAGTAAGAATTATGAAGCTGCCCATTCCAAAGCGTAGTAGGTATCTATGGAGAAGAACGGGCAAGAAACTCCATGGACACTCTTTTAAGTTAAATTTTTATAAAAATATTAGTTACATCTTTAGTTTAAAGAGTGGCGCAGTTTAGGTACCTGGGCCACTGGGTCACCGAGGCCCTCACAGATGATGTGGATATTGAAAGGGAACGCAGGGCATTGTCAGTCAGAGCTAATATGCTGGCCCGTAGGTGTGCACGCTGTACTGCACAAGGAAAAATAAGCTTATTCAAGGCGTTTTGTCAGTCTTTTTATACGTGCATCCTATGGGTGAAGCATATGCAGAAGACTTACAGCGCCCTGCGTGTCCAATACAATAACGCGTTCAGGATGTTGATGGGGTTGCCACGATTTTGTAGCGCATCAGGTATGTTTGCAGACGCTCAAGTGGATGGCATTTAAGCGATACATCGCAAAAGAACAGCGTCTCTAATGCGCCGCATACGGGGCAGCCCCAACAGCTTTCTGCAACTTATTGCAGGGAGAATGGATGTGGATTGCTCGTTCATGGAGCATTAGACAAAACTAAATGTGCGAGTGGTGCGGCCAAAAGGGCCTCAAGGGCCAAAAGGGCCTTAGCTCAGGATAATCTCAGATGACACACAAGGTGTACCACGTGACGCTGATTTTCAGCTGCAACCCACGAATGCTATACCTCCCTTGCACGTATAGTGATACTCGTATGTTTTTCTCGACTATCATGGTGGTACCGTCTAAAATATTGCGGGTCTGTGAAAACCATTTTTCGATACAGGGATCCGTTTGCGTAATATTAAGCTTTAAAGTGCTTATTTTTGTTAGAGTGAAGTGTCCCCCTTCCCCCCCCCGCTAACTAAATGGTTGTTTTTGGATATGTGAAAAAATTCACGGCAGCATATTTATAAAGAAATTAAAAGGAAAACTGTCACAGCTAAGAAGGCTTTACAATTTAACGAGTAATAGTCGACCAACTTTTATTTGCAGTAGAAATGTATGTGAGAACATGTTTTTCAGCTACAAAGTTAAGTTTGTTCTTGGCATACATTCATCCCAACTACGGAACCCTTTATTATGCGTGGTACGACATGCGTTTGTTACAGAATAGCACCGAAATCGGGGCGATTGCTACAAACGCGTTTAAAAATCGCAAGTATGTCAGAGACCTTAGCAGTCTAACAAAATAACAAAGAAACATCGCTGCCAATCGAAGCCAACAGTCACTCGTAGGGATTTTTCCGATACTTATCGGTTGCCTGACAACGCCTACGTTTCATTCCGTTTGAAAGTAAATAAACATCTGAGTTAAGAGTTTGGAACTGTGTGCAATGAAAATGTATGTTTGTAGGAGTAATGATCTGACTTAGGTAAGTTTATGGGATTTAAGAGGCCTATTACATTTCGACTGTGATTTTTGCGTTAAATTACCAACTTTGGCGTTCTTATTCTGAGAAACTGAAAGACTTCAGCAACTTTTACTTGAGTCAATTTCAACAACTCAATTTTTTTCCTAATTTCCATGGACATTTTCATTTTCAGGTTTTATAACATGGTGCACTACCGTTCTCACTGTGCGTATGCGCACGATTGTCTCTTGCCGGGCAGGGATTAAATGTTCGTTTAAACTCATTGGTGGAAGAGAAATTAGTAATTTCGCTCAGACAAAACTACCGTTGACATGTACTCAATAACTATGAGTCTAAACATTCAAAAATAATTAGCTTCTTGTAGGTCAATTATTACTTAACGCAATGAAAATACTTTTTCCTATATTTGTTGGAGATTATCTTCCTGAGAAGCAAATGCTGTGTATGAAAGTGATTGTGGACAAAACACAGAAATTTACTTTACTGATGTTTTTCTTAAAAAGTATTAGTCTTATAAACATAATTTATGTGGCTTCATTTAGATTCACGTCTCTTTAATTCTGAGAAAAAAAAATCGATTTGTAAAGCAGTACTGAGTTTTCAGCCTAGACGCGTAAAATCGCTTGAGAAATTCACTCACTTAATAAGAATAAAAATGAGAATGGTGAAGAATAGTTATTAGTATAGTTTATAGCGGTCTCCCTTTTCCTATTTTTTTTATTTATGTACACACAAAATACTTGACAGGACAATATATTAACATAAAAGAGCACAAAGGTACTGCTTATTTCAAAAGAAATTTCTTCCAGCAGACCTGCGAGAGGAAAGTTGGATAAGAAATGTAGACACAGTGTGTAGAAAAGTTAAACAAGAAAAATTTAAATTAAAACACTTAAAACAAAACTATAACTATATAAATTAAACATACATACAAATACATAAACGTATAAATATTACCTATAATATACTTACATATATATTATATGTAGAATATTACTGTATAAAAGAGAGGTAATGCTCTTTGACTTGCTTTTTAATCGTATTTGATCGTATTTTGTTGCTTCGGGTCTCAATATGAAACTTTTTAAAAGGTATTACAAAATCTCGGTCTCGTTGTGTCGCGTCGCGTGTCGCGCCTGTTTGTAGGAGCCTTATCTCATGTAAAGTAAAATATCTTATTTTCGTAATATCGATGGCCGCTCTGAGAAAGTACGCAGGAGCTCAAAATCTAAATATAAATGTTTCCGTAATATTCCACAGCTTTTACTCATAGATTTCACGGAATTTTCCGTACTTTCACACTGTTCATTAAAATAGGAATGTTTATTCCTTGGTATTTTTACTTTATACGTTTTATTTTTCTGTTAACTTTATTTATTTTGATTATTATTACTTGATTTATTTTTAAGTATAATTCTAATAGTTTTTGCGGTCATAACTTTTCAACTGCACTGACACTAAAAACCTTCCAGGGCCTCAAGTCTGCTACGAGTATTACAATAGTGTCAGAATGGTCTATCATTGATTTCATAATTGTTGATTTTGACAAGTTTGGTAATCCACTAATATAATGGCGTCATTTTGACTTTCCAATGGTCAGCCACTGACACTCCATTGAAAGAATTGGTAATCTCGTACTTAATGACAAATGAAACTTCCTACTAAACTTCCAACTTCCTACTACTTCAGATTGCTTATAACACTAATAAATAACATGTAAATATATATATAAATGAAATCTGGCATGAATAAATGTTCAAAATGCCATTGTAATACAATTCTATTACGACACCATTGACCGACCAATGATCGATCATTATGAATTTAGCAGATTACGAACTTATAGCAAAATGACAATGGATCGTGTTGGAGTGACGAATTTATAAAAATAGCAGACTTGGGCCCCAGGACTATATATCTAACATTATAAACGACAACCTCTGTTCTATACCTTTAATAATTCATCAGATTTAAATTCATCAAACTTTCATACAAATATAAAAATATTTAAATTCAACGCTCTAAATGTATTAAAAGACGAAATCTTGAAGCTTTGTTTTTAGTAAATGTATCATGTTTTGTAAAAAGTCATGGAACAAAATTTGTTTGTTTATGTTAGTAATAACAGTCTTGAAGTGTTTAGAGAGAAATAAAGAATCTTAATTTAGTAATTTTTTTCAAAAACGACTGAAACAATTTTTTATTAATAAATGTTATTACTCAATGACTGAACTTATGGAGGATTATTGTTGAAAATTATATTTTAAATTTTGACATAATTGTGATTGTATTTTAATTTTATGTTATAACATTTTAATTATACCTACCGACATTTAAAAATTCCTATAATATTATATTTCATTATTCTTGTGTGTAATATTTGTATGCTTGCGTGTTGAATGCAGCGCACTAACATTATCATTATCATTATAAGACCTAATATAAACTATGTACCTGCATTGTGACACATAAAATGATTTGATTTGATTTGATTTGAAAAGTTTTTTGTGTTTTACAAATATCCCTGTATATCTACATTATTCAATACAGTTTATTACAGTGGACAAATTATTCGGTAACAAATGATGTTTCCATCCCCACATCTATCTATACTAATATTATAAAGCTGAAAAGTTTGTTTGTTTGTTTGTTTGAACGCGCTAATCTCAGGAACTACTGGTTGGAATTGAAAAATTCTTTTTGTGTTGGATAGTCCATTTATTCAGAAATATTATAGGTTATATAATATTACGCTACAACCAATAGGAACGGAGCATAAATGTAAAATGTTGCAAAAACGGGAAAAAATATTCCTTTTTGTGAGCTTCTGTTGCGTGCGCGGCGTAAACGGTTTAAGTTACGCAAATATCATGTATTATAGAATTGTTTCTCTTTAAAAGTTCTAAAAAAAAGTCCGCGACAGCATATGTCTATCTTTTAAGATTGACTCACTATAACCTTTTTTTATGGTAATCAAGTTTGTTTAAAATTAATGCATTATTTGCGAAGGAGTCTTCATAAACATGGTATTACTCGTAATCCTTATCCAAATAAATACGTTATTCATCACAAGTATTTAATTTTGAACAAAGTTGCCCTTACAGCATTTAATTTCAATGAATATCTTACGAGATATAACTGTTTTATAATAACTCCGCAGCAAAATAATGATCAAATCTGCGAGGTAGTCTATTCTAAAGCTGAAGAGTTAGTTTTTAGGGTTCCGTACCCAAAGGGTAAAATGGGACCCTATTACTAAAACTCCGCTGTCCGTCTGTCTGTCTGTCTGTCTGTCCGTCAGTCACCAGGCTGTATCTCATGAACCGTGATAGTTAGACAGTTACAATTTACACAGATGATGTATTTCAGTTGCCGCTATAACAACAAATACAAAAAACAGAAAAAATTAATATTTTAGGGGGGCTCCCATACAACGGACACGATTTTTTTGCCGTTTTTATAGATAATGCCCGCGGCTCCGCCCGCGTGGATGTCGGTTATCACGTAAAAAGTAGCCTATGTCCTTCTCCATATCCCAGGCTATATCTCTGCCAAATTTTATGACGATCGGTTCAGCGGTTTAGACGTGAAAAGGTAACATACAGACAGACAGACAGAGTTACTTTCACATTTATAATATTAGTATGGATGGTAAGGAACCCTTCGCGCGCGAGTCTGACTCGCACTTGGCCGGTTTTTGTTTTTTGAATGCGCTAATCTCTGGAAGTGCGAGTTGGATTTGAAAAAAATCTTTTTGCATTTTACAGCCCAATTCTTGAGGAAGCATTACATTCCTATTAACTAGGACACCATTTTTTTATGAAAGTTTATGCGAAAACGAAGTAAAAGCACGGGCAGGCAATGTGTTGTGACGGGGTGGGTCGGGGAACAAGAAATTTAACGCGGACGAAGTCGCGCGCAGAAGCTAGTAATAAATAAAACAAGACAATTATCGACACACACATTCCACATTCAATGTCCAGTAATGGGCATGACAGGAACTCGGCCCTCTATCGTGAAAAACAAGCCGGGAGTGAAATCGAAACGAACAGCTTTCTGAGAATTTAAGAAATAAATGGGTTACCGAGGGGACTGTAATGGACGGGACATTAAAGCTTGGAAAATGTAGCTTTACGTAGTAGGTACAGTCAAACAAAGAGGTAAGTAGGTAGGTAGGTAAACAGGCAGCCATCTTGACACTACTTTTAAACTATGTTGTGAGTTACTGAGTTATCAGTCTTTAACATCGCTCTTATTATTGCTACTAGCTGTTGCCCGTGGCTTCGCCCGCGTGTCTTTTTCTAAAATAAAAGTAATAATAATAATAAATTTATTTATTCACTTCAAGACACAAACATCTGCGCTGACTCTTGTACTAGGATTTCCTGTATCATAGACAAAATTGAGATACGTTATAGTTATAGCATGCATTAAAAGGCAGGTTTACAAGTATACAAGGGTAATAATTTAAAAAAAGAATTTAAATTACCATTACGTTCTTTGGAGAGTGAGGGTGAGTCTGAGTGAGGTGTGGGTGTATGTGTGTGCGTGTGTGAGGTGGGTGTGTGTCACGTGCGTGGTGAATGAGACTGAGTATCATGTAACGGTGCCGAATAGATATTCTATTTCCTCATAGTCGAAATTTTCTAGCCAGTGTATAATAAAGTGGAAAAGTATTAAGTTACTTCTTATTACATCAGCTATCTCAGTGAAAGTCCCGACAAAATCAATCCAGCCTTTTCGGAGAATAGACGGAACAAACAGATAGACAGACAGACAGACTAAAATTTAAAAAAATAGTTTTTTTGTTTTGAGTATCTTTTATAAGCTTTCATATATATTTAGTCAAAAGCTGTTTGCTATTTTGATATTACAAACAGAGACTTCAATTTTATTCACTTGTCTATAAAAGTGAATAAAGTCTCTGTTTTCTCTGTTACTCATTTTTTAGCGTAATCTATATTACGCTAAAAAAAATGAGTAACACAATTAAAAGCGTAGGAATTTCTTAGTAGCAACCTGGAGTCTAGATTAGTGCCCAATTAATGGCAAGAAGGATGGAATGGATGCGGGAAACACAGAACTGGTCGAAGTGGTGGTGCTTAGGGGAGGCCTATGTCCAGCAGTCCACTGCTGGTCCACTGCCGTCTTTCGACTGAAATGATTATAATAGTAATAGGCGAAAGCAGCTGCGAAGTGTGCACATATATATAGATTTTTTGTTATTTTCTTATTTTTTATTAGGAGTGGGCGTTGCGACGACGAACCGTTTTCAAAGACCGCTATGTGTTCTGTGACGATGAAACCGTTTTACGTCATGTGTTCAAACAGTCTTCGTTGCACAAACCTCTCTTCGAATTATTTAGTGCGATTTTTTATTTTACGTCTATGAAAATACAGTCGAAATCGCAATGAATCAACTATCTCGTCCGTCGCGTCGTCGTTCCGCGTTCGTTTACAAAACAGTCCTTACAATAGAATGTGAACTTTATGTCAATCAAATACAGTCGATAATGTTACTTTAAGCAACATGTATAAGGATTTCTTTACGTCTAGAACCGGCCTTAATGAGCGGCCTAGTAGCGAGCAGCTCAGACTCACGTACCTACCTACTTACTGATAGATGTTTACGGCTTAAATAGTTACGTGCAAATTATTGTTCGTGTACCTAAATTGTTTACTTATTTATATAATATAGGCAAAAATAGTGTCCGTACGTGGATAATATACATGAATAATATTATAATAAGTAAATACAAGTTATATTTAAGTGATTAAAGAGTGTTCATATAGCGAATGTGAGTACCAATACAAACCATTTCTGGTTTAATGGTACAAAACAAACGAACCTGTATTAAGACTGTATGCATAAACAATAAACAACCAAACCTACCAGATGTCAATGCTGTCGTTCGTGATGCGACCATCAAACCCGTTGATATTTGTAAGAAACTGCAACTATTTCACTTGACGAAAACGCAATTCTATTTCATGTTGGTTAAGTTTTGTCGTCCGTCTTCAAAACAGTCGCAACGACGACCGTTTTTTGCAACCGTTTTCGTTGTTGGGAAAACGGTTGCGTTTCGTCCGTCAAAAATTCGACAATGACCCACCACTTTTTTATTGTATTTTTGGAATTGTAAACAACAAGAAACAAAGAAGTTACACTTATTTCATTGGAAAAACCAACGGAAAAGTCAATATAATTTGTTGCCCCCTATTACATGGGAGTTAAACATAACCGGCGAAATGGGGGACTTGGGGAAATACAGGTGTTACATTTATGTAAAAAAGTATTATTGGCAGTGTAAAATGAGACAAAGATGTACACAGAGTTTGCTATAGAGGCAAAAATATTAAGGTATCTTTCGTGTACCATTACACACTATGGCAGTATTACAGTGTGTAATGGTACAGGAAAGATACCTAAATATTTTTGCCTATATAGCAAACTTTTGTTCGACTGTGCGTAAGTAAGTACATCTTTGTTACAGTACTCGTAATTGTATAGGACTGTGCTTGATGTAAAAAAGTATTATTGGCAGTGTAAGTACAGGAAAGATACCTTAATATTTTTGCCTCTATAGCAAACTCTTTGTTCGACTGTGCGTAAGTACATCTTTGTTACAGTACTCGTAATTGTATAGGACAGTATTGGGCTCGCTTTATTCAAAGGCGCTCAAAGAGCTATGTACTCGTACGAGTATGTTCGGAGTTTCTTTGAACGTTCAGAACGTCGTCGCTGGAATATTCGGAAGGCTTCGAGATATTGCCTTCTTAGCAAGCTGTCGAAGAATTGGAAGACCAGATAACTACAATAATTTTATTAAATAAATATTTTATTTCTAATCGGGCATTTTGCTGAACTCGGTCTTGTTAACGCAGCCGTGAAGCACACATTCTAGCTTTTGAAAATGTTGAGTGACTTTTAGTCTGTGCTAAATGCATGTATTTTCTTTCTTCAAACATCTTTAAAATGGTTTTTAGTACTTAAATCATCGCGGAGTTGAGATGAGTTTATGGTTGCTTTGACCACTTTGCTCTATTTATCATAGATTCATTCAAAGTTGGGGAACTCCATCTCACTACAGATTAGATGCAAAACCGCCTATGTACACTTTTTGCGATTTTGAACTATAGACCGCTGTATGCATTTTTTGCGATTTTGAAATACAGATCATGCATATTGCACAGTCAAAATTTACCAACTAATTTTTAAACTAATACTGTTGTCGTTTAAAAGTGAAATTTATTAGTATTTTACAACACATGGAAGGTAATATTATTTAATCAAGTTCGAAAATTGGATAGAGGCGGTTTTGAAATTCATCAATGGATAGAGGCGCTTCTGTACCTCAGTGTCCTTAATAGAAACGCTTTTACAGTTGATTGGAACTTGATGCAATATGAAGTAAAAGGGAGCCATGCAAAATATTTTGTTACGAGTAGCCAGGTACATTAAGGCGACGCCCACAGCAGGAGAAGTTATTTGAGAACTTCCCACCCAAAAAAATAATTATTATATACTGGGTCATTGGTAAGATACTAACAACCTCTCAGGACTATAATTATTACCATCATAAACAACTTATTCTATGACTTTTAATAATTCATCAGATAAGATAAGACAATTTTTATTTGTTCAAACATGGGTTTTGCACACGAAAATATCAGCATGCAAGTTGTTAAAAGTATTATAAACAGGTCGTCATGCTTGCCTTATACAACGGCATACAAATATTTAACTATGTAAGTTTATGCAATTTTTTTTAAATATTCAAATTATAAAAGCTAATAAAATTATTTAAATATTCATTAAAAAAAAGCCTTTTATTTCTTGTAGATAATAAATACAGTTTCTATAAATACATATATCTCTACTTAATATAAATCTTTATAACATCTTTCTTATCTATAACTTCAGTTTCTTATTATATTTCTAGTATTAGTATTCTTATTTTAGTTCTGTTAGTTTTATTTAATATATTTAAGTATTAGTAGAAGTATTTTTTTTTTGTTTGTTAAGTAATAATTATTAAAAAAATCTTGAGCTACAAGAACCCCAGAGTGGGTAAAGGCCTCCTCCAAAGATCTCCATTTATCTCTGTCCTGTGCTACATGTCTCCAGGGTTGGCCAGCTGTTCTTCTAATTTCATCTTCCCAGCGTGGTAAAGGTCTCCCTTTATTTCTTTTGCATTGTGGGCCGCGCCACTCTGTCGTTCTCACGGTCCATCTCTGGTCTGTAAGTCTCGCAATATGGCCTGCCCATTTCCACTTTAGTTTTTGTGCATAACTCAGAGCATTTGTTGCTTTGGTTATTTTTCTAATTTTGGTGTCTTATTTTATGTAGCTTTTTTATCTTAAGCATACTTCGCTCTATTCCTCGTTGGCAGGTGTTTATTTTATTTTTAACTTTGGTGGTAAATTTCCATGTCTGGGAGCCATATGTCAAGCACGGTAATAGACTTGAGTTCAATATTTTTGTTTTTAAAGCTATTGGCATACTACTTTTGAATATTTCTTTCAGACTCCAGTATTTATTCCATGTATTTTGTACCCTTCTTTCTATTTCTAGTTCGTTGTTTTTGATAGATGTAGTTTTCGGCATACTTCAGTAGTTTGTTATTAAGTCTTATAGGTGTTTTTAAGCTATTAGTCATTGCCATAGTCTTAGTGAGATTCATTTCCAGGCGCACTTTTATACTGGTCGCACTTAAGGCTTCGATCATGAGTTGCAGCTGGAAACTTGTCTCTGACAGAAGCACCAGGTCGTCTGCAAATCTCAGATGGCTTAAGTACGCGCTCTCTATGTTTAGTCCAGAATTGCTCCAATCTAGCTTGCTAATGATAGATTCAAGGATAGCTATAAATATTTTTGGAGATAACGGGTCTAGAAAAGAGCCCTGGGTCCGATAACATCACAAACGAAGTACTGACAGCACACACAACTTTGGCTGTACCGTTAGCAGAATTATTTAACTTGATACTACAGAATTCTGAAACACCTTCACAATGGTCTGAATCAAACATCATACTTATCTATAAAAAAGGGGACCCAAAGGATATTGGCAACTATAGACCAATAAGTTTGCTACCGAGTCTCTACAAACTCTTCTCCCCTATTGTAAACAACAGAATCAGTACTGCGTTGGAAGCAAAACAACCCATAGAGCAAGCAGGCTTTAGGAAAGGGTTCTGTACAATGGACCATATCCACACCCTAGAAATGGTTATAGAAAAGTATCAAGAGCAACAAAGACCCCTGTATATTGCTTTCATTGACTACCAAAAAGCATTTGATACGGTATCGCACTCAAGTATGTATATGGGAAAGCCTGCAAGAACAAGGAGTAGGAGAAAAATATATAGAAGTCATCAAAAGTATAGCAGCAAATATCGTTGAAAATCGCATTCCGTAACAGAGCATTAAAATAGTCTACTTTTCCTCCGCTACGGAAATACGGCTGCCAATCAAATCAACTTTTTCACGTCGTCACAAAGCTCATCGCGAGATAAAATAGCATCGATATTTATATTCTGTGACTGGTAGTTAAAATCAATACTGGAAACAGAATCTACGCTAGCAACAATTTCATCTCTGTAACATTGTATCTACTTTTTTTGACGTGATAACTCAAACTCAAACTCAAACTCAAAGCATTTATTTCAAATAAACCAATTACAGGCACTTTTGAATTGTCAAGGGGTCGGTCAGTCAGAAAGATGAAGCTAGTTGCCCATTCCAAAGCGTAGTAGGTTCCTATGGAGAAGAACGGACAAGAAACTCCATGGACACTCTTTTAAAACAAAATATTGTTACAAAATATGGGTTACATCATTCATGTTGAAGTTATACATGTGAGAACAATGTAGAAAGACGTGCACGTTAGAAGCGTCCGTAATAGAAACAATTCAAAAATTAAAATAAGCCGTGGCAGCTAAGAGATGACCAGTCCCAACTGACGGCGCCCGTTCACGAACATGACGCATGGATCAGCACCATTTAGCTCAACCATTTTGAAGGGAACTTAATGATCCAACACACACGCCACCACCAGCGAGACATTTGAGTGAGCATGACATACTCTCAGCCGCCAGGGCACATTCAAGTCAATAAAAGACATATTACCCGGTAAATGGTAGCTCTATAGTACATAGTACTCACACCTGTGCTATGCAATTATATAATTCAAGGACATTGAGTTTATACAATGCAAAAATAGTTTACAATCTTCAGCAGCTCCAACATGATTGTAAAATGTTAATTAACTAGCTGAGGTTGTGGAGCAGGACCAGCATTCAGCCAAGCATTTTTATCAGCGATGTAATCCCCCAACTTATAATATGCCTGCCTGCATAGTGTGCGTTTTATACAAGATTTAAATTTAGTCTCATTCAGTTGAAGTATGTGGGGAGGAATTTTATTGTAACATTTTAAACAGTACCCCATGAAAGATGAGTCTACTTTAGCCAGTCTGAAACCTGGTTGAGCTAATAGGACTAACTAATAACGACTTCTAAATCGGTGAACGTCGGCTGCACGCACGAAAAAGTATGACTCATTGTCACGTTCCCCCTGAACCAAGTGTGCAAGCGAGAGCGCGGAACAAGCGATAGAGAGGCACGATCGGCTTGTGATGCAATGTTTTCTTATGACATTATCACGTAAAATAACTATCGTCCGTAAACCGACTTTACAGACAACCAATTTTATTTATTGTAAATTTTATATTGACATTTTTTTTTGATACGACTCTGTTTTTTTTTTTTTGTTTTTTTTTTTAAATTAGTTGTATATTGAAATTTTATTAATCACATTTTTAATTTATATGTATGGCTGAAATAATAAAAAAAAACTTTTTTTTTTAAGCGAAAATAAATATTGCAGTATGTCTGTTCGAAACGTTCGACTACTGGACTCAGTTTTAATTAAACTTATATGCAGAGGGGCTCGTGGCTCAATGATAACAGCCGCAAGGATCGACGGAAGAGTTTAAGCTACGCGTTTGGTGACTATCCATAACATATCATCGAGAACCCTCCGTGCCACAGAAAGCACGTGAAGTCGTTGGTCCTGGCTGTCATTCGTAGATGTTTGACAGTCGTTACGGAAAGTCAGAAGCCCAAAAGTCTGACAAACAGTCTTACCAAGGGTAACGTGTTACCCAGTTACTGGGTTGTGGAGGTCAGATAGGTAGTCGCTCCATGTAAAATACTGGTATTCAGTTGCTGGTTAGACTGGAAGCCGACCCCTTCTTATATGTAGACGTAGATTATGAGAATGACACATTTTTGGAACTTTTAATCTTTTTTATCACTCAATCTATAGTCTTTTCTCAAACATGCATGGAAAATATATATATGTCAATGAAATATTGTCATTATTTTCGAAAAAAGAACACGCAAAGTATCGAATTTACGGGCAAAGAAAATCAAATCCTTTGCAGGAGCGTTTTTTTGAATTTGGAACATTAGAGCGCTCCAGCAATATTGTATGAACTAAAATGTGTTGGGGTTATTAAATACTTTTTGAAATGATCTCTTTTATCATTCTTGGCATACCAAAGTAAGTCTCTTTGCTTAGCAGAAATTGCATTCACGTGGCTGTATAGCCATAAATGCGTTTGCCTTTCGGCACAGATGATAATTATAAAATTGCCGGCAAACATTGACATATATATTACTGGCGGCAAAGCTGAAAATTCGTCTTGATTTTTATTTACATACATAAATATAAATTTTATAATTAAAATGAGTTCTAACGGTTCAGAGAGTGAAATGGAGATTGATTGTACTCCACCAGATTTTAGCTCAGAAGCCAAATTGGCAATGGAAAACCTGCTTCCAGCGAAGTCAAAAGAAAAATACATGAAAGTAGTAGTATGTTAGAATGTTTTATTTCCCTGCATTCTTTTGAAAAAAGCACTATATATGTCTCGGCGGAAATGGCAATTGTCTGTCTCGTATTAATGAAGCCCTCGCCTACGGCTCGGCCTTCAAACTCATACTCGACCTGCAATTGCCTATTTCCCGGCCTTTGCAATAATGTACTATTATTTGAAAACATACGTGACAATAGCGCGCAAGTTGTTACAGTAATGTTATTTATCCTTCTGAAATAAAAACTAATACGTTGAAGGAACTACAGAACTGAATTCACCAAAGAATATTTTGTTTGACTTCCATTTAGCTCCAAAATAAAAACAAAAGAAAACCTACGTGCAAATACATCCGTCAGATGAATTTGTAACCAACACTTTTAAGCGAAGGATACACTCGAAAAACATTCAACAAACAGATGAGTAACCCGAAATAAAGCTCAGTTACAAAAACGAACATGTAAAAGCAAACGAAAACATCTGACCTTTTAAATTGATTCTGAACATAGCTTATCTCTGTGCGAGTATTTAGTGTAGCCTCAGCCATTTTCCTAGTACTCCAAGGGGAATTTTCCGATCGCCAGCGGGAGAGGGTTAGTTGCCTAGCAACGAAAATTGAGCTTCCTACTCCGCAGCTCCGGACCAAAGCAATAATTATATTGCTAGTTTTATATACCTGCCCGGAGCAGTGGGGGGTTTGTTTCAGACAATTAGTTCAATGGCATTTGTAGCCCGGTATTCAGTTTATTGATAGACGAGGATTTGATTTAACTGGGATTGTAATAAAACTGATTGGAGTAGTTTTGTAGTGAAACGGTTTTATTTGAATTAAAGAGAAATATTGGAGTGTTTATTACATGCATTGTTATGGGTATAACATAGACGGATTAGAAACTTATTTTTGTAACAATGTAATTTTACCATAACTGGCTAAAAGTGGGTGTATAATGTATATTATTACACAATAAAGTCCTCTTTATCGATTTCGATAACGGCGATCCTTAATTTTTTTTTATTGACGATTCAGAACTGTGTTGATGATTTAATTGATTATAATTTCCATTTTGTTGGTTATGAATGATCCGTATCCGCGGATGTGGACACGGAAACGGATCTCAAGTTTTTGTAAGGGATCCGTCAAGGCAGAAGGCGAAATTAACATTTTTGTTACTTTATTTGCAAATTGCTTTGATGCATGATTATAATTTCGTAAATTACAATAATTTAAAAATCAATATAGCTCTCGAAATTATATTTTTTTCAAGGATATAAGACTATTTCATAAAAATGTTACGGTTCAGAGCTATATTCATGATTTAATTAAATGATTATAATTTCCCTTTTGTTTATATTCACCCTTTTCCTAAACTTGGAGTTAACTGTTTAGTCCGACAGTTAGATAATAAAAAAATACTAGGAATGTATTTTTTGCTGTATCATAGAAATAAAAAATGACTTAGATAAAACACATTAAACTTGGGGAGTGGGGGCTCTGTACGTCACAATTCTAACAAACTACGTATGAAATCTAGCACAGAGTGACGTCATGCCACATTTGAAATGAATGTATCGCCTTATTGTTTTGATTACGTAAAAAAAGAAAAATACGTGTCCAATTTTTTTTTATGACGAACGAAAAATTTTTTTTTGACAACATCCCTGTTGCGGATGTAAATCCGAATATCCGCAACACCCCTGACATAAGTCAGGGGTGTTGCGGATATTCGGATTTTCATTACCCTGACATAAGTCAGGGGTGTTGCGGATATTCGGATTTTCATTGATATTCGGATTTTTGATTTTTGTTCCATATCTACTTTATATATACTATAAAGTAGACATGCAACAAAAATCGTTACAGAATGCTTAAATTAAGTGTAAAATATGTCGTCAAATCAATAGACAGTAATTGATAATAATCAATGTTGTAAATAAATGAGTATTAAATTTGGCTAACATTAACTTAAGGACTAGGAGTATACAATGATAAAAATTATACTAAAAAGTATTATAATAATTAACTTAATTCCATTATATTTGGTGTCGTTACAGATCTTAGGATTGCACATGCAACTATACAATAAAAATAGAACATATTATATTTCGCTAGGACGTATCTATTATATAAAATTACAAGCGTTTAAAACAAAAAAAAAACTTTATTTAATCCCTAGAAGCGTCTATATAATTTAAAAAAAATTGGTTGTCTGTAAAGTTGGTTTACGGACGATAGTTTAACGTGACAACGTCATAACAAAACATTGATGCGGCGTAAGCATACATGAGCGTAACGGGACAATTAGCGTAACGGGACAATGAGCGTAACTGGACATTTTCGTGCATGCAGCCGGCGCAGCGTTCATCGATTTATTAGACGTTGTCACGTCAAAATTAAATGCTTAGAGAATTCGGTACTTTTTTTTACATACTTAAACTCACGCCTTCTCATAGTGAGATCCTTTAGTTTTTATTTTTTTATTTTATTACTATAGGTTATTTTTATCGTGTTTAGATACCCATCACGTGTGTGAAGCTTACACAAAAAAAATATAGATTTTCTAAACTGATATTCAAGTGACACTGCGGTCGATGACCCCACAAAAAAAACGTCAAATGTATCTATTTATTGTTTTATCGATAGATAGATACCCATAGCGTCTGCGGAGTTCAACTAGCCAATTTAAAATAACCCTGTTTAACAGCGCTTTAGGAAAAGCTTGGATGTTTAATATTACATTACATACATTTTGATGCAAGTGTGTAAACTTTGTCATTGTACTCGAGGTGGGATTACTCGAGCCGAAAAGGAGCCGAGAGCGCAATGACAAATTCTCACGCGTATCAGACGACGATTTCAGATTAGATATATTCACAATTTAGAAGGCCGCCTAGCACACATTGACACATATATAACAAAAGGCATGAAGGTTCTTTGCTAAGATTTCAAAAAAATCGTACGTCTCTGACAAGTATATATAGTTATCTTGCGTACTATTCCGCTTTAGTGCGGGAATGGAAAGTCAAAAACACGCGTGTTCAATACACAGCATTGTGAATAAAAAAGCGGTGCAATAAGAACCACTTTTCGAGATAATATTTCAAAAAAGGACTTTCTAAACGCCTGTGCTCTATAAATAATTGTAAACTTAGACTACTTTGTACACACGGCTATATATTATACATATTTATCAAGCTACAAGTCCAGTATAAGCTGACCTCTCTTGTAAGTAAATCCTATACAATCCGAGATCAGCTTATACTGGAAATCTATAGCTTGATATGTTGTGGCCGGGTGTACTAATAAATAATTATCTATTTAATTTATTCTCTATACATATTTCAGCTATTCAGTAGTACTTTTATATCTTATATCACAACCTCGATAAGCAAACTCTTGGAGCAGCCTATTAATTTCCTCTTCAGTCATAGATTCAGACCAACCATCTTTGTTCACTAAAACATTTCGTATAGCTTTGAGAAACTCGTGGGCTGCCATCTTGGTCGGCTTCGGCAAGACTTGACCTTTGCGTACGTCACTGTCTGGCTCCGGAATCATTCTGGAACCAAAGATATGGGGCTATTTTAGTACGTGTTTTCTGGAAAGTTCCATATTTAGAGTCAATATTGTACGTACATTCAATATGCATGGTATGTTGGAAAAATATGACGGACAACTTTGCCCAGCAATGGGAAGACGTTGGTTAAAAAAATATAGTATGTGGACTGTAGTTTCTCTTAACTTTCCTTTGAAATTTTAGTACGTAGCCTATATACTCGGATGTATTATGACGTGTAAGTAATAAAATTTTAATTATTGGTCCGGCGGACCCTTATAATTTTACTACAAAAACTGTATGAGAACAAGCAGCACATGCCGATTTGCTGCTTGTTCTCTTACAGTTGATAGAAGATCATTTCGAAATACCACACTGTTCGCCGCAAAATAACGTAACAAAAAAAAAAGTGTTATTTTTTTTAATCCAGCATTTGTAAGCTATAACGTTACATTCAATTTTTTTATTATAAGGTTTTATTATTATTTATATTTAGTATTTTTTTTTTTTTTTTGTATAATGTTCTAGTACGCTAATTGATGGTGCCGTGCTTCTCTATAATTTAGATAAATGCCGAGATTTATATTATTATAAAGACTGGGTTAATGCCAGGGTTCGCCGATATATATCAGCGGATATATATCATGATATTATCACGATATAAGTATATCAATTGATTTTTATCTTGATATATATCAATTGATTTTTTTCCTGTCTTCTGAACTAAAATTTTTGGAGATTAATGTTTACAACACGTCGCGAACAACTACAATTCAGAATAATTTACTTTTTACTTTTTTTATGATTACAAATTATTATTAAAATTTGTTGATTTATTTCACAAACAAATGAAGGTTATTATAATAATAGAGTACTTGTTTTTTTAAGTGTTCATTAAAAAAATATTTCTCAAGTAAACAAATTTTTTTTTTTTGTTACTTTTTTTAAATAAAAAATGTGGTAATTTGACACTTATATTATTTTACAAATTCCTTTCACATTTTTAAGTGTTTAATCCCCTTACAGAATGAAATTCGCTTCTTTTTCTTGGCCTATCCGATACATATATAAAATCGGATTTTTTATATTTATTATAAAAATCGGATTTTTTCGAACCCTAGTTAATGCTATGTATGTGTTTAATTGGTAAGCTTTTACATAAATGAATAAATAAACAAGGTGACTGGAGAACAATCATAGACTTGAATGGTCTAAATACCGGTGATCAGTTTTAGTATTTTAGCGATACAGTAGAACACGTAGGTACTGTCATATATTTTTCTAAGACTGATAAAAATCAAGAACCATTACCAAGATACCAAGATTTAATTTCATAACTTAAACTTCTTCCGAACTAAATATCACTTTATTACGTAATGCACTTTACTCCCTAAGTGCAGACACACACTACTTTATACCACAGTCGATAGAAAACTTCCAGCTCGCGGTACCTCTTAGTTTAATACAATTACTGTTGAGTCTGCTCTAAGGCAAGGTGTACAACAAAGAACCAATTCTAAGTAAACAATCAAATTATCTTGTTCATCCAGGAAATACAAATGCTAGGAAGGTAGCCGTTTGTGAAGGCTTGTTAATTAAGTGATGTTGTTTAGTAATAAGCTTTGAAAAGCAGAGATTATTCTTCCATTAAGAGGCCATATTTCGACCGTCTTTGGCGTTCTTATTCTGAGAAACTGTAAGACTTCGAAAACTTTTACTTATTAAGTGGTGGAGAATAGTTATTACTGTAGTTTATGGCGGTCTCTCTTTTCCCAATCTTTTCTTATCTATTTATATAAAGCCAAAATTCCGAAGCAAGTTTTTCATAAAATGCGCGACGGAACTTTTTCGAGCTCGTCGATTGAACTATTGTACATAAGCAAACGATATTAAATATATACCTACAACTTACATAGTGGTACCTCAGAATTTTGAAATATGTATGGAATCTATTTAAAAAATCCAGCTCAGAATAAAGGTCGTAGCACACGTATCAAATCGGAAAGGGATCGTCACCGTATCAACTCGAGCCGTTCAGTATTATTTGTATGAAACTCCCTACTGCAACGCACACTAATCGGAATCGTAACGTAATCGCCTCGCCTCGGGACAAGCTCACAACCGCGGTGCGGTGCGTGGTCGACTTGCAGTTTAGACCTAGCTTACGGCTCTCCGTACCTTAGCTTACGTCTCTTCGTCCACGCCCCTCCCGCACACAGTGGATCGTCCCCATACAAGAGGTGTGACATAGAATCAATGACTAGCCGTCAACCAGCGGTCGGCGAGCCATAAGCGCGGCGTCGTCTAGCCGTAGCCGAGTAGACGTATCGGAGCTTCTGATCCGCTTTGGTTACGTGCTTACGTAAGGTTGACGACTGTTTGACGGCGACGCGAAAGGCGATACGGTGACGATCCCTTTCCGATTTGATAAATGTGCTACGACCTTTAACTGTACTCGTAAATTTCTCCTTACTAAATCAATATTATTACGTAAAACATACAAACAAAAATTTTAAAAAATGTGTTTAACTTTGGGGGAAGCGTGCAATGGTAAGCGATAATAATAAAATTTGACAACGGATTTTGGGAATTTTGGTAAGATAAGATAAGATCATTTATTTGTTCAAAACATGAGTACCTATACACACAAATGACATGCAAAATGTTAAATTAAATTCTATCAGTCATGTTTAACCTCAACGGCGTACCTACAAATATAAATAAGTAAACATCGATTAATTATAAATTTATCCAATAAACAAAGCAATTAACAAAAAAAAATTGAACTTAAAAATTTAAATGGACTACCTACATGATAGTGTCTACTCATCATATAAATGTATAATAAAATGTCAAAGTAATTAGGAATAAAATCTATATATTTCACACAAGTCAGATTAAAATGAAATTAAATTCGTGAGTGATGTAATAATACTTTCTCCAACAGAAGGCGTTTTAACCTACTTCTTTGTTTTCTTGTTGGATATGGATCCAATATTTTGGCAACGTATTATAAACAATTGGCGCCATACCTTTTCCGCAATAGTGCTGTCTTGGATCTAGTAATGAAATTTCCTATTGTCGCGTCTATCTCGAATTACTTTAACTGACAATAGGGGGAATAGGTGTAGGTTCAATAAAGCACATACTCGGCTTCAGGTACACGTGTACACTCTGCAATAAGTAATTAGATTTCACAGCACACAAAACTTTAAAAACAGCAAATTAATTCGATTTACTTCGCAGTTGCGATCGTCAAAAGGATAATTAAGTATTTTATCGAACTCCGCGCTCGAACCATTTACCTATGAAAACAAAGAGCTGCACTCTTAAACAGGCAATATATTTTTGTTTACTTGTACAGTACACAAAGCTTAATTGCAAATCTATAGAATCTATAAAATCAGGATGGCAACCAACCGATTATCTTTTAAAGTAAAAGTTCGTGAGCATATTCGCAAGAAGCTGGCAGTATCATCATAACGGTAATGTTTTCCCATTGTGTGTCTTATTTGTTTTAGTATACATATTTATGTGTATTTATTTGTGCTTATATTTATATATAATAAGATTTATATATTGAATTTATAGTTTGTAATAGGTTTATGTATATTTAAATGAATATTTATTCCTCAATTTTCGCTATTGCACCTACTACTGTATGTCTCTGCATCACCCAAGGGTTGACTGGTAGAAAATGCCTATGGCATTAAGTCCGCCTCTGTACATGTTTTGTGCTTAAAGTATTAAATAAATAAATAGAATACTAGCTGTTTTCCGCGACTTCGTCTGCATGAAAATAACCCAAATTAGAGGTTTTTGTCAGCATTTACCCACAAGAGAGGCTTTAGGGCCCCTCATTGTAACCTACATTGTTTTGGGTGACGCTTTTATCGTAGGTATAGGTATTGATGTCAATATGACAGAGGGCTCCAAGAAGAATCGTAACATTTTTTTTTTTTTTTTACTTTTGTGTGCGTCGAGTATTACGTAACGAATTTGGGGGGAGGGGGGGGTCTTGTAAAACATTACGATGCGTTACAGGGGCGGGAGGGGGTCTCTTTGAACTACGCGTTGCGTAACATTGTTTTTTTTTTAACCCTTCAGAACGTTCGCGTAGAGAGATTCTCTCACGCATTTTTTTTTTTTGTAAATCTATTTTTCGAATGAAAAATTTCACACATAGTATATTAACGCGATTAAAACAATAACAAAGGTATTTTAGCGACTTTCCGGTACTTTACGCCACATAATTGTGACTTTTAGGTAAAAATTGGCACTTGGTGGTTACGTAACGATTTACTAGAGGGGTGGGGGGGGTACAGAAAAACGTTACTGCGCGTTACATGGGGGAGGGGGGTCAAAAATCTACTAAAATTGCGTTCCGCAATACTTGAATGCTCCCTTTCCAGAGATTTCGTGCTAGGATTTTTTTTTTTTTTTAAATAAATTATCGTAAGTCTAAATACCTATCGGTGTATTGTGCTGCCGGGAACGCTTTGTGAGATCACTGTGCACGGAACAATCTAGCTAATCGCTAAGAACAGGTTTTCTTTGGGGCAGTTCTTGTTGTGTTCGTTTTTTGTTTTTGTAATTATGTTTGATTACTAAGTTATTTATAAGCATAAATATTATGTATTATACTCCATTTACTATAGCATTAGAAAAAAGAGGCTCGTAGAAGCAGGAGTGCGAAACATTTTATTCAAAGTTAAAAGTTTAAACAATTAAACTAAAAATGTTTTAACATAACTTTGATAAATAGGTCGTAATAACATCTTCATCACACATTTCTTACAACAAAACGAATGAATGAAACAAACGATTACGTCGTGATGATTTAAATTTAATTAAGATTAAAGGAAATAAAAGTCTTTTTTTTTACAATATTTTATTTAAAACAACAACTTTCAACACACAATAGTTGGTGTAACTTCTTCGTCTTCATCATATAATTTAGTCACTATCGTCAGAGAATAAAGATGAAGAAGTTTCACCGACGTTACCTAATAATAAATCTTTCTACCACATCATCCATTATGCTATAACTTTTCCTCTTCTTTAATTGCATGAGCAACGCAAGACTGCCATCGTTCTAGCGTAATACTATCCAGATCTTGTGGGAGTAATTGTTTCTCGTTGTCTAATTTGAACGTTTTCTTATGTTGAGCAAACACACACATACCCCATCATTTGAGCCCATATTCATTCTATAGGGTTGAACTAGCAGTGGTAGGGTGGGAGGCGCAATACTGAAATACCCTTCTCTCTAGCCATCTCATCTACAACAAACTTTTGGTATAGTCTTTGTATTTTTGCTTTTTCTAATAAAGTTGCCCTAAGATCTTTTTCCTCAAAAGGAATATTTTTGCTTTTAAACCATTCCTGTATATCTGCCTTTCGTGTAGCTGTGGTTGGCAGCTTCTCCAATGTCCTTGAGTGGTATAGCGCATTGTCCATAACAATTACAGCGCCACTCTCAATTTTTGACAAAATTAACTTGAACCATTTTTACTTTTGTCTATCGCGCTTCTATAACATATTCCCTGTAAATTGAGAGGTCTGGCTCTTATGAAACAGGAAATCCTAGTACAAGAGTCAGGGCTGCACAGATGATTGTGTCTTGAAGTGTAAATAAATAAATAATTATTATTATTAAAGTTGAAGGCCATTTCGGAGTGGTCATCTTCATCACCTTTCTTTGCATCAAATATTAATGCAGCATCCATTAAAAACCCTTCACAAACCCTGTGAAATAAAATTAATACAAGTCAATAATTCCGTACCCCCTATATAATTTCACTGCTGGAAATAGTTCATAGATAAATACTATAACAAAATTTATAACTTTAAAAGTTCGCTTTGCATGCGTTAATTCATAATACAATATAATATGTATTACTTAATTAATAGTCAATAACAATGGGGTGTTCATTTTTTTATGGCGAGGACAGTCCATAAAATAAATACCAGTATGACCGATTATAAGTTGGTTTTTTTAAACCAGCAGATAGACCATCCCAATGTGCTTCTTTTGAAGACTTATTATTAGTGTCATGCCATATTAGGCTTTTCGTGTGACCTGTTTGTATGATAAAAGGTTATTAATATAAATACCATTCATTTCACGAACCAATTTTGTGTGTGTTATTGAAAGCAAGAGGTCATACACTGCTTAGTGCATAAATAGCTGTTAAGAAATTTAGAAGCACTGTACCTTCATTTAGCCAAGTGTCATCTAAATAATAATATATTTTCCTTCCTTTATTCCTTAGCCTTTTTATTTCATGAAGATATTTTAGTCTCCAAAGGACGATCTCCTGCTTGTCTATGACTTCTATGAGTGCACTTTTTCTGCTCCGTTTGATTTATGTGAACTTTAATGTTTATTTAATTATTTTATACAGACTGCTTTTTTTAAAATCTGGCAGAGACTCGTCACTGTTAACTGCTTCCAGCATCTTGTCCAAGGTGGGCAACTCATTATTAAAGAAGAAGGAATGAATTTTCCTGCATATTCCACTAAATGTGATGTCATCAAAATCATCACGTTTCATGTGCTTCTGTTGGGGAGGGGGAGATTGCAGGCGACTTTTTATGTTGTACTCTTTGAGAATATTGGACAGAGTAGCCCGAGATACGCCTGTAAATAATAAAATCATGTGCGGAGTTTCTAAAATATAATACATTTTATCACAATGCATGTTAGTTTCAAATATTTTTATAGTAATAATTTTATGAATCATCCTTACCGGCAACTTCTGCGATTTTGTTTATCATCTCAGTCCTATAATGAGGAGTATCTGCAGGCCAGGACTCCAATTGCTTAAAAATATTTATCACAGGTTGTTTTTCTACAGCACGCAGCGTTCTCTTTTTTTTTGGGAGACATTATTATTTCGTCGGAGTCAACTTTTGGACCACGTTTTTTTCGCCGTTGGCTGTGGTCAGACTCAGCACTTATATGTTGTAAGCCACTCGGTCCCGCACCGGGATCACTCATAGCTCAAAAAAAAAAGTAACGTTTTGTACAAACAACCTAATGACAACACCGATAACAATACAATAATAAAGAAATAACTAAATATTATTTATTATTTAAATAAATAACAACAAAATCACGAAAATTAAACAATAACAAACAAAGTATTCACAAGTAAATGACATACATGACAATCTTAGAACATTGTCAAGTCAATTTCACAGACGACATAAACCAGTAAAATTAGAAATCCCCGGCTGTCACAGCTTATGAAGGGATTAAGTAACATTTTAGATTTGGTAGGATTATAGTGAAACAAAAAGCGTTGCAGTATTGTTGACTCCTGCTTCTTTTAGGTTTTTAGCATAGGCACTGTAATTTTAAATTGGAATGAAATAATATATCTAAATGAAAGCTACTTAATTTCATATGGTTGTTTTTTTAAATGATTACAATTAAGTGTGATGGCTGATATATAAATTCATTTTAATCGATTTGGCGTCAATCGTAACTATAACAAGTTTATTGTACTTTTGTTATAAAGTGTGGATCAAAAATAACCTTTTTTAACTTCTGTCTAATGCTATTATAAATGGAGTATAGATTATGTTGAAACTGTTTGTATTCCCCGTAAATTGTCCCTAAAGCTTCATTAGAAAACCAGGGTCAGACAGCTTCTGTCTGGCATTCATGCTGAAATAAACCTTTTCAATACAGTTGTTAAACATGGCGTTCTTTCAGAGGCTATAATTATGATTCGGAAATTGAATCTTTTGCATAGGCTTCTGTTACGCGGTCGTGACTTTAGTTTACGAGCTCGATCATTTTGTTTTGCAGTTTAGTTTTTATAAAACAATTTAAAAAGTTTAGTAGCAAGGAGTTTTCATACATAGAATAAAATGGGATTGATTCTATACGAGGAAAAATGAATGAGTCCAGACGTCTTAGAATTGAATTCTCAAAAGTCTATTAAATAGTTATTATTAACATAACCGGGATATTTACCATGTTTATTCATTTAAAAAAAAAAAAAGAAAAATGAATAAACATGGTAAATATCCCGGTTATGTTAATAATAATGTAAAATAGTTATTATTAACATAACCGGGATATTTACCATGTTTATTCATTTAAAAAAAAAAAATGAAAAATGAATAAACATGGTAAATATCCCGGTTATGTTAATAATAATGTTAGTGACCATGACAGTTTAAAAACTTATATTAAATAGTTGTTTAATAATCAGTTTTATTTTAATTATTTTCACATCAATATTTGTCAAAAATCGAATAGGCTGTATAGGGTGTTGTCGTTGAAAAAAAAAATGTTCAGTTGCAAAAACGCGCCATTTTCTGAAAATTGTAATAGATAGAAAGATAGAAACTATTATGTACACCATAAAAATTACAGATATAAATGTAGAACTGTTACATAGGGTATCACAATGGGCGGTCTTATCGCTAAAAGCGATCTTTTACAGACAACCTTTGGATGGACAAAAAGTAGAAGGAGAGACAATACTGCAGGTAGTCAGTGGTGTACCACTTACATACATATATACAATAATAAAGAGTAATAATTTTCCATATTTAACTAATTCTTTGATTTGTTTTTTACTGTTTACCACAACTGTATTGAAAAACGTCGTGTGATACACGGGTGTGAGTTTATTGCAAACTCGTGTCATTAAAAACCCTCGCCTTCGGCTAGGACTTGTTAATGACAGCTCGTTTGCAATAACCTACTTTCCACCCTTGTATCACAATATACTATTTTGGTGTAGCCGTGAGGCACACGCTTTTTTGTAAAACATTATTTTAATTTTTTTTTTTTTTTTTGTTATTTGTATTTTGTGTTTCACGAACTGTGACCAAAATAAACGTTATTCTTTCTTTTGCTTTCTTTCATTCCAAAGTTAAACTATAGCAGTTACGAGCTAAAGCCACAGGCAACGAAAACTTCAGTATTTAATAGAGAAATACGTCGCCAAAGTACCAGGGATACATAACACTGTGTAGGTAACCGCCTGTCGCTTGCAGTGACGACATTTTCCTCCGTCCCTCTTGCTACGCGGTCGAGCTAGTCTACCTATTCATGTATAGGCTACTTTGTTTGGGTTTTACCTACAGAGTGTACGGTAAACCTATGTATAGCGTTTATTTGGAGAAAGTCCTACTTCCCTGGGCGCCTTTGATAACGTAGTAGATAGAGAATGCAGTTTATAGGCACATATTATTCAGTAACTACGTTATACATATTTTCTCGTTAATGGATATCGTGATATTATCATCAGTAAAATTATCGATGTAGTACCTAATCATAATTTGACATCACTACCATCAATACTAGATCACGATATCGAGTATCGCGTGATAATATTGATAGTGTGATAGGCCCCTATATCAACGTGATTGTGTGATTTAATTATAAGCTAATGCCCGCGGCTTTGCCCGCGTGGCAGTCGGAAAATATCCCACGGGTACTACCGGGATTAAAAGTACCCTATGAGCTATTACGCAATGTCGACTAGTCGCCGGCGACTCGGTCGACGGCGACTGTGACTTACTATACCCAAAGTCTCTAATTCAGATAATTTATGTAAACAAAGTAATGTCAAGAAATGTCACTGTCAAAATGTCAGGACAGTGGTACAAAACATTTTATCATTAAATGTTTTGGTAAATAATCATCGATAAAATTAAAGTGAATTAATTATAAGAACAAAATACCATTGCCAAACAATGTGTTTTGTAGTGTGTCGGAGACACCGTATATGATAGTCATAATCAGCCCTTTTAAGCCCAGTGCTAGACGTAGGCGTCCCAAAATCGATTTCCAATCGAAACAGTTTACAGTCGTTTCCATTCAAAATGTGTCTAGATATGCTACTTACAATATGAATCTATTTATGAGAGTTGTAATATTAGTGTTGTTGAAGATGTAAAAAATTTGAAAATGTTTGGATCTCCTGCATTGTTACCAGTATCATAAAATATTTTATACCAGAAAATCTCCTTTTATTAATAACTTTGTTTAAAACCAAAAATTTATAAAAATAATTATGGTATGATTATTTTTTAATTATTATTTCTTAAAATCAGTACTTAAAAGAAAATAGAACCTCTTTTTTCGCAATTTTATGTGAATTACCATTACGAAGATATTTTTTTGTTGTGTTATCCCCTTTGTTTACATAAATTATCTGAATTTGAGACTTTGGGTATATAGTGTTTAAATAGGTGTTTACGCACTTGGTCGCCACTCGCCGGTCGCCCGAGCGACTTGACCACTCGCCGCGTGGTTGCGACACACAAGCGACTGCCGATTCCGGTCGCTGGCGACCAATAGGAACACGGCTTCAAATGAAAGCATTCACACTGCGAGCAACTGTCGAAGGACCGGACGTCGTCGCTCACAAAAATGGCTCAGACTTCCGACACTGATAAAATATTGGAAATACAATCCCGAAAAGCTATTTGGGATTTATCGTGCGACGAATATTATTTTAAACATTCCTTTTAATCTCCGTTCTTGTAAGAAAGGATGTACCCAACACTCTTTTGCTTTTCTTTTATTTTTCTACTAATTGCAACTTCTTCGACGTCCATTCTGCACGAATGTAGTACTTGAAATACTGTCGCTCGGCTTGGTGTCCTGAGTTACCTATGTTTTGGTCGCCGAGGGACCGAATCGCCGGCGACAAGTCGACAGTGCGTAATGAGCCTAATTCAATACTCAATAGTCATTATCTTTATTGCTTTACCATAATGTTTACTTAGGTGGTAACTATATAATTTAGATCATTATGGACCCTGTCGGGCACAGTAAAAGGGTAGAAGAGAGGAAGCCATGTTTTAGGTATAGGGACAAGTTTTAACTTACTTACAATCAAAGTCAGAAGATCGTGAATAAGATACTAACATTTCACTAATTTATTATTATTATTTATGTATTATTTTATCTGAAAATGTAGCTACTTAAATATATTAGATATCCTATTCACGTTATAAACTATCTGGGTGCCAAATTTCATCTAAATCCATTCAGCCGTTTTTCCGGCAATCCGGAACAGTAGATCCAGACAGACATGAACAAAAATTCTAAAAACTATATTTTCGGCATCAGACTCATTCCCACGCCTCGTAGCAATTACTTGTTTTCAAAAATATTCAATGTACAGTTTTGACTTCTTTACTATTTAGTCATAATCGTAGAACAGTGACGGATCTGACATTTATGTTAAACTCTGTCGCGCGTGCAATAACAGCAGTAAGTATATTTTTTGTCCAAATTGTGTTGATCATTGTTTCGGAATCAGCTCATTGCGCTGATTCTGAATCCATGTTCGACTCAATTTTCCCTAGTAAGGCAAACAATTATTTATTTAGGTGTTAAAATTATTAGAAGATTGGGAAAAAACCGGCCAAGTGCGTGTCGGACCACGCACATTGAAGGGTTCCGTACTTGGAAAGAATTAATCCTAAGAACAAACTTAACATTGTAGTTGGTAAACATAATCTCCCATACATTCCAACTGCAAATGTAAGTTTGTACGCACAATATCTAGAGATTTACCATTTTATTTTAAGACCATAAACTTCTTACAGATTTTCCTGTAATCTATAAGTATAGAACTATTTTCAGTATTTTTTTCAAAATTTTAGGTTCAGTAGTTTCGGAGATAAAGGGGGGAATGGTCAATTTTCGTCAATTTTCAGTTATAACTTAAAAAAAAATAAAAATAAAAATTATAAAAAAAAATTAAACCCTCATAGTAAAAACCCTTTCATTTGAAATTTTCACACGGTACAATTTGCAAAACTTTTTTTTTTTTAATTTTCTTGTTTGCCCCAAAACTGACCTCAATATTTTAAATTCATTTATTTACGGTTCACGTTCGTATTTGGGTCACTCAAATTGACACGTATACCAAATTTCAACTTATTCGGTCCATTACATAGATAAGGGGGGGGAATAGTATTTTTTCGTCTATTTTCACTTATAACTTTAAAACAATTTATTTTAAAATTATAAAAAAATATATTTGAGATTCTCACAGTAAGCCCTTTTATTTGATAAGTCACACGGTAAAATTTGCTAAACATTTTTTTTTTTCCTTGTTTGCCCCCAAAACTGACCTCAATATTCTAAATTCATTTATTTACGGTTCACGTCCGTGCTTGAGTCACCTAAATTGATATGTATACCAAATTTCAACTTAATCGGTCCATTACATTCGGAGCAAATTGGTTGTGACAGAGGGACAGACAGACACACGAGTAGTCCTATAAGGGTTCCGTTTTTTCCTTTTGAGGTACGGAACCCTAAAAAGTAATAATAATAGTAACAATTGAAAAAATAAAAGACATACCTGCTTATGTACACTTACGCCATGAGAATTATTACATCTAGCCTACAGAAAAAATACGATCGATCATGGGAATGAGACCGCTGCACTGTAGAGCCTATAATTTGCACTGTCGTGCCAATTATAGTGGACAGCACAGACTGGTAGTTCACACTGACATTACAAAACGAATTAGTAATTAAGTAACTTCCGACTGTTACTGTGGTATTTGTATCTTTTATATATAGACTAGCTTATGCCCGCGGCTCCACCCGCGTGGATGTCGGTTATCGCGTAAAAAGTAGCATATGTCCTTCTCCATATCCCAGGCTATATCTCTGCCAAATTTCATGACGATCGGTTCAGCGGTTTAGGCGTGAAAACGTAACAAACAGACAGACAGAGTTACTTTCACATTTATAATATTAGTATGGATAGATAAAACATTTATTCTGTGCACACAAAAGACAGCTCAACACACAAGAGCACAAATAAACGATAAAACAAGGTGCCAATACACAAAAAGAAAAACATAAATATGTGGCGGCATCTACAACGCCAACTGCGAACTAAGCATCAAAGGCCTGACGTCACAAAAATCCTACATCGCGCAATCAAAGTTTACCGCGCGACTAGCATATATACAGGTTGAAAAAATAAGGACCGTGGTGGAGGAAAACTACCCTTAATATTGATGATGACAAATTTTGTCAAATTAAAACTGCATTTAAAGATTTAGGCCCGTATTACAGAACGTCACTCAATACTCAAGCATTACTTAAAACTAGTTTCAACCAATCAAATGGCTAGAATCTAGTCTTAAGTAATGTTTGAGTATTGAGTGACATTCTGTAATACGGGCCTTACTCACTTGAAATATCACCTGCTTGAGCCGGGAATAGAACCTGTGATTTGTGAAAAAAAAAAACATTCTCTGTATTTTATGATACCAACCGAAAGAGTCATTCATAAGGATCAATTCCTTTGAAATAACATAGTATCTTACATTAAAGAAGGACTTTTTGTTGTAAAACTTACTATTCAAAGAAAATAGTTAATTTATGAATTGCTCAAAATGAGACCCACTTTCACGTACGCACAGACGTATTCTTCGACTGAATTCGCTACGTGTCTCCTTTTATATTGATGCTTTTTATCGTCTTTCTTTCATTTAAGATATTATGTTGTTTAAAAGGAATTGATCCTTATGAATGACTCAATGTTTTTTTTTTTTTTTTTCACATTTCAGCGGTTCTATTCCCGGCTCAAGCAGGTGATTTTTTATTAATCTTTAAATGCAGTTTTAATTATTTTTGAAAATATAGGAAAATTTGCCATCATCAATATCAAGGGTACTTTTCCTCCAACCACGGTCTTTTTTTTTCCAACCTGTATACTCAATACTCAAATCTTTATTGCATTCCACAATGTATAAGCTTAGGTGGTACACATTAAATTAAGAAACAATCGTGGACCCTTTCGGGCACAGAAAAAGAAACATAGGAAGTAGAGAAGACGACTTATAATCTAACATAATTTAAAATAAAATAAAAATAAAATATTTGTATTTTAATTGCATTTAAGGGATTTATCATTTAAATATTCGTTAACACTGTAATACTACTAATGCTACTGTGTGTGTACTTATCAATAGGTTTTTTAATTAATTTGTAAAAAAAAATTTTTTTTTTTTTTCTTTTCTTATTGATTTGGGTAATTTATTATATATTTTATAGACATAACCAGAGGGCTTGTTGAATGTATTTTAAGCGGGATGTTGGTAGGTTTAGTGGTGTTTTGTATCGGAGGGTGTATCTTGTTTGTATGTCTTCTCGTTTTGTGTAAAACACATATACTATATATACAACATCCCGACATCAACCGTCGGGCTGTTGCCCACCAGACACAACACCCGTCTAGTCGGACGATCCTCGGAATATCAAAATTCACCTCATAGTATGATAATATGAAAATTGACCGTTCCCCCTCCCCTTATCTCCGAAACTACTGGACTAAAATTTAAAAAAAAAAATCCTGAAAATAGTTCTATACTAATAGATTCCTGGAAAATCAATAAAAAGTCTAAGGTCTTAATATAACTTAGTACCTAAATCTCTCAATATTGTGCGTACAAACTTAGATTTTCAGTTGGAATTTCCCATACATTCCAACTGAAAATGTAAGATTGTTGTTTGTGATAATTCACATGTATTTGAACATATTGTAGTCTAACCACAATGTTAAGTTTGTTCTTGGGATAAACTCGTCCCAACTGCAGAACCCTTCATTATGCGTGGTCCGACACGCACTTGGCCGGTTTTTAACGAAGAGTTCCTTGTCGTGCACAATTTCATGCTTTTAGGCGCAGCAGTAATTAAGGCTGTGCCATCTCTGTCAGTGAATTTAAGATTTTTATTAAATAGATGATGTATCAAAGTTCTTTCTATTGGCTACGCTTATAAGAGTTTAGAAAAAATATGGGTTATGTTTTGGTTTTTTTATTTTTATTATCTATAATATAAAAATGAATCGCAAAATGTGTTGGTAAGCGCATAACTCAACAACGCCTGGACCAATTTTACCAATTTTTTTTTTAAATGTTCGTTGAAGTCCAAGAAGGTTTTTACGGCGAGAAAAATGAGGGTAGGCTAGAGTAGGGTAGGGTAGGTAGGTAGGTATGTAGGTAGGGTGGGGTAGTGTAGTGTAGGGTAGGGTAGGTAGGGTAGGGTAGGTAGGTAGGGTAGGGCAGGGTATGGTAGGGTAGGTAGGTAGGTAGGGTAGGGCAGGGTATGGTAGGGTAGGTAGGTAGGTAGCGTAGGGTAGGGTAGGGTAGGGTAAGTAGGTAGGTGGGTAGGGTAGGGTAGGGTAGGTAGGTAGGTAGGTAGGTAGGTAGGTAGGTAGGTAGGTAGGGTAGGTAGGGTAGGGTAGAGTAGTGGAGTTTATACTATAGCTTTTGACAAAACGAAGTCTGTCGGGTCAGCTAGTTTAATATATATTTAAATGTAATGTTGGTGATTTTTTAATTTTTGTTACTGAATTATCAACATATAATTATTTATTAGTGAATTATTGATACATTTTAAATGCGTAATGAATTTTAAATATGAATGTAATGTTTTATTTTGAATTATTATTGTATTTATCATGATCACTGTAATATTTTGTATGAAATAAATGACATAAGACTTATCTTGAGTAGGTACTTACGTGAAAATTACGAAGAATACACGAAACTTCACGTTAAACTGACAATACAGCATATTTTTTTTATCCAATGCTTATTATAATCGACGTATTCCATATCGGGCACCTGCTTAAACGGCACCAGAGTAAATGGCACCTGAGGTATTCCACATACGGCACCTATCGATTTTTCGCGAATAACATCAGGTGCTGTTTAAGGCTCGTACAGACTCGAGCGATATCGCGGGCGCGACGCGACACTAGTAGCACAATTTCTTTGTCGGTGCCTGTCGCGGCCGCGATATCGCACGAGTCTCTACGAGCCTTTATGCGGGTGCCCAATGTGGAATACGTCCTATAATCTGTTCTAAAAGCATCTGGTGAAAATGTAAAAAAAAACCCTGTTCTGGTTAAATTCTTACGCAATCACTTAGCTTATGGTATTAGTAACACATTCATCTATATTTAGAAGGTTACAACTTTATATCTCAGCACTTTTTCCAACAAACATTGAATAACTTTTCTAAATTGTGACTGAAAAATCATCGACGAAAATTGAGGTTATAATATTAACCTCAACTATCAAATGAAAAGGTGATTTAGAATTAGAATTTCGGGATTAAGTATTCATAGGTACTATAGTCAAATCAAACACTCAATTTGCAAGTAGCATTACAAAATGACCTCCATAGGTACATACGTGCTACTACTCGACTGATGGATTTTATGAATGAAAAGTTGACTTAAATACTTATTATCTCTTTGACTACAACATTTCTTATATAATCTAGTTTTAAAGTAAATCAAGATAATTAAAAATAAATTAACCTAAACTAAATAAAACTAATAACAAAATGAACTAAAATATGGCGTCGAAAAATTCCTCCGCATCGCTGTCGACTGGTAATGTACCCAAGAGACTGGCAGCATTGCCACGTTGTATGGCAATGCTTAGCCTCTGGCCAAGATAAAAGCCAGCCCTTGGGTCACGGGAAGCGTCAACCAGCCTTTTGGAGATTTCATTGCTCTTTGACTTAATTTCATATTTTTGACATTTCCATACCTAATATTTGACTAATTTGCTATTTGAATTTTTATCCTATTAAATTTAATTCAGTGTCAAAACATGCTGGTCCTGCTCCATAGGACAATTTATTTAGAGTCTAGACAAAAATCCAACTGGTCGCTAATTTATTTGTATAATTCATATTATATAATAATCTAATCAAAACCCTGACAATGTATTTGTACGCCGGAAACGCCAGAATATTATAAACTTTTAAAACTATGTAACAACTCCGTAACAATATTCTGAAAAATAAATGGACTATTACTATTAGGGATCTACCGATACATGAATTTACCGTTACGATACCGATACCTATTATCGAAGTAAATAATCGGCGATACCGATACCGATATCGATGGCTTAGTAGTTAATACACCCAGTAAATAAAGAATGATGTACGTACTTATGCATAAAACATATGTCATATATAATATATGTATAACATAACTTATGTTAAATAGAATAAATAGACACACGATTTTGTAAAGTGTGACAAAAATTGAAATTAAAAATAATGAAAAATAGCAAATCATAATCAAAGAAAACATTTTTTTAGGTAATTATCAAGCAATCAAATCAAAAGTAAATCAATATTAATAATCAAAATTCATTTTAGGAATCAAATTTATTCAAATTACTAGCAGATAATCTGTTGCGCAATCATTTTGTATGAGGCGCGTCATTCTTTTCACGTGCTTTTCAAACTGTGATATCGACTGTATCTAAATCGGCGATACCGATATATCGGCCTGCCGATTATATCGGTATCGGTATCGTTACATCGCTAATTACAATTACTATGGAGGTCATTTTCTAATCCATTTGTTTACATTTCCATGAGATACTTTTAGAACAAATCATACTTATATCGCCCATATCGGAGCGAAATACAGAACCGTAATTTTCAATTTACTCATCTCTCTTTCAAAATGCAGCCCATAAACAGTCCAATTCCTGGAATAAATACATTCAGTCAACTGAGCTACATAAACATGAGCGATCAAGTATGTATTTACCCTTGCCTCGCCGTACTTTTGCATCAAAAGATAATTTTTCCCTCATGACTGAACGCATACTGCCGGCAATGGAGAAAATGTTCAAAATTCATATTTGTGCTTTCATAATAAACACGCTAGTTCCGAAATTGAACTATGAACGCTTCAACTCAAAGTAGAATTTCGCACAACGATTAATTTAGATATAAATGAGGATATGACACGAGCACTGAAAATGAGTATATGACATCGGTAATAAGCGCACTTGTTACAGAAATTCCAATAATTCACAAAGGGAAGTTTTAATGAAAAGTAGTTTAGAAACAATGCTTTGTGATTTACGGAACAATTTAGTTGAACAAACTCGTTTGGTAGAAGGGAAACCTGTTAATGAAAACATATGTTATTGATTGACTCACTTGTCGTCACAGCCGGGGTTCCAAAGAAAAAAAGAGCACCTTGCCACCGGCGCCCCTCGGCGATATCTTACGCAAACCTTATGATTACACCTTTAAAATTACAAGAAAAAACACACACGCCACACGGAGCTTTCAATCGCACCCAAACTGTCGACAAAATGCCGGGGAAAGACCGTCAGAGTCATTCAAGACCACCTTTTTTTTTTTTTTCAACAAGCCCGGGGTTCAATCATCCATTACAAAATCCACCTTATTCGGTGGTGTTAAGGTTTGTTTTAGTCTGGGATGGTTTATATAGGGGTGCATCTGGTAGCCGGCTGGCCCCATTTGTGTGATTTACCCCGGCATATGTGGCGAGCTCGTCGGATCCGCTCTAAACGGGAATGAAGCGTACTCGAGCTTCAAAAATGAATGATATTGCAACGAATATCACAAAAGGGATTCCTTTTTTCTTTTTTGTGTTTATCTGGATTTCCTGTTTCTAGTGGAGCTCTAATGTATTGGTTGGCTAATTAGAGAAAATTCATCGCAATATTCGCAATACATTTTCTGTTTATTATATAGCAACTGTTGTGTTTACTTACATAAGTATATCAAAGTTTCTAAATAAGAGGTTGAAAATAAACATAAGCCGAGCTTTTATAAATTACTATTACTTAATTCTTTCTTTAGATCCCGTATCCAATTTAATCACGAACAAAAATAACTGTAAAAAGGTCGAATCATCCAAAAAAATAACCCTTTGGCACTAACACGTCATTATTCTAAAATAGAACATTGTTTAAAAAATCACGTGCAAATTATAACTGTACAAAAGTGAAATGATTTCAAAACATAACCCTTTTGCGCGTCATCATTCTAAAAAAGAACATTGTTCAAAAAACAAACCGTTACAACAAAGAAAAAAGTTAAAAATGGAACCCTCGTATAGTCACGAACGTCGGATAAAAATATCAACAAGAACACGTGGTTAGTACGCGCATGGAAGGATTCTGTCAATCGTAGCCACGATGGATTTGCATAACAAGCCCATAGACCCGTGGCCGACTATTGTAACCACCCTAGCTAATAGAAAAAACGAGTTCTATTTTATAGAACGTTGTTTAGAAAAGGATTAAATCCTGTGTTGAATTTATTAATATAATATTGTTGATACCTATAAGAAGGTACCGTGTAGTGTCGTACGTAAAGAATAGCACCACCCCATTTCCTCCCGTGGGTGTCGTAAAAGGCGACTAAGGGACTCATTAGAGAATGGGCAGCAGCGTTCTCTATGCAACACACACAACACCATACTGCAATTGGCGATTATGACAAATTCCCCCCTTTTGGGGGAGGCCTATGTCCAGCAGTCGACGTCTTTCGGCTGAAATGATGAAAATGATGATAAGAAGGTTACAAAAGGGCACCGAACCCAAGAGGCATTTACAGTCAAGGAATAAATTCGAAAGGTTAATTTTTACTTGTTCAAAATCAATCAACATTTTGTATGGAACTGACAGTTCGAAAAGGTGACATACGCCCGCTATGTGGAAAAGCAAATTGATTTAAAATTTGAAATTTGCTTAATATTATCGCTCCTTGACCGTACAATAGTTTTTCTAATAAATATGCTCTACTCTCTGTGATCTACATATTTTAATAGTGTTTAGTAGATTTAACTAATAAAGAGGTTTCATAAATCGTTTCGCGCACATGAAAATCTAACCACTTTGAAAACAATATCCTGTGCACAAGGTAACCAACATCTGTTTACCGGCCCACTTTGCAACGACCAATAAAAAAAACTTATGTTGATATAATTTTTTCAGGCTCTGTTACAATGATCACAGATGTTTGACCACCTCGGCTGGTTTTTTTTTCAAAAACAAGGGGTTCAGCAAAAATCTGATGATGCGATGCTATTGGTTGATGAGCGTAGTGAAGCGTTACTATAGCGGCCAAGCGCTGCAAGCAAGAATATTATAGTCCTTACGGTGGTCCGATGTCCGAGTCCGCGATAGTACAAATACTCAAATTGTTCCGTGCCTGGCCCCATACAAGACCGGACCTATGGTATACCCCTGTGGCACACTAGTTTTTGAAGAGAAAACTTCTTTAGGCGCGTTGAGCGATTTTTGATAGGCGAAAACTTATGAGTTCGCGATCGTCACCGAACGCTTTCCATGAGCTATGTGTATACTGTGTATATATGTGTACTTTTTGGGTGAACAAAAATCGTGGAACTCACGTCATCGTCACCGAACGCCTTCCATGAGCTATGTGTATACTGTGTATATATGTGTACTTTTTGGGTGAACAAAAATCATGGAACTCACGTCATCGTCACCGAATGCTTTCCATGAGATATATGTATAAAAGAACAGTTATTCCAATGTTTTGTTTTCACTTCTGTCGGCAGTCATTATGACTACGATTTTTTATTATTTTTTTCGTTCAAATAAGATTTGCCTTTTCAATTAAAAATAATACAAAAGGCATGGCATTATGTCCGGCTTAGTACACTTGTGTGCTTCAAGTATGAAATAAATAGTAAGCGAATGCTAAAATATCTGCAAGATGAGCAATATAATATTGACGTTACAGCAAATTATTTGTGTCAATAATGTAGGTTATGTTTATTAAACATTCTTCCTTATACGTCAATTATATATTCATTCATTTGCTTTTTCTTCAATTCTCTTTGAAATCAAATACAACACACTGTCAATCACCATCTGAATGATTTTGATTGAAAGTGTGTTGCGAGTACTTCGCATCTGAGGATCATCAACATTAAGGATAAGTGATTACAAATTCAACATTGGTGCCGATTCTCTTGTACACCGAACTAAACTAACTAAACTATCACTAAAATTCCTTACTTTTGGCTATGAGAATCTTAAAGCTATTCTGCAAACAAAATTCTCTAAATTTAAAAATTAGTTTGACACAACTAAATCGAATTTGACAATCGTGACTCCACGTGGTATTTTTTTTTTTTTGGCTTCGCAACGTTGTACTTGTTTGCCTATGATTTATTTTAGAGCCGGAGGCGCACATGGGGGGCAGCCGCGACGTGTTTTTTTATGGAATTTTTCACTTTTTGTGTGGAAAAAAAAAAAAAGATTACCTACATGTAGCGTAATAGTGGTTTAAGGTTTTCTAAAAGGGGGTCGAAATTTTCATTATTTTTGCGATAGGACGCACCATTTTGGAGATATAAGCAAAAGAAAAGAAAAAAATATATAGGGATAAACACGAAATATTTTAAGTGATACACCTATAAGTGGTAAAGAAGCCATGGAAATGATTTTCTTTAAAAAAAAAAAAAAATAATTTAAAATTACTTGATATGATGATTAATTATCAAAATTCACCGCGCTCGTGCCGCCACCCCACCGCACCGTTCGGCGTCACCGCGTCGAGGCGGGTCATTCATAGAATATGTAAATAAAGGATTTTTTCGCTTTTTTACGACATAAAGATGTTTCTCTTAAAATATTTCGTGTATGAATAGATACACCTTATATACAGTACTGGTTTTGCACCAGAAGTCGAGATGATTGGTGTGAATTTTAGTTCATGAAAACTAATTATATTCCACACCTTTTTAATCGCGATTAAAAATAGTCAGATTTAGTTAGAAAATCTAAATTTTAGTTTAAAAACGTCAAATTCAGAATAGCAAAATTGCCATTTACACTAAATTTAAAAACTCAGTACTATCTTAGAGCTGTCAAACTAAATTATAGTTAAGTTGTGTCACTTTAGTCAATTTCAGAATAGGAAATGGTCGTTTGACAGGAATAAACTAAATTTTGGTGATTTTTAGTCTAGTTTAGAGAATTTTGTGACAAGAGAATCGGCACCATTAGTTCAATTATATTCAGATTCTTTTAAAATTGGAACTAGTGATTTAAATAAAACATTTGTAGTTCCATCATGGAACTGTTAATGGTACTAGTGGCTATAAATACAGTATTATCCCCCAACCAACCAACCCATCCAACGTTTACTTGTTATAGTTTGATCTAAGAATGAGAGGAGACTAATTATAACAGTTAAGTGATGGGGAGTCACTGGGTCCCAGATGCGGGTGTTTCATGCTGATGCGGGCAACCATTTGTGACGTAAAGCCGGGTTCATTCAATAAGCAACTAACAATGCAACCAAAGGATAATTAATGTTATTTTAGTATATAGAGGTATGAGGAACAGGGTGTAAAGTTCACTCATAATCTATGGAAAAGGGAGGATTCTCCGACCAGACGGGTGTTTTGTCTGGTGGCCAACTGCCCGACGCTTGATGTCGGGATGTTGTATATGTGCTAGTCGCGCGGTAAACTCTGATTGCGCGATGCAGGATTTGTGACGTCAGGTCTTTGATGCGTAGTTCGCATGTGGCGTTTTAGATGCCGCCACAAGTACCTATAAGCGAGGGAATAGGGATGACGACAAAAAAAAGTATTTTTGTCTGTCATGTAGATTATTAAAAAATATTAAACACGTATTTTTTTTTTTTTACTTAATCAAAACATTACGGCGATACATTGAGTTCAAATGTGGCATGACGTCACTGCTCGCTAGATTTTATACGTAGTTGTGACGTAACGATTCCCCACTCCCCAAGTTTAATGTGTTTTATCTAAGTATTTTTTTATTAACAGGATAAAGCAAAAAATACGTATCTAATATTTTTTTTATTAGATATCTGATTAACGGACTGAACAGTATTTTTTTTTTTTACCCAGGACACATCCCTATTGCGTAACACACAGCAGATAGCTTTCCTTTTGACAGTTCAACAACATTCATTCCGTTATTTACTTTGTTGAGAAGACAAATTTTTGGAACATTTATGAAGCAATGGATTAGCTATAGGTATCCTTCAAAACGGACAAACGGACTTAGCAAAAGACAGAGAAAGCTGGCACTCTCTGGAGGAGGCCTTCACCTCAGGGGTTCTCTAACAAAAATAATTAATTATTAAAATCGTTAGCACTGTAAAATCTTTAGAGAAATATAAGGCTTTTTTTTTTATATCCTTCAAAATCATTCAGATTATGATCGATAGTAAGTTACGCAATTAGAGTGCTGGACCTTCCCGCGGTATTTTGTAGGTCAGGGCCTCAAGTCTGCTATTACAATAGTGTCAGAATGGTCTCTTCATTGTGAGTTTTTGACAGATTTGCCATACAAACACTGTCAAATACTCACAATGGCGAGACCATTCTGACACTATTGTAATAGCAGACTTGAGGCCCAGGTTTTTTGTATCTGGCTGTCGTTCTTAACGCTCCCAAATTATTATCATATCGCCACAGAGCATGTAACGGCTGTTTTTTATATATAGAAGGGGCAAACTTTAAATTGAAATAAAACACAGAAAAATGTTTTTAATATCCATACAATTAGCTTTATTTGACAGATAATTTTATGAAATTAATGTTTTAATATAATTTTGGCCATGTAGCCGCCACGGCTGACGCAGGAGGCTTATTTACTGAAAACTTAACTTTTTATTGGCTTAATTCACTACAGGTTTTGTCTGGGGATAATTATGTAAGATCATAGTGATCGATTGTTCACAGTTTATCTGCGTAGACATGCAGTCTACACCGACAAACAGGTAACAATTGATCACTCGGATGCCAACATTCGACGCATAATTGCCGAAATACAGCCTGATTTACTGCGAAGTGTGTGTGAAAATTTGACCTCCAGATTACGCCATGTACGCGCCAGCCCTACGTATGCCCGAAATCATAATCCAATATTAATGCCATAAAATTATCCATCAGATAAAACCAATTTCATGGATATTAAAATAATTTGGCTTTGTTTTATTTCAGTTTAAACTTCTCCGCTTCTAAAATAAACACCCTTTATAACCTAAAATGCAGTTCTCTCTACACCTCAATTATACAGCGATATTTTAAATTGGCTAGCTAAACTCCGCAGAAGCGAAAAGTATCGATATCTCAACATAATGAAACAGGGGCGATCGATCAGAGTGGTCATAGATGGCTGCTCATCGGATCTTACGGGAATTGACGTCGGTGTTCCTCAGGGGTCTGTTCTTTCTGCGACTCTATTTTTGCTGCACATCAATGACCTGCTACAGCTCGGTGCTATTGGGTACGCAGATGACAGCACAGTCTCAGATAGATACCTGTCCAGTGCAAGAGCCAGCAGAGAAGAATGAACCACTCTTAGGCGCCTGTTACACTGAACGTGTAACTAGCGTACTGATGAATGTCAATATTTAATAATAGATTTCTAGATTTCTTGATTCCGTATTGACGATCCTTTGGAATGTGATAAATATTGAACGTCTAATCTCGAAAATTAATGAAAATTAATGCAAATTTTTCTCTTGGGGTAATAGCTGTTCTCATAACTGTATTATCATTACTTTGTTAAAAATGGTGTTACCATTGTTAGAAGTCCTTCAAAGCAAATATCGGGCATTCGAAAATAATTCTCGTAATCATCCATTTCGCCATGTAGTTTCATTTTGGCCATTAAATTCAAATGGGTTTACCTTTCTCTTTGTAGGTACCAGTTTTTTGACCACCGTGTTCTTGTAACTTTTTTTTTTAAACCAATTGCAAAAATAATAGCCACACAAGCTTTAATTTTTAGCTGTATGTCCATTTTAAGGTGTATTCAGCAAGAAACCGGACTAAATACTGACATAATAAATATTGAACGTGTGTCTGGTTTATTAATCCATCAATAAATACTGAACTGACGAATCGCAGCAGTAAATACTCTACGTGTAACAGACGCCTTAGAGAGGCCATGGTGGAGCGAATCAATTTGACCCTAAATCTCGTTTCCCAGTGGGGCGACGACAATCTGGTCAAATTCAATGCTCTGAAAACACAGGCGTGTCTTTTCACTGCTAAAAGGAGCCAGTTTCAGTTATCTCCTACTTTCCGAGGTGCATCTGTACCAGTAAACCACCGCCTAGAGCTTTTGGGTATGGAGTTGAGGTCTGACCTCAACTTCGGCTCAACCATCGAGTCAAAAGGACAGACTGCAGCCAAAAAGCTGGGCATCCTAAATAAGGCGATACTTCACATCTGGACAGCTTTTAAGTTTGTACAAAGCACAGATCCGTTCCTGTATGGAGTATTGCAGCCACTTATGGGATGGCTCAGCAAAGTACCAACTTACTGCACTTAACTCGGTAAGACGCAGAGCGAAAAGGCTTATAGACGACGAAACGTTGGTGTCTAGGCTTCACAGCCTGGCTCATCGGCGTAATGTTACTTCGGAGAGTGTGCGCAGGAGCGCCACGACCTGATCCCACTATCGCCCTTCTATACCGGACTACCAGACATACTGCAGGGTACCATGCATACTTGGTTGATATCCCGTCCAGTCGTCCAGCGCTTCTACTCTACATTTATTATGCGCACAGCCAAAATGTGGAACTCTCTGCCAGCGTATGTGTTGTCTATGTCTATTTGTCTCTGCAAGAGTAAACAGGCATCTTCTGGGCACACTCGTTCCATCATAGACCTCATCCATCGGTTTCCATTAGGCGTGATCCAGGTCAAGATCAGGCCCAATCAGTCATTGAAAAAACGTAAAATAAATGTTTTTTTTTTTTATGAAGGTTTCACTGACGTGATGAGTAGTAACAATACTAACAGCAGCCGTCGACGTCCTAAAATAAAACATCAAATCGTTTTATATTATGCATATTAATCACGCCGCAAAAGTGACTAACTAAAATATTGAAATAAAAATATTTTTAGGGTACCTCCCCTACACGTAAAGTGGGTATGATATTTTTTTTTTCACATTTGTCCCATGGTGTAGGGTATCGTTACGATGTTTATCATAAAGATAAACATCGTTAACATTGTTAAATATAATTTATACTCCATTTGAAATAAGGTTAGACATTTAAAAAGGCTTTTTACGTCCGTTCAACCGATTTTTGACTTCTATTCTGTAGGCATTTGATTATTCTGTAGGTTTTTTAAGCTATTGCATAGCTTCTATCGCGGGCCTTGAGCGCGGGGACCGAATCCAGAAATTCCGTAACGAAAAAACCTCACGCTATTGCTGTCTCGCTTTAACATCTATTCGACTCTATCGCACTACGCTACTCAGCCGCCATAGCTACCGGCCGCCATATTCTTGTCTTGTTTGTTGTCAAGAACTTTGTCAACAAAGCGCTGTTTTTGTTTTTATTCTGTGTTTTGTGGATATTTATCGTAAATTAGAGTTATTGTTGTATTTATGTATGTACGTGTGACGTAATTTAAGTTGCAATGCATTACAAAACGTGTGAAATATGTGTTATAAGATCCGGCCGGTCAGATGGTCAAATGCGAATCTTCATAGCCAAATTTCCTTTGAATGAAGATAGGTAAGCATATATTTTCAATTGTTATGTTAAAAAACATTGATAAGCTCTTACAGAAAATAAATTACTTGATTTAAAGTCCAAAATTTACAAAATTACAAAGTAACCTATCAATATGCTAGTGCTTGACGCATGTTACTTTTTTATCGACTGTCGATATTTTTATTATTATAATATTCCTATTTCATTTAATTTTCTCTGTTATTCTATTAATACTGCAAAACCAAAATAACAAAGATATAAGTTTAAATACACTACTATTATAATCATAATAATGTAATAAAATGTTCCAGCTAGATGTAAAAAATGGGTTAAAGTTACGGGAAAGAAGACTTGGTGTATGTACCCATTGAAAAGCTACATCAATTGGAACATATTTGTGGCAGTCATTTTCTACCAAAGGATTTCAATAAAAAGAAGACACAACTAAGAAAAAATGCTACTCCGTCTGTAGAACTTACTGCAGAACCAATGGCAGATGAGCTGTTCGTTGGATTTGCACTACACATCTTCAAAAGTGAGCAAACAGGTAAGACTTTATTTTCCAGTCGTAATTCATCCTAACTCACCCTTTCCGATTACTTTAGTAACTCATGTTCAATTATATTTTGCAGAGTTATCTTCTACTTCGACTACTGCGATTCTTGGACTGGTACATCTAGTAAGTTTTTTTTTTTTGGGTACTGTACGTCCGAATGAAAAAACGGAACCCTTATGTACCTTCATCTACTGGACCGATTAAGTTGCATTTTGGTACACATGCAAAATGTATCATGTGACATATGAAATGAAAGGACTTGACTATCTAACTGGACTTAATTATCTTTTTGTATGCACGTGTTTCTGTGACAAATAAACCTATTTTTCTTTCTTTCTGTCTTTCTGACAAGAGAACTTTTTTTTTAATTATTTAAAAAAAAATCCTCTTGACAAGTCCTTTCATTTCATTTTACATTTTTAATGAAAATTATTAAAGAAAATAGATGAAAATTTACCATTTCCCCATTATCTCCGAAACTGCTGATCCTAACATTAAAAAAAAAGAAAATAGATGAAAATTTTCCATTTCCCCCCTTATCTCCGAAACTGCTGATCCTAACATTAAAAAAAATACAGTGTACAGTTCTGTACTTAAAGATTACAGCAAAACCTTTAAGAAGTCTATGGTCTTAAAATAACATGGTAAATTACTCAATATTGTGTGTACTTACATTATTATTATGCAGTTGGAAAGTATGGGGAAACATGTTTTTCAACTACAATGTTAATTCGGTTCTTGGGATTAATTCATCCCAACTACGATACCCTTCATTGTTTTTGGAATTAGAAGTGAATGACTACATTTTGTTTTTATTGCAGTACCTTCAACATCAACTGCTGAACCATTGCCAGTAGAATGTTCAAAAGACAGGAAAATATGTTCTATTGCGGGTAAGGTTTATGTTTATTTTAAACTTATTAAATTCACTTTACTATTTGATTAACTGTATTGAATGTATCAATTGTAAATATTACAGATACTTTTTTGTCTATTACAGACCCTTATTCAAATGAAAATGTGATAAAAAGAATGAGACTAAGCCCAAGTAACTATTCGAGATTAGAATTAAATTTGAATTCACTTGTTCATGTGTCAGTTAATAAGCAACGTGTTTTCTACATTTCAGTACCTTCAACATCAACTGCTGAACCATTGCCAATTGAATGATCAATAGAAAGGAAAAGGTGTTCTAATTATTATAAAAAAACTTAAGTCCAAAGTTTTGTTTTATTTTATTATCATCACAGCAAATCTCATCTTATAGTCAAGTTTACCTCGGATTAGATCTAGACTATACAATGGGATTTGTCTCTGAACCCCGCTTACGCCAACGTGGAATCACAGCCGTAGCTGGTTTCTTTTTATAAGAAAATTACCACGTAACCTTAGTTCAAATCGAAAGTTACCGTTGGCCTAAGTGACCTTTGCTTTAAATTTATTAAGAATGAAACCGTAAAAATGTCAGGATCCTAAAACCCGAAATTTTTTACAGCAACATATCGATAAAAATTACGAGTGAGTAGTAGTACATCCCTATCTTGTTATTATGTTGGCAGCTTTATGTCATGTCTGCAGTCCGTGTCATTTCTGTTATGTTGGTATTCATTATTAGCTCACGTTTCATACAAGCGACGTTTTTCATTTTTATCTATGGGACTCCCGTCTCTTAATATTATATACTCTTTGTTTATTTAATAAAAGAAAAATTTGTTTTCTTATCGGTCACCACGCTCAAAAAGTGTAACTTGAATTAATATCAAAGAAAAAGAAATACTGCATAAATAAAATAAATAAATAATTATAATTGCATAAGTTGATACAAAATGCTATGCAATAGCTTTACCGCGGCAGTCCCCGAGTGCCACAAGTCTTTTTTTTTTTATGGCATTAAAAGCAAAAAAGTGGTTACAATACCAACTTTTTACTGCAGTTGCCATTTGTCATGCCACCAACGCAATAGAAGTCAAAATCGGTTGAACGGACTGTAAAAAAAGGTTTATTTAAATATCTTATCTTATTTCAAATGTAGTATAATAGTTATTTATGATACTAGTGCGGTAAGTTGGTTTTTACAAACGAGTAGACGAATGTAAGCCCGAGACGAAGTCGAGGGCTTACCATAGTCACGAGTTTGTAAATACCATTTCTGCACGTGTGTCATACAACGTTTTTCAATACATTTGCGAGAAAACGGTACAATATGTAATGAAAAAAACTTTTTGATTAGACTATTTTTAATAGCAAATAAGAAATTTTACAGATAGGTCACTACTCTTGGAAATTAATAGTAAAATTTGAACAATTATTGAAATTCAGTGAAATTGGCTGCTTTGGAAGCTTAACTGACTGACTGACATTAATTTCACACGTATTATGTTGAACGGGAGAATGTGGCGTAGACGTCGGCGACGACGGCGACGGTGACGTCGGTGGCGGCGGAGCTTGCAGCGGAGGCGGCGGTGGCTGGACGTTTTCGCGTGAGGTAGAAGGGCGCGGTCCCATACCATTATTAATTATATTTATACACTTTGATATCTTGTCGCCTACTTCAATTTTATTGTGCACCGAGTCTTCAATATAACCCTCTGCAACATTATTAGAGCGCCATCCTCAGTGGCGTTTCAGTGTAATGATATCGGCTCCGGAATTAGCTAGTAATGTTGCAGAGGTCCTTCTAAAGCTGTGACCGGTATAACTAGCCGGATTTTCCAATTTAAAAAACGTGGCTATTTCTTTTGCTACACTACCGATTTTGTTAACGCCAACGACTTGCCGAATGCATTTACCGTTTTGGTACTTCTGAAAGAATCTGTTACTTTTGACGTTTGTAATTCTTAGAGCTTGATACTTCTCGACAATTGCGTAAAACTCACCATGTATGGTGAATGTACGGGGGATTTTGGTTTTTGTGTCGGGTAACTTGACAAGCAATAAGTCCCCATGGTTTTCGATATCGCTCAAATTATGTTGGCTAATTCTTGTCGACTGCACGCCCCAGATATACAAAAAAAAATTTAGTAAGTAATTAGCTTTATTTAGTATTATTTTATTTAGCTTTATGTAGTTCTGTACATGTAAATGACCAAAATAATTAACTATCAATTATAGGTACCTATCTACTAAATTAAAAATTGCCTAATAAAATATTATAGCAAATAAGTAAGTGCCTACAAAAAGGTTTAAAGTAAAGAAAAGTTTTAAAAACGTACCTTAGTTACTAAATATTCTTAATTTTTTTTTTTTTTTGTTTATGGCATCTTGGAGGTATAACCACTGGGGGTACCTGCTCCTTAACCGGGCTTTCCTGTGGTGCCGCAAGCTCCTAAACGAAGTTTACGCCTCCAGCCAGGGGAGTTTTTACTATAATCTACTTAAACTAGACGACTGCTCGCTAAGGGCACCCCAGGTGGGGTTCGAACCTCGGCTTAGGGCAGTGTCGGAGGGAGGGTGGCAAGGGACCGTCGGTGGCTGGATAACATCAGGGTTCTGATTATTGTCATGGGGAGTTTGGATTACAGGCTCAGCTAAACCACATGCTGGCACATCGTTAAGCGGCGTCAAGGGACGGGGAGGGCTATTATTATTGACGATAATAATAGTAGGTCGGGGTGGGTTTCACGCGGGACCTCTAAAGCGAGGAATTTGGATCGTGTGCGTGTGTGTACTCTACGAGCTGTACTGGTTTCCCTACGACTCTCCTGGATGAGAGTGGTGGGGTCGTCTGGGTCGGTAATATTTTTCATCTGGCGCTTCATTAAAGAATTTTTCTACGTTAGCTGCAGTGAACACTTTTGATTTCTTGCGATCTGATTTGATTGATCTGTCGTTTCAAAAATACATGTAGTTTTATATGTATTTTGTTCAATCTATGTCATTATCGGTTTTTAGAGTCGTTTTTAACATTGAATATATTGACCAAATTGAGGACGGCTTATACTTCACACGTAGGTAATTGAAATAAGCCATCAAAACATTTTCAGAGAATGATTGAGTATTTCTTCGAGTCTTCCATGCTATAAAATTCTTATAAATCATCAAATAGCGCTCTCGCGATTTTGACGGCAAGAGACCGTTTTCTGCAATTTGCGCCTCATTCAAAATATCAGGTGGAGTAGATTCCATATTAATATCAGATTCCTCGCTTGAACTCATTTTTTTTTTTTTTTATAAATATCAGTCGGAATGAATTGGAAAGTCGCAACAATCTTTGACGTTTCTAATATGAAAATGGCGCGAATTTGCAAATGGCGCCACATGCACGTGGTGGAAATTAGAACTACATCTTTCGTCTCATTTACTCTTTAGTATTAAAGTGAGACAAACGTATTGAGCAAAAGCGCTTCCAAGGAGGTTCGATCAGTCAGCATAAAGTATTCTTGTAATGTGAAACTCCTTGGTGGAATTCTTATAATATTTAAAAAAAACCGTAAAGAATACGCACGGTGCTATACAACGGGGTATGCGGTAAAATAGGTACTTAGGTGAGAGTACCTATTTTACCGCACGTTCCGTTGTATGGTGCGTAATTTTTAACTTTCGAACAATGTATACAGGCTTCGTAAATGCATTTTTTGAGCAAATATGTTGAAAATTATATTTATCTACCTAAGTTATCAATGTTTGGTAAGAGAATCTAATCTCAGTACAATTGAAAATGAGTTATTCAACACCGTAAAACAATAAAATAATAAAAACTTCTTATCACAAAACGTAAGAAACATTTACAATAAAGATATTAACAATATCAGGCGATTATAACCCGTAAACCATTAATAGTCGTACTAAAATTGCCTGAACACAAAACAGCATAGTTTAAACTAGTTTCCTAAAATAAATCAGGAAATAAACGTAATGAATAAAAAACTTAATATACCATTAAGTGCTGTGCGACCTTGCAGTAAGGACGATATTGGCGTGAGCTGTTTCGATAAGGTGTGAACTTTAGTTGTGTGGTGTACATGACAATGGTCGGACGTTGTGTGAGGCATACGTTTACAAACTGATACAAACGACAGTCGCGGGCGCATGCTTTCGATGAAGAAAACACTTGATATAAGCAACTAGTGAATAAAGAAGTGGAAAATTGGAAATCAATGGTGTAACATGCGAACAGTTTTTAAAGAAAATTCTAGAAGAGGAAATAAAATAGTGCTAGTGTTTTGGATTACATAAATGTAAGATTGCTTTGCTATTTTTTAGAACAAAATGTCAGCGTATTTAGTCTTGTTTTCTGAGTCATGTCACCCGTCATTGTAGCATTTAATGTATGTTTGAACTTAAGGCTCCGTGCACAAAAAAAGAACTCTCTTTTGCCAATTTCTTATATAATAGTGAGAAAACTTGAAATAATCGTATATTAGTGAGAAAACTTGAAATAATCGAAACATTAACTCTGTGTAACTATAATAGACAGTTTTTGTGGTGCTAAACCATTCGGGTCAGTCACAGCACCTGTTAATAGTTTCATCATTTTTGCGCTCTCCAAAATATAGTTTATTTCGCCGTTGATTTACTTAATGAAGATATTGTATAATCATTAAAAAAAATTTAATTATATTTCAAGGATAGCTGAAGAATGTGTGATTTTAAAATTTATTGATATGATTTGCTAAATAAATGGGAAAAAATATATTACTGACTGGGTTTAAAAAAAAAAGGTTTTTCAATATTATTTTCTGCTATATTTTGTATGGAAGTTGAAAAAAATGGTTCAGCCATATGCAAGTAGACCATATAATGATGTTAATGTTATTTTTTAATGTTCAAAAACAAAAGTAGTTTCTTGTAGAAAGATGATCAAATGTCAGGCTCGCGTCATTTTTCGAAAAACTTGTTGCGATTATTAGTGATTTACCGTGAATACTTAATTTATTCGAAAAACCCCTTTCAGCCACATGCAAAACAAAGAACACGACTTTCAAAATCACAAATAATTTTGTTTAAATTCTTTTGCCTTTCTCACAAACAATGAACAAAATTGATCAAAATCAGTCGATTTCGTGCACGGCCTCTTAACACCCGTATCACTATTGGCATATTTGTAACAGTATGAGGAAGTAGCGCACTAAATATTGTTCTAGTTTTCACAAACATTTACATCGTTTTCATATGGAATTGTTCCTATATCTTACCGACCGTTGTTCGCTTACACTACCTTCCATATATAGGGTGTAGGTATCTATTCAAACACGAACTACTTTAAGAGATACATGTATAGGTGGTAAAGAAGCCATGGAAATGATTTTTTATTAAATCTGAGTACATAAGCAGCATTATTAATTACATGGTGTAGGTACAATTAATTGTCGGGTGAATCGCTGCTCTCCTAGATAGATCACTGAGTAATCAGTATTTAGGAGAGACAGTTTCGGCTCCCAATTTGAGTATCATATAGTATAAGTTCCCTACTATATTCCATTTGAAATAAGATTAGATATTTAAATTAACCTATTTTTACAATCCGTTCAACCGATTTTGATTTCAAACCGTCGAATTGTCAAAATGAATAACACTGGGATTGTGAGTGCGTTCCGTAATTAAACCGCAGTTCGTCTTATGTCAAAAGACATTATTTTTTTCTAACATTTTAACTATGAGACTGATTTACTGCGAGTGTGCGCGCCATCATTGTTTCCATATAGCAATAGTCTGTGTATAGCTCAGAATTAGTCTTGACTCAGTGTGTATACAGCTTGTGATATCTACGCAATAGTAATAATAATAAGTATTGGAAACTGATTGAAATTCAAGTCACAGCTTGCAGGTGTACCTACTATAATCATGAACTATGTATTAGTCTTGAACTTACTACGTACGTTACTTGTTACGTAGTTTAATGATCGTCTTAACATGTGAGAATTACTAGTCTTAACTAGTAATTCTCACATGTTAAGACGATCATTAAACTACGTAACAAAAGAAAGAAACAAAGAAAAAGTATTTATTGGGAGTCGTACAGGAAGATCACATCTTAAACTAAATACACTCACAGCAACGTTACTAAAAAATAAAAAATATATTAAAAACAAAAGTAAAATGAAAACAGCAGTGCTATTCTGTAAACATCTCACCGTGAAAACTTAAGTGAAGTGAGCGTGGAGTGAGATGTAAATAATGTAAAAACCAAGCATCAGGTGGAATACGCGGGCCTCAAAGAGATGTCAGCAACGACGAGGGGGCCCAATAGGGCCCAAGCCTGCCGGGTCAGCGGGATTGTCCGAAAGGGGTACCGCTGCCCCGGAACATAAAGGGCCAAGGAAGGAATATGGGTGGGTATTAGACAGGAAGAGTCTGACACTCCCTTCCGCTCCACCCAGAGCGAGAGGGGTCAGTTGATGATTTCCCATCCTCAAAAAAAAAAAAAAAGCATCAAGTGGATAACGTCACTTCAAGCTCACTTCACCTACGTTTTCACCGTGAGTTTTTTTTTTACAGAATAGCTCTACTGAAAGTCCTGTACCGGGCCAAAAGGCTCCTATCTCAGCATGATGCTGTGACATTTCCAAATAAGTGTCGCAGCGCTAGTATTAAAAAAAAATTAAAAAGTATGCAAAACTAAATAAAATCATAAATAAATGCAATAAATTCAAGAAACAACAAAAACACAGTTCTAATAATATTAAGCTAAGGAAAGAACGTGTTTTTCTAATAAATAAATTGAAAAACTATCAAATTAAATTAGAAGACAGTAAAAACATTTATCAAATTGACACCCAACAATTACAGTCTGAAATTGATGTACTTGAAAAGTCACTTCATTCACTTTATATTAAGTATGTGAGCTCTCAAAAACAAATAAAGGAACACATTCTTGCTGCAAACGAGTTAGTGGAAATGTGTAACAATGAGACTGACAGAGTGGACCCGTTGACTCTCAGCACCACTCAATGTTCTTGTCATAGGGAATCCATCCTTGAAGCTCTCCAACCTGAGGCAACGGAGGACCCGTCCCAGTCTGATGGAGCTCAGGCCTGTATCCCCGATCATGATACACCACATGTTGCACAAGTTTTATCTCAAGTAGCACAGACAGAGACTTATTTTCTCCCTTGTTCTAATAAAGTTTGTTATTCTTCCATTATGTTTTCAGATAGTTTAGGAAGAGGGTTAGGTAAATTATTAAGTAACAACCTGAGTCAATCTGCTGTTAATTATTGTATGCCTGGGAAATCCTATGAAGAGATAATGTCGTCAATAATTGGCAATAAATTTGATCCGAATGCCATTATTTCTGTATTTATAGGTAATAGTACTAATGTAAAAAAGGATGACATCACTGACAATGTCACTGAAATCTTGAAGATAAATTGTCAGAAAATAATATTGTGTGCTTTTCCATACTTTGAGCACTTGTCAAGTAGGCAAAATCATAATATACATATGCTAAATAACCATATGCGTTTATTAGTAAATCACTATAGTGACAAACTTATATTTTTTGACACCAACACTTTTGTTGAGAAATTAAAATCGACTAGGGGTACTGCGTATCTGCCTATTAGTTTTAGACGTCAAATAGCATGGCTATTAGCTTTTAATATAAACTCAGACATAAGTAGTATGTCGAAGTCTGCTGTAATTAGCACCATAAAAATTAGTAATAATACTAATATTAAGTTGGTTAGCCATAATAATTTAAACTAGTCAGTAAGACAACAGAAGGTACCAGTAACTATGTAGTTAATCTCACCATCAACAAGGTATCTTCTAGCATTCAATCAGTTAATTGTAAAAAAGGGGCTAAGCAGAATTCCTTAAAATTGTTTCATCAAAATATTCAAGGTTTTTCTTCCAAACACTTAGAAATTGAATTGTTTTTAGGAAAAACAATGTTTGATATTATTTGTATAACTGAACACTGGTTAAAAGATTACGAAATGCTCATTAATTATGAAAACTATAGTGTGGGCAGTTGTTTTAACCGAAAATCCATGCTGCGTGGAGGTTCACTAATCTTAATCAAAAATTGTATAAAATCAAAGACTCGTAAAGACATAGTTGAACTATCGGTGGAACACATCATTGAACTGTCCTGTGTTGAGCTAGATAAGCATTTTATAGTGTGCGTATACAGACCTCCAAATTATCAAAACTACTCTATATTTGAGTCAGTAATGGAAGATGTTTTAGCAAAACTTGTAACTGGTAATAAATCAGTTATTATTTGTGGTGACTTTAATATTAATATTTTGGAAAGTAATTCAAATAGCAGTAGATTATTAAGCCTCTTCAAATCATTTAATCTGTCAAATGTGTTTTTGGAACCAACGCGAATAACTACGGGTACTGCTACATGTATTGATAATGTTTTTTGTAGCTGCGACTATTTAGATAAAGCCATTGTAAATTATCTCCCTTCTGATCACAGCGGTCAAGCTGTTACTTTTGAGGACAACACACCAGTACAAAACGTGCAGATACAAACTAGACCAATAACATCGGGTAATTTAAATAAGTTTAATAGTACTTTAATTAGCAAATTATGTGCTCAGGGCCTAAATATGATCAATGGTAATATTATGTATGAAGAATTCTTTTCATTAGTGCAAACAGAGTTCAATAATTCTTTTAAGAAGAAAACTAAAACTATTTGCCCTAAGTTTTTATTCAGTGACTGGGCAACTAAAGGCATCAGGAAAAGTAGGGATAGATTGTTTGAACTGTATGGCCTTAAGCCGTATATTAACACGGAAACTTTTCGTAAGTATGTTGCTACTTACTCTAAAACCTTTAAAAATATCTGCAAAGCAGCTAAAGCTTCATTCATTAGCAACAAGGTTAAATCAGCAGAAAATAAAATAAAGACAGTTTGGAAAATTATTAATAATGAAACGAACAGGAACAAAAGAAGAAATACTGATTACTCACTGGACACTCCCCGCGGTATCATTAGCGATAATATCGATGTTGCTCAGGAATTTGCAACTTTCTTTACCAATATTCCTATTAAAACTACAGAAACTTTAAATTCCTCGCCCACACTTGCTATTGAATTATTAAGAGCGAATGTTTCTGACTGTCCTGTAGAATTTAAATTTAAACATATAAACCCTGTGGTCGTCGTAAAGGCTTTTAAGCAACTTAAGATCAAAATTACCGAAGATCTGTGGGGCATGTCTACTAAAGTTTGTCAATCCATTATTGAGACAATTGCACCCTATTTAGCCTTAATATTTAATTTGTGTGTAGATCAAGGGGTATTCCCGGATTTAATGAAATACAGTAAAATTATTCCACTTTTCAAATCCGGGGACAGCAAAGACACTAATAATTATAGACCCGTTTCGATTTTGCCAGTTTTCAGCAAGGTGTTTGAAAAAGTAATGTTAAATCAAATGCTCATTCACTTTAATTGTAATAACATCCTACACGATCAACAGTATGGTTTCACCAAAGGACGTTGCACAACCGATGCTGGGGTCACTTTATTAAAACACATCTATAAGGCATGGGAAGATGCACAAGATGCAATAGGCATCTTTTGCGACTTATCAAAGGCATTTGATTGCGTGAATCACGAAACACTGCTCTTGAAACTTGAACATTACGGACTGGGTAAACTTGCGCTTAGCTTAGTAAAATCATATTTGAATAATAGATTGCAGCAAGTTCAAATAAACGGTGTTAATTCATTGGGTTTAAAAGTCAAAATGGGTGTACCGCAGGGCTCAATACTGGGTCCGTTCCTCTTTTTAGTATATATAAATGATTTACCTTATTTACTGGAAAACCGACCCCAAATGGTGTTATTTGCTGATGACACATCACTGATTTTTAAAGTAAACAGACATGCCCAGGACCTTGACGACGTAAATAACGCTATGATTAAGGTCCATAATTGGTTTACTGTAAATAATTTGGTATTAAATGAGAAGAAAACTAAATGCATAAGATTCGCTTTACCGAACGTTAGAAGTAATGAATGTCACGTTGTATTGAATAAGGAGATACTAGAATTCGTCGAAAATACGGTTTTCCTGGGGATTACGCTTGACTCAAAACTACAGTGGGGTCCTCACTTAACATCACTTGCAAGGCGGCTAAGTTCAGCCGCTTACGCTGTTTGGAAAATCCGCCAATTAACAGACGTGGATACCGCGAGACTGGTCTATTTTAGTTACTTCCATAGCATCATGTCTTACGGTATTTTGCTGTGGGGACGAGCTGCAGATGTTGATTCCATCTTTATTCTGCAAAAGAGGGCTGTCAGAGCTATCTACAACCTCCGCAGACGCGAATCTCTGAGAGAGCTGTTTAAAAAAATTAACATTATGACGGTACCTTGTCAATATATATATGAAAATATTATGTATGTTCGAAAAAATCTACATCTTTTTAGTAAAATAAGTGACAGGCATAATTTTAACACTAGAAATAGGAACAAATTAGATCAACCACGCTTCAGATTGTCTAAAGTACACACTTCTTTTATGGGGTACTGTGTAAAATGTTATAATAAAATACCACTCGATATTCTTCAACTAAATGAGAAGAAATTTAAAACGTGCATTAAACGCACACTATGCAGACAAGCATATTATAAGTTGGATGATTATATCGTAGATAAAAATGCTTGGCTAAATGCTGGTCCTGCTCCACTGCCACTTGGGCTCACTAGATAAAATTTGAATACTTGGAAGTTGCTTCCCCCTTTTTTTATTTTATTTTATTTTCTGACATTACGAACTTAATGTTTATTTTGTTTTTATTTGAGCATGTTTTTATTGATGAATACTCCAATAGATAATAATTATTTTCTTTTTTGGTAGTAAATTTTTATTAATCTCTCAAATACATTGCAAACTATAGTTCTGTATAATTTAGCAGCATTTTTTTTTCAATTTTGTAAATGTGAATACCATGGAGTTATTATGATTTATGTTGACTTGAAAGAGCATGGCAGTTGAGAGTATGTCATGCTCACTTAAATGTTTCACTGATGGTGGCGCGTGTGTTGGATCATTCGGTTCCCTACAAAATGGTTGAGCTGGATGGTGCTGATCCATGCGTCATGTTCGTGAACGGGCGCCGTCAGTTGGGACTGGTCATCTCTTGACTGCCAGGGCTTATTTTTAATTTGTAATTTTATATTTTGAATTGTTTTATTAGTTTTTACATTGTCTCACATATAGAAGCAACAAGAATAATGTACCCAGGATTATGTAATATCTTGATTTAAAAGAGTGTCCTTGGAGTTTCTTGTCCGTTCTTCTCCATAGTGATCTACGTATTGGAATGGGCATCTAGCTTCAACTTGCCGACTCTGACTAACTGACCGTCTCTTTGACAATTCAAAAGTGCCTGTAAATGGTTTAATTGAAATAAATGCTTTGAGTTTGAGTTTTGAGTTTATTCTGATAGGGCCCATCACGCCTGTTTACCTCACAGTAGATGGTAGAGATGGGCTGAGTGATGATTTTTCTGTATCAATGACTGCATGACAATGAACAAAAAAAAAACGATTACTGGAACAATGAAAAAATCATAAATGATTTTTATTTGAGTATGAATAAGATCACGTCACTTCAATTATGAGTGCAGAAATGAACATGAACGGCTTAGTGAAATTATCATTGTGTCCAGCATCGGCCGTGTCGCGCGTCGTCGGTTGCCCCGAGATGACCCGCCCGTCCGAATTACCGAAGTTTGCGTTCATTCAAATAATGGTTTTGTCGTTGTCACAGCATGATGAAATGATTTTAAAATATCGATGATTTTTACATTTTTTTTATTTTTTTATACCGGACTCATCTTTAGTAGGTGGTCAGAGATGCTTTAACCCACATTTCACCAATACGTTAAAATTCCTGCTGTTTTGTATGTAATATTGTTACCCTTCCTTGTTGTTGTCCTTCATTTAAATTATCTGTACCTATATACCTATTTAGATGTTTAAAATATTCTTACCCTTCATGTAAATTATATGTATGTACCTATTTAGATGTTTAATTAAATATACGTAGTATACCGAATGTTTTAAAACGAGCGCTAATCTTGCCGACAAACTGTCACGCAGTTTGGCAGGTTTATAAAAAGTGTACATAAGTGTTTGGTTCAAATAAATGATTTATTATTATTATTACTAAAGCTATTATAATATTAGGGTGCGATCTTCGTCTTTCTTCTTCTTCTTCTTATCCGGGCACAAATCCAGAATCCTGCACCCTAATTGCGTAACACAGTTTGAATCACAATCCGAGAGTTTTGGAGGATATAGCTAATCCATTGCTTCGTAGGTTTGAAAAATTCGACTGCTCAATAACGTAAATTACGCAATGAACGTGGCTGACCTGTCAAAATAAAACCCATTACGATCATTGTTATTTTATGTGTGTTACGCAAATACACCGCGGCCTGACACAGATAATTTTCTGGACAGGACATAACCAGTAAAACTTTGCGGGGATCGATCAAAGTCAAAGCATTTATTTCAAACTAGCTATTGCCTGCAGCTTCACCCGCGTGGAGGTCGAAAAATATGTATAATTTTTACTTGAATACAACACCGTTGCGTTAGCTTCTAACCATAAGCCTAGATAGTAAATTAAGTTGTTTTTCTTCTAAAATTAAGGACTTTTCAACTTCATCTCCCTTTTTAACCCTTCTGGGGTGGAATTATCAAAAACACTTGAGACTCGTATAAATTAATTTTCAATCGTCAGCCCCAACACAAAATATGAAGATCCTAACTTCAAAAATGAACGAACTTTCATATAAACTTCGATCCCCTATTTTACCCCTTTAGGGGTGGTTTTCCCAAAAATCCTTTCTTAGTGGATACTTACTCCTCACAAAGAACACACCCTCCAAGTTTCATGTCTCTATAGGACCAGCGGTTTGGGCTGTGTGATGATATATCACCCAGTCAGTCAGTCAGTTTACCATTTTATATATATAGATAGATATATAGATAGGCACATAAATGACACTTTTGAACGTCAAAGTTTACAAGGAAATAAAATTGATTCTAGTTGTTCCAAAAGGTAGTTTCGCATGGAGAAGAATGGGCAACTCCACCGTTATTCTTTTAAACTGTTCTACAATACTTTGTATACATCAATTATATCATTACATGTGAAGACGATGTACCTAGAATAAAAATAATATACCACAACAGGTAAAAACAATTAAAAATGAAGCAATGACGGATAAATTAATCGAACTTCGAACGAAATTGATTGATTGATTGTTAAAATATCGATTAGTTTATTTTATTTGTATAAAAAAAGTATCATAAAACTATATAAATTCTCGTAATCTAGAAGTTAGTATTTTAGACATTATTTTTGTACCCTATCACTATATTTTTATATTTAACCCAAAGGTGACTGGTAGAGAATGCCTTGTGGCATTAAGTCCGCCTATGTATCACTATTGTACATGAAGTTTAAATAAATAAATAGAAATGCCACGCTCAGCAGTCATGTTTGCGACCACTGGACTGACAAATCAGTCCTACATAACTTACGCATAATCATCGAATAACGTTTCCCAAATCCCCACTGCTGGGACACAGGCCTCCTTTCTGAGAGAGGGAGTGGGCAATCCACAACGCGGGCTCAGTACGGATTGGAAATGTCACACATGTCTTCAAATTTTTAGTTCCAAGTCAAAGGCAAATCATATATTTCAAATCAGGACTTGTTAACGTTACCAAATAACAAAATACGTTACGTAACGTTAAATTTCAAGGTTATACCTACTAACCTTACAAATATTTAACGTTACTTGATAACATTACCAGTAATATAACGTTAATTAACATTAACAAAAATACGATAACTAACGTTAATTTAGCTACGTTGCCGTTCTGTTGGTAAGAATTAGGCAGATTCAGGCAACGTTTTGATCGGCACGGCATCAGAGCAGCGCGAGGGCGGGCTCCCGCCGCGCCGCACGCCTCAGGCCCCACTACTTACATCTCACCCGTTGAAAATAATGATAAAATTGATAGTCGCATAAATAACGTTAAAACGATTACCGTTATTTTAATAATAACGTTAACTCTGTCAATACAAGGTAACGTTATGAAAATTTACCGGTATTTAAAGCCATGTTTCAAATAGGCACATAAAAGGCACTTTTGAACGTCGAAAATTACAAAAATAATTTATTAGTTGATTGTAGTTGCCCCTTACAAAAAGGTAGTTACGTATGGGGAAGAATGGGCAAGAATACTCCATACTCACTCTTAAAATGTTAACAATATTTTGTATACATCTATATATATAAAAATGAATCCCTATTTCCCTTGATCACGGCATCACGCGTGAACGGCTGGACCGATTTCGCAAATTTTTTTTTTTGCTGTGTTTGTTATTCCCAGGAGAAGGTTCTTATGTAAGAAAAATTTAAGAAAGTTAAAAAAAAAATTGTAAGAAAACGACCATATTTATATTTTTATTGTAATAATAAGTAGGTAACTCTATCTTCTAATGTAACTTTATGGCGTTTGACATAACGTGTCAGTCATCATTTGGTAGGTCTGAGAATAGATTTTATCAAAAAAAAAATAAAAAAAATTGAAGGTTTTAGTTAGGTAGGGTAAGGTAGGTAGGGTTGGTAGGGTAGGGTAGGGTAGGGTAGGTAGGTGGGTAGGGTAGGGTAGGGTAGAATAGGGTAGGGTAGGTAGGTAGGGTAGGGTAGGGTAGATAGGTAGGTAGGGTAGAGTAGGATAGGGTAAGGTAGGGTAGGGTAGGTAGGTAGTTTCCTTTGCGCGTAGACAAACTGCCACAGTCAAATAGCTTTTGACAGAACGAAGTCTGTCGGGTCAGCTAGTTAATTAATAATTATATCGCACCTTTAGAATTATAGAGACCTTATTTGAAATCATCAATCACATCATCAGTTAAAGACATCATCAATTAATTCACAATATTACAGTGACCTCATTGGTGATGTTCTTTAGAAAGTTTGAAATCTTAAAATTTCAAATATAGGTCACTATAATATTATTATAGTGACCTAATTTGCTGATGTTTTTCAACTTCTGAAGAAATTAGGTCTCTATAATTCTAAAGGTGCGATATGTGAAGATGATCTACCTAGAATAAAATTACTATACCACAATAGGTAAAAATAATGAAAAGTGAAGTAATGACAGACAAATTAATTATGCGATAGATACCTACACGGTGCACACATATTTACAAACATTGTAAAAGTAGACGAGTTTTTTAAAATTTTAACACAAAATAAGTCAGTGGTGCCGATTCCCTTGTTCACAAACTAAACTAAATTTAAGTTCAGCGCATCTTTTTCTTTCTATTTCGTTAAGAAAAGGATAGAAGATAAATTTTAGTTTAGTCCTGTCAAATTAATCAGCGCTTGACGTAAATTGACGTAATTTTAGTCGGCAAGTTTTTAATCACGTATAAACTTGTATGGAGTAGTGACAGGCGCTGATTAATTTGACAGGACTAAACTAAAATTTATCTTCTGTCCTTTTCTTAATGAAATAGAAAGAAAAAGATGCACTGTACTTAAATTTAGTTTAGTTTGTGAACAAGGGAATCGGCACCAGTGTGTGAGTTAAAGTAGGTATATTAATCACAGAAAATAAAATTTATATCATAAAAATTATAAATTATACAATTAAATTAGCAACCAGTTCGATTTTGTCTAGACTCTAAATTGTCCTACGGAGCAGGACCAGCATGATTCTAGGACTTTTCACGATGTTTTCCTTCCCCGTTTTGAGAGCAATGGTGATGAAATAAGTTACTTATAGTATGTGCCTATATGGATCACTTCGTGTGACTGAGGCTAAGGCCCCTCGTCCACGACTTTTTGTAGCGTTGCTGTCGAGCGTTCGCATCGATACAACCGCGATGCGGCCACTAGGCGTTTGCCCTCGCCCACACCACGATTCTCAGTCGCGATGCAAACGCGATACTGTCGCGCTTCTGTCGCGATGCAAACTCAATTCAGTAACGGCACAAAAATGCCACAGTTGCACTGATGCTCGGTTCTCCACTCACGCGCCACCCTCCCTCCAATCTCTCCCCTATGTCGTCCGACACGGTCGCGCGTTTGCATCGATACAGTCGCGATACTGTAGCGCGTTAGTAGCGCGTTGGCATCGCTTCTGTAGTACGTTGCAAATGCGACTAGTGGCCGTGGGCGAGGGGCCTTAAGTGCGTTATCACATTGGCCATTTGCGAGCAAGTTCAAAGCGACGCGAGTGCGCAACGAGCTTGCAGCGAGTTCGCAACGAACGCGCGCTGAACACGCAATAAAGACGCGGTGGGTGCGCAGCGAGTTCGCGGCGTGCTCTCCGCGTTTTGAACACTCAGGCGCCATCTCCACGGGAGAGAAAATCGCGGCGATAGTCTCGACGTAACATCAAATTCAATAGAAACTCTATGAATCAATCTCCACACAGCGATATCATCGTGACGATTATTTGTAGGCCCAGAGTGAATATCGCCGCGATTCTCTCGTCCGTGGAGATGGTGCCTCAGTGACAGAATGGATTCCGACGAGGAAACACTGCGAGCTCGCAGCGCACCCGCGGCGTCTTACGGCGAACTCGCGGTGAGCTCGCTGCATACTCGCCTCGCTTTGGACTCGCTTGCAAATCGCAGGTGTGAGAAGACCCTTAGAGTAGTCCTTCACATGCGATATAAAGGGATATTCATTCTATAATTTGTATTCATTCCTCGTAAGCAAAGTTTATTATCGAGAGAGGATCTAGTCAGGCAAATAGGAGCACTAATAGCGGCAACAGCTTAGCTACACGGACTGCCGTTGCCATGGAAACATCGGTAGAGCGCACTCTCTAAGGATAATCCCTATTCCTTCCTTTTCTTGGATATTACGTTCAGGGGACGTTGAGCAGAAAACTCTTTGCTAATTAAAAAGTCGTTCGTGACAAAAACTGTGAAAGACTCGGCCGGAGTAAAAAATTAAAAGAAGAAAATTAATTTAGCGCGAATGGTCCGCGATGTAAGTTTTTATTTAGACACAATGGACTTTTGTAGTATTTTTGCAGAGAAAAGAAGCAAACCTAAATCTCAAATGGAATTCATATTGAGAGCTATTTCTGGATTATTTTTATCTGTAGGTACTGATTTTCAATCACTGTTAGGTGTTCTGATTTCAAATACTTGACCCAAACAAAAGTATATAAATTGTTGAATATACCGACCAGGAATATACCGACCGAATACATACATAACTATAAGTAGGTACATACAATAAAATCGTAGCGAATTCAAAACTGTATATTAAATATTTAAAAAAAAGTAATTGCCACGAGGTCTGGGACTGATTCTGATGCCGAAAATATAAATAAATAATATTGAAGTGTCCGTTTGTAATGTCAAAATAACGGCCTTTTACTAAATAAATATGAAAGTATATACGGTAGTTACCAAACATATTTTTTTTTTCGGTTTCCGTACCTCAAAGGAAAAAACGGAACCCTTATAGGATCACTCGTGTGTCTGTCTGTCTGTCCCTCTATCACAGCCAATTTGCTCCGAATGTAATGGACCGATTAAGTTGAAATTTGGTATACATATCAATTTGAGTGACCCAAACACGGATATGAACCGTAAATAAATGAATTTAGAATATTAGAGTCAGTTTTGGGGGGCAAACAAGAAAATTAAAAAAAAAAAGTATGCAAACTGTACCTACCGTGGGACACATCAAATAAAAGGGCTTACTGTGAGGGTCTCAAATATATTTTTTATATAATTTTAAAATATATATTTTTTTAAGTTATAAGTGAAAATAGACGAATATTTACCATCCACCTTATCTATGTAATGGACCGAATAAGTTGAAATTTGGTATACATATCAATTTGAGTGACCCAAATACGGACGTGAATCGTAAATAAATGAATTGAGGTCAGTTTTGGGGGCAAACAAGAAAATTAAAAAAAAAGTTTTGCAAACTGTACCGTGTGACATATAAAATGAAAGGGCTTACTATGAGACTCTCAAGTGTATTTTTTTTATAATTTTAAAATAAATTGTTTAAAAGTTATAAGTGAAAATAAGCGAAAATTGACCATTCCCCCCCCTCCCCTTATCTCCGAAACTAACTGAACCTAAAATTTTGAAAAAAATACAGAAAATAGTTCTATACTTATAGATTACAGGAAAATTTATAAGAAGTCTATGGTCTTAACATGGTAAATCTCTCGAGATTGTGCGTACAAACTTACATTTGCAGTTGGAAAGTATGGGAGATTATGTTTACCAACTACAATGTTAAGTTTGTTCTTAGGATAAATTCTTTCCAAGTACGGAACCCTTCATTGTGCGTAGTCCGACACGCACTTGGACGGTTATTTTTTTAATTTTTTTAATATCGGTCTACTTGTTTCTTCGCTTTTTGCTGGACCGATTTGGACGGGACTTTCTTGACTTGGAAAAAGCAACGCGGACGAAGCCGCGGGCATCAGCTTGTTTTACATAAACCTCGCTTGAATGTTTACAAATTAACAAAAGCAGAAATGGGAATCCCGTTTTAATGACTACCGAGTACCTGTGATACATATACCCCAATTTATCCACATTTCCAATAAACCATTACATAATAAAACCGCGCACACACACGTAGGACAGTATATACAAAAACCGTAATACATTATGTACAGTCGAACACAGACGCGAACTATGTCATCGTTCAAAATCAATAACCACGGAGCTTCATTAAAATATCATTTTATCCAGCGGAATGAAACCGAATTAATTGAAGCATTGTTATTTTCAGGAGTGATCGCGACTGTATCAATGTGGACCTACTCGAGTGTGGACATACCTGGGCCTCACATCAGCCGAACTGAACGGATCAAGATCTATCTCTCAGAATGTATTGTGTGTTTCTGCATAGTATTTTTCATCCTCTGTGTTGGATTGCTCCTGTACTTATTCTTCCATTTGTATAACACGGTGACGACAGCTGGAAAACTTGCGGGTACTCTCGCAGAGAGTTGAAGTTTTACTCAGTATTATAACTAAGACTGAGATTCTAATGTATGTGATAATTTAGTTTATAATTTAGATAGAAAGTAACAGAGTTCCTGTCGGGGGAATTTACTGTTATTTTGGAGCACTGGAATGGAGGAGAGTTGATAGGAAAAACATGGGTAGCGTAGATAATCGATTGGACCGACAAAAAGTACTCATAAACAATATGTATCTAACTGAATTTGACATAGTTAAACGCAAAGGATCGAATCCACAACATGGTCAAAAATTACTTAAAATAAAAAAAATTGAGTCGATATCTGCAGCCCGTCCCCATAGTAAAATACCGTAAGACATGATACTATGTATTAAAGTAACTAAAATAAACTAGCCTCGCGGTATCTACATCAGTAAATTGACGGATTTTTCTCACAACATATCGCACCTTTAGAATTATAGAGACCTAATTTCTTCAGAAGTTGAAAAACATCACCAAATTCACTATAATAATATTATAGTGACCTATATTTGAAATTTTAAGATTTCAACCTTTCTAAAGAACATCACCAATGAGGTCACTATAATATTGTGAATTAATTGATGATGTCATTAACTGATGATGTGATTGATGATTTCAAATAAGGTCTCTATAATTCTAAAGGTGCTGCTGAACTTAGCCGCCCTGCAAGAGATGTTAAATGAGGACCCCATTGCAGCCTTGACTCGAGCATGATCCCTAGGAAAACAGTTTTATCGACGAATTCTAGTTTCTCCCTATTCAATACTATGTCACAATCACTACTTTTAACATTCGGTAAAGCAAATCTTATGCATTTAGTTTTTTTCCCATTTAATACTAAATTATTAGCAGTGAACCAATTTTGGACCTGCAATAGGGCGTTATTTACGTCGTCAAGATTTGATGCACGTCTATTTATCTTAAAAATTAAGGAAGTATCGTCAGCAAATAACACCATTTGTGGTTGGTTTTTTAATAAATGGGGTAGATCATTAATATATACTAAAAGTTAAACTTAAGTGTAAAAAACCGATGCTAAAATGGATGCTATCGGCTAGTAAAAAAGATCCAAGCATAAAACAGCACTTTATCATTTTGATCACCCTCAGAACCAGCCCACATGCACGGAAATATAAAATATGTTATATCTTCTAAATTTCAAACGTCAATATCTCTAAAAGGACTTTGTGTGGATTGGATCCTTTTCGTTTAATTAAGTCCAATTCATGAACAATATGAATGTAGTTTGTTCAGAATCGTTTACTGAATCGATTTGTCATTTTTAATACAGGTCATTTTTTATCCCGAAAATAATTAAAACTAAGTAAATTAAAGTCACACTTCCGCTGTACAATTACTTTTGAATTTTGCTAAGTGTATACATATTGGTACTCGTGGCTGTACCTGCAGTCAAAACAAACCAAAATGGACGAAGTATCTACTTCGTTAGACCCTTATATGTGTGCAAGTATTGTAATATGACTACAATTTTCTCCCACAATTAGTATAACTTATTTCATAAATAAACAATGTTTCACACATAATAGTAAAAATTCATTGTACACACATTAAAAAAAAATTGCGATCACTTTGACAAATCGAAATCTTTTTTGTTAGGTGCTGTAGATTATATTATGATTCGGCTCGCCTGACTTAAACCCAATAGAGCACACGTGGGATGCTCTTAAGCGAGCTGTTTGGAACCGGCAGCCACGTCCCCAGACAGGGCCAGAGCTCAGGGAAGCCGCTATTCAAGAATGGGACAGGTTACCCCAAGAAATTCTGGATAACTTGATTCTCAGCATGTCCAGGAGGATCACCGCATGTGTTCGAGCCAGGGGAGGAGTTATATTATATTGAATATAAACCTTTTATTAATAAATTGTTGTTTAAGTTTGGTTAAACAGTCTTTTTCTTTCTATCAAATTTCTGTTACAATTACATTATGATTAATGACTAATATTTTTTTTTTTAATATAGTTTATTTTTTAATTTGAAACAGGGTATTTCTATTTAAAGAAAACACACAACAAAGAATTTTTCTTGATAAAGTTCAATTTAAAAAATTATATCAGCTTTATGCTAGTGATCACAAACTTTTTTTGATGTGTGTACGTATTATGATTTTAACATAATATTCTAATTGCGGTGTTTCGTAGTGTGCATTAATTCCGAAACACATGTATATTGCCAAACTTAGTGACCCATTTCTAAGTTTTCAATTCTGAGAAATGGGTCACAAATAATACCATCTCAAAGCCAGCTTATGAGCTTATCAGGGTAAAATGGCAGGTCTTTATCGACTATCTTTGAATTGATGCCAGATTAAATGTCTCTAGAAGGCTTGCCTTGACATTCAACGGTGGCTTCAGTAGGCTCTTCACACAATGGCCCATCTTACGTTCAGCGGTGGCTTCAGTGTTATGGCTGTTTACACATTATTCCATCTTAGACACGCCATATTGACTAACGTAATTATACAAGGTCAGATTTTGATGGACTGTGCTACAATGTCGTTTGTATTCTGTTTTCCAAAAGACTGTAACTGTAATGTTTCCATAGAATGATTACTATACAACGTTTGTTACGTTTTCAAAAATACTCATATCGTACTGGATTAATCTTCTAAAGGCCTTACAAATAAACACGGAATATATACATTTTTTGACGTTTATACCTAGCCTAACTTTATTCCGTGTTTACTTGTATTAAGGTTAATATATAAAACAAAGTCGGGTGACCATTTATAAATCAAGAACGGTTGGACCGAGTTTTATGATACTGGACTTGTTGGATTTGTCTCCGCCCCGAAACATGCGAAAAATTCTGTAAAAAAGCGAAAAGTTCTGTGAAAAAGCGAAAAAGTCCGTGATCATTGTAACAAAGCCTGAGAAATTTATTTAAACAAACTTTTTTATTTTTTCTTTTGTTGTTGGTGGCACAAAGGGGCGGTAAACATATGTGGCCATCGTGTGCACGGGATTTTGTTTTCATGGTGGTTAGATTTCCGTGACCGCGGTAGTACATGTGGAATCCTCTAGATTCAGTATAAAAGAACCTTCTGAAATTATCGATCATACATTATAGCATTGCCGTGTTACAAGGCCTGTATCAAATAATTACGGCTTATTCCACAAATCCCTCCTGAAAAATCCCCCTTAGGAGGAAAAGTGGAATATATAAAAACCAGTCTAGAATTCACCCCTGATAATCCGGCTAATTTCACTAATCCCCCCAGAGAATCCCCCTCAGTGGGGAAAACTGAACCCTAATGTCAAAAAAATCACTTTCAGGGGGGTCTTGGAATAACTTTTTTTTTTTTTTTTCAATTCTAATTTACCCCCCTAAGCGGGATTATCAGGGGTGAATTCTAGACTGTTTTTTATAGATTCCACTTTTCCTCCTAAGGGGGATTTTCAGGGGGGATTTGTGGAATAAGCCGATAATTACTACTTACTCAAAGATTTATAGTAAGAATTACTGTTTGTAAGTATAAGAGCGATTTTTCCAACACATATAAGTAACCTCACACCTAAATTCAACACAGCCTGTTTCCAAATCCAAGGTTTTTAACAAAACTTACCTCTAATAACAGAAACCTGACTAAATTACCGCCAGCTAGATTAATAGGGTCCGTTTGTGGTCCCATCACGTTGGTAGACAGCTTTGTGGCCGGGTGTCAATAGGACCACAGCATAAATGTCGCTTTTACCACTATTTTGCTACACCACAATTTTGTGGTCGCTGTTTTTCTGTTGATTTGGCGTTTGCAGATTAAAGACTTGTGTATATTTTGTCTGATAAACATACAATTTTGTGCCTCACTCTGCTTTGTACTTATGTTATTACTAGCTTTTGAATTTGACAATGAATTCGGGTTGTACTCTGCTTGTAACTCTAACACACACAAGACACGTGGCGCCATCTATTATCATAAGAACGTATTATTGATTTCCTCGGGAACAGCTGTTTTTTTTTTACGGATGAAATTTACTCTATATCCATTTCTGTATACCTGACAACGTATACGCAAAATTTCAGGATGATCGGTAGGTAACAAACAAACAAACTTACTTTCGCATTTATAAAATTAGTTAGTATGTAAACTAGGTACTCAAAACAAAATAAGTGCCACTTGTTATTTTTAAATTTCAGTGTAATTTAAAGAATATCAGTTGTAAGTACCACAATATTGATACGATTTTTTCGATATCTTTGATGTTATTCTTGCGATCAAATGCTGACCATCCATACTAATATTATAAATGTGAAAGTAACCCTGTCTGTCTGTCTGTGTGTTACGTTGTCACGCCTAAACCGCTGAACCGATCGTCATGAAATTTGGCAGAGATATAGCCTGGGACATGGAGAAGGACACAGGCTACTTTTTTACGCGATAACCGACATCCACGCGGGCGGAGCCACGGGCTAAAGCTAGTATAAAATAAACTAAGCAAAACATGACTATTGCAGTTTGGTGTCTTCGTCAATCAGCGCGTCCTTTGACGCATAGGCCTCCCCCAGGCTCCTCCATTTGTCCCGGTCTCGTGTGTGTCTAGCCCACAGGGCACCAGCTGTATCTACTACGTCACAGAATATAAATGGATCCATCCATTTATATTCTGTGACTACGTCGCGGTCATCATCCCAGGGCCTCAAGTCTGCTATTACAATAGTGTCAGAATGGTCTCTTCATTGTTAGTTTTTGACAGATTTGCCATACAAACACTGACAAATACTCACAATGGCGAGACCATTCTGACACTATTGTAATAGCAGACTTGAGGCCCTGGGTTTGTGTTGTCTTCCTCTACTTCTTTTCAAACCATCGCTAATTTGCCGTTCCGTCACAGTTTTAGACCACTTATTGTTCCTATTGCGTAGCATATGAACAGTTTGAATAACATTATTAAATTGAAATTGAAAAATCATTTCAATTTAATAATGTTATTATATATTTTTATAAGATACTTTTGGATCAGACTATACTCAATTCTATTACGAATTTGCGACTTCTTAATTAGTTAATTCTGTCACGTTCTAAGAATTGTTATTATTATGTAAAAAGATACCATTGGACTTAATAATATGTCGGCTATAGAGAGAGATCACCTATTTTAAAAATTGCTCGCCTCTCGACTGCTTGCCTTGAGGCGCGTACAGTTTTAAATTAGACGATGTCTACCTACTTAGTTTTGTAAATAATATTTACCCAGATTGCATTGTTCTCGAGTTAGGTAAATAATTATAGGTAGTAGTTATTTTATAGTAAATATAAGCTATTCCAAAGTAACTTTGGCTGTTATATACTTACATTGTAAATCTATTCAATAAACAATATTGTTTTGTTATTTATTGCTTTTTTTTATGTCAGCCCGGAAATATTTCGTAAGTATATCAAAACAAAGTTAACACGGTTTCCCACTGTTGTTATTTTTGTGGTACCTAAACAGGGCCTCAAGTCTGCTATTACAATAGTGTCAAAATGGTCTATCATTGATTTCATAATTGTTGATTTTGACAAGTTTGGTAATCTACTAATAATGGTGTCATTATGACTTTCCAATGGTCAGCCACTGACACTCCATTGAAAGAATTGGTAATCTTGTATGTACATAATGACAAATGAAACTTCCTACTAAACTTCCAACTTCCTACTACTTCAGATTGCTTATAACACTAATAAATAATATGTAAAAATATATTTAAATGAAATGTGGCATGAATAAATCGTTCACTGAATACAAAAGGGCCACAAATCAAAAAATTCTGAAAATAATTTTATTGCAATAATTAGGTCCAAATCGTCAATTTGGAGCGAAATTTTCAAAATGCCATTGTAATACAATTCTATTACGAGACCATTGACCGACTAATGAACGACCATTATGAATTTAGCAGATTACGAACTTTTCGCAAAATGACAATCGGATCGTGTTGGAGTGACGAATTTACAAAAATAGCAGACTTGGGCCCCAGGTTGGTAACATGGTTGCCTCGCGCATTTGGTAGGTATTTAAACATAGTCATTATTTTAATCATTCTATCAAGACAAAGTCAGCGAATTGTTCTAAACAATCTTACTACCTTTACATTAGTATACAAAATAAGAAAAAAAACGTCTGATTTGTAGCTATGAGATCGAATAAACAGTACGAAATGGGGCAACTTTGGGTTTTGAGGCTCGCGAAGTTGGGAGTGGCCTCGCGTATTAAGTAAGTATTTAAACATAGTCATTATTTTAATAATTCTATCAAGACAAACAGCGAATTGTGAACAATCTTACTACCTTTTCATTTATATAAAAAAATAGAAAAAAAAAGCTCGTGTTTTGTAACTATGAGACTGATTAAACAGAACGAAAAGGCGTAACTTTGGGATTTTTTCTATTCAGAAAAGTTAATTCAATCGTATTATTAAAAGTGATTGCATATCCGTCAGATCCTTAAATAAGAATTCCCGTGGCTTCAAAAAACTAGTACGGTAAACGCGGTCTCTGTCGGGTCATACCGCCTTAAGAGGAAACACATAGCAGTATAATTATTACAAAACCTTGTAAATAATACTTACAAACATAAAATATGAACAATTATTTCCGTCAGCCATCCATTAAATCGGGCGAGTAAGCGTAAAATTATTTGGTATTCACCTACTTATGGCTGCATATTTGTTGTTACAAAACCAGATGCCTAGTTGCGTAACACACTATCAGTAGGAATCGGTTTCATTTTGACAGAAGCAAGCGACAGAACATACTTCGACAACACACACCTTCGAAGAACACTACTTCGACAGAAGTCTTCTTCGATATGCACTTGTTCGGCGGATCTCTATTTCGACGGAACATACCTTCGACACAATACTGCTCTGAAATGTGGCAATAATAATTGAATTTCGCTTTACGGTTTTAGGTACAAAATAAAAACATAAATAATAATCAATATTATGTTTTTATTATAACCAGTAACTTTTATTTTTTATTTTTATCTAGGGCATCTTAGAGTTGACCTTTAAGATCATGACTCATTAGCCGGACTTTCCTATGGTTGCCTTAAGCTCCTAAAAACTTAAAGCCTCCAGCCGGGGCGTAAAACTTATAAACTAAACGACTGCGCGCTAAGGGCACCCCCTGTGGGGTACGATCCTCGGCTTAGGGCAGAGTCGGAGGAAGGACAGCAAGGGACAGGTGGTGGCTGAATCAGTTCAGGATTATGATTATTAATGGGGGAATTTAAAGCTACACGCTCAGCTACGGTGCAGGCTGGCGCTTCGTCGAGCAAGGATAGTCCCCCCGAAGACTGTTAAGTCGTGGATTTCGCGAGGGGCCTCGGCGGCGAGGTCGGTGTGAGGGTCGTGTTTTATTAACGAAGCAATGGAACGAAGTACTGAAGCAATGGATTAGCAATCTGCTTCAAAATCATTCAGATTGCGATTGATTCGGTGTTACGCGATTAGGGTACAGTATAAGCTGGCTTCTTATTTTACTGAAACTCCGTAATACGCTAGGTCATAATCATAGCCTAGCTTTTCCCAACTATTTTGGGGTCAGCTTCCAGTTTAACCAGATGCAGCTGAATACCAGTATTTTACATGGAGCGACTGCCTATCTGACCTCCACAATCCATTTACTGAGTAATACGATACCCTTTGGTAAGCTGGTTGTCAGACTTTCGGGCTTCTGACGATCCGTAATGACTGTCAAAGACCCACGAATGACAGCCGGGACCAACGGCTTAACATGCTTTCCGAGGCACGGAGGGGTCTTGGTATATAATGATGGTCACTTGTCCATGGACCAACCGCAATACGCAATACTACGCTAGGTCATATCAAGGTCAAAGTGCCACCAACGTGCGGTGGACTGCACATAGCATTACGTGCTATCTATGAGGCCATGAGAATCAGAGTCGTTGACACAGTGTGATAGGAAACAAAAGAATTACGCAAGAATGGCCGGGACTGAGGAATAACCTTGCTATGAGAACGAAATATAAATAATAATATCTGTTTCTCTGAGGCAAACAATCATAAGTCACTTAAGCTAATTATTCAGTGCATTCAGTGCACATGTCTTAGGTAAGTCTCAATTTGAACATTATTCACATATGTCACTTGACTACACAATTATGTGAAATTCTGTTTTTTTTTTTTTTTTTTCTTTTGAAGTAATATATATTAATAGGTAGGTAGTTTTTTATTACAAAATGATATTAGAACTTTTACGATACTCATATTTGGACTTAGGATAACAGGTATACAGAGTATCACACCGCCAACTTCCGAACTGTTACTGAAAAATTCTTAATGAAAAGACCCACACAACACATCACAACACTGCCCGTCCAGGGAATCCTGGGACCCCACGCTCAGCAGTGGCGCTTGTATGGTAACTTTGTAACTACTTCCGTCTAGCAGAATGTATGAGAACTTCCAAACTTCTTTACAGTTTTCAGATCTTAGGAGTAGAGTTGCGTTGCAGTCAGAATGCATTAAAGTCAAGATTAAAATTGCAGTATTTTTGGTTCTCCGCAAAACTTTTAAATCATTACTTAGTTGGTTCTCCAAATGACGTAAATACTGTTGCGGTCAAGGCTAATAATTCTATTATTATTTTGATTGCATAGTTTTGGCAATAGTGGAAATTTCCTGTTTCTTATACGAGTTTGCTATATTTATTTTATTTATTACTGATTGGGCCTGCTCTTGACCTTGATCTCGCCTGATAGAAAGCGATGGATGAGGTTTAAGATGGAACGAGCGTGCATTCCTGCTTTAAAGACAGACGGGTTATATGTGGAAGGAAACACAAACGCTGCTGGCAGAGAGTTCCACACTTTGGCTGTGCGCATAATAAATGTGGAGGAGAAGCGCTGAGTACGACTGGACGGGATATCAACCAAGTACGCATGGTACCCTGCAGTACGTTTGGTAGTCCGGTTATAAAAGGGCGATGGTGGGATCAGGTCGTGGAGCACTGCGCACACTCTCCGAAGTACAGTCTGTAGAAGACTGACAGGCAAGTAACATTACGCCGATGAACAAAGCTGTGAAGCCTAGACACCAACGTTTCGTTGCCTAGAAGCATTTTCGCTCTGCGTTCCACCGAGTCATGTGCAGCAAGTTGGTATTTTTCTGAGCCATCAAATAAGTGGCTGCAATACTCCATACAGGAACGGATCTGTGCTTTGTACAAACTTCAAAGCTGTCCAAATGTGAAATATCGCCTCACCTTATTTAGGATGCCCAGCTTCTTGACTGCAGTCTGTGCTTTTAACTCGATGGTTGGGCCGAAGTTGAGATCAGACCTCAACTCCATGTCCAAAAGCTCTGGGCGGTCGATAACTGGTACAGATGCACCTGGGAATGCAAAACCGGCCAAGTGCGTGTCGGACTACGCACAATGAAGGGTTCCGTAGTTGGTATGTACATATTTATCCCAAGAACAAACTTAACATCGTAGTTGAAAAACATGTTCTTCCATTCCGTATGGAAGAACATGTTTTTCAACTGTAAATGTAAGTTGGTTGGTTGGTTGTTGGTTGGTTGTCGGTAACTTGTGACGCCTACTGGACTCTGATAGTTTTCCTTTAAATTTCGTTATATATAGGTACTACTGCCGTGACATTTGAATTTCTAACTACAACCGTTTAGTTGGTAGATGGGGGGGGGACACTTGACTCTTAACGAAAATTGGTACTTTAAAGCTTGATAAGTCACGAACGGTTTACTTAATCAAAAAACGGTCTTGCCAAACCCCTAATATTTTTGGAAGACCTATCCAACGATATCCCACACTATGGGAACGAAAAAAAAAAATTATCATCCCCACTTTACATGTAGGGGAGGTACCCTAAATAATTGTTATTTTTTTTTTTATTCAAAATTTTATTTTACCACTTTTGCGGCGTCATTAACGTGTATACTCATGCCAAATTACAACTTCCTAGTACCAATAGTTTTTGAGCTAAACCGCGGACAGACAGACAGACAGACGGACGGACATGGCGAAACTATAAGGGTTCCTTGTTGACTACGGAACCCTAAAAAGTTTTGGTATTGTTATATCGTAAATGGTTTAGTGGTTTTACCCATTACGTTAACGGTGCGTTCAAGAACAAAAATAATGACTATTTGAGATGTTTTTGAACTTATTTATTTATTGAATAAATAATTCGTTCGTCGTCGAATTCCGTCAGTTGGGACTGGGTCATCTCTTAGCTGCCACGGCTTATTTTAATTTTTGAATTGTTTCTATTACGGACGCTTCTAGCGTGCACGTCTTTCTACATTGTTCTCACATGTATAACTTCAACATGAATGATGTAACCCATATTTTGTAACAATATTTTGTTTTAAAAGTGTCCATGGAGTTTCTTTTCCGTTCTTCTCCATAGGAACCTACTACGCTTTGGAATGGGCAACTAGCTTCATCTTTCTGACTGACCGACCCCTTGACAATTCAAAAGTACCTGTATTTGGTTTATTTGAAATAAATGCTTTGAGTTTGAGTTTGAGTTTGCATAATCAACAATCAATCTCAACCAATCTTATCTGATAATTCATGACAGATGATTGGTGTTTATGTAGCTAGCTACATAAACACCAATCATCTGTCATGAAGTAGTACCTACCTACCTGGTACTAGTACCTACCGACCTATTAGTGATTTAATAATTACGTTTATAAATTTAAAAATAAGCTGATTAACGTTCTGTTTATTGAATTTTATCCTCCTGTGTGAACCGTACCAAAATAGGTATACATTTCGCACGGTCTTTAGGAGCTCTGCCTCTGTTCCGTTTCTTTACTACTGTGGTTTTGAGTAAGGTCAGTTTTCAATGCTACCTAATGTCTATTCTATTTATTTGCAGAACTAAGCTATAGGTAAACGTTGTCACAGCAAATATAAATCTATCACTCTATAAGGCTTTTTGTTCTGCAGTAATTATTTGACGTAGATTGACGTCATGTATACATAAACATCTTAAAATTAAACAAACTTGCGTACAAAAATAGATGTGATACAAATTTTTAATAAAAGACTGCATCATTTTTATCAATCCTACGTGAGCAAAGAATAACAGGCAAAGCCAGAAGGCTGATTACTCATGGAAAATACCTCACTATCATTATTTTCTGTTACTCTATGACATCATTCAAACTCCTTTAAACACTATAATAATTATAACTTAAACAAAAGGCACTCATAATATTTAATTATGTCTTAATAATAAATCAAACATGCCTCTTTGTTTCTGTCATTCGTGATATATTTACTCTCATTTGATAATTTTCTTTTCAGTAAATAAATCTTGACTGATAACGAGGTGAAGAAAAGAAGGTATAACAAAAACATTTATTTTTGGTGACGTAAACGTGGTAAAATGTCTGTGTGTGTCTGTCTGTTAATGTGTGTCTGGTAATTTATATTTTCTGACGACGCTGCAACCTACATCAGATTGCTGCGTAGGTATGTAGTCAGAAAAAGTTAACGGTGTCGAAGTTTACGGTGTTGTAGCACACACAGCATTGTTGTTTGAGCATTTTTGTGTGACAGCTGTCATGAAAATGATGACACCGGGGTTTGACTTTACGGTGTCAAAAACGCTCTCTTGGAGAACACACCTTGGACACGCGGGTGGGTTCTATGGGAACGCGACGGTCCCCGTCACAGATACCCATCATACCCATCGCAATTAATTACCCGTAGTTCAATTTTAACGGTGTGCATGTACAGTCGTGTCGATGGAGAACTTAGTATATTATTAGGTAGCAAAAAGACGTCTACCAAAAAAAAAAATACAGTAAGCTGGTGCTGGCGGGCCACGTGCGTACCCCCGTGACGTATTCTGTCGCTCGGAGTTGGGGCCCGCCTCCCCCCGGCAGACGCCCGCGCTGTTCCCCGCCACGGTGCACTTTTGTATGGAACCGCGTGGGCATCCGCTTGACGCAGTTTCAGGCCTTAATTTCATAAATAACGTTTCAGTGACGTCACGCGTCGGTAAATTGTAGACATTATGTGGCGGCCACTGCAGTCTTTTGAAAACTTAGCTTAACGCTTCAACGATTTCAAAGTAACGTCGAAACAACACGTCATTTCTGACGTCACATGAAACTAGCGAAGTTACTGGCACCAAGCAGTGACCAATAAAAATGCAGTTCAGTAAAGTTAGAACTTCTTAAACTGCATTAAGAAGTTACGCAATCCAATGGCTAACGTCCAAGTTCGGAACATTGAGACAACTCTATGCCCAACTTCGATATCGAATATCTTAGATAGATGGATCAAAGTTTCTTGTGCAACACTATAAATTAGACAAGATGTACGGCTCAGTAATGTATATGGAATTCACCACATTTCTTTTGCGTCACCTAAAACCAGATCTAACTTCCTAAAAATGAAGAAACGTTCTACCTAATGTAGTTTTAGGTGGTGCAAATGTAATTACTTAATCGGAACATGCTGTCATTTTTGCAAATAGCTTTCTTACATATTTGTGGAGAAGGCAGACATAAAATGCCAATAACCCTTGGAGTGAGAAAAAAAATGCTATCGGACACAGTAGGTAAGTAGGTAGATATATAAATTTTTAGTTTGAGTTTATATGATATTCTTGCAGTTAAAAAATACATAATACACTATAGATATATTATTATGATAGTGGTCCTGGTCCTGACATCATAATGTCTACTTTGCATGTGTGTATTTTATTTTTATGTGCGTTTTGTTTTTGCAGAATAAACAGTTTTTCTTTCTTTTTTTTTTTTTCTTTGGTTTACGATCTGATAACGTAATTAGGTATACAGTACCCATAATTAATAGACTTACAGTAACTTACACTTACTTACAATTGATCCGAATCAGCTTAAAATGACACCCTTAAATTAAACAGGGTGGTAGGGTCATCGACGCGGAACCTGTTAATTTGGATTCACTACATGATTCTGGACCAAAAATATCAATGTAAGGCATTGATAGCTCGCTGTCCGGTAAGGACGGTTTGACGGCGCGTTGTGTTCCACGCGCGCCTCAACGAGATGTCAGCACGCACTGACGGGGTCCGCTAGGACCGGTGCCTGCCAGGGTTGTGGGTTTGTCCGAAAGGGATACCCTGGCCCTGACACACAGGCAACTGAAGGAACACGGGTGGGTTTTAGTCAGTAGAAGTCTGACATGCCCTCCCGCTCCGCCCAGAGCGACGGAAGTTATTTGATAATTAACCACCCAAAAAAAAAAGGGCATTGATATTTTTCATAGCTTATTTATAAAAAAATTGCTACACATTCATTTTGACCGCGAGGTACCTTTTGCACTAATGTAGGAGAAGGATAAGATATTAATTTTATTTTCTGTGATTAATATTTTAACTCACACACTGACTTATTATATGTTGTTTTTATTTTTTTGGGAAATCATATACAATGTTTGTTAATATGTGAGCACCATGTACCTATCGCATTTATTAATTTTTCTGTTATTACTTCAATTTTCATTCTTTTTACCAATTGTGGTAAGTAATTTTGATTAATTTTTTTATTTTTTTTATTTTTTTATTCTAGGTACATAGTCTTCACCTATAAATATTAATTAATGTATACAAACTATTGTTAACATTTTAAAAGAGTAAGTATGGAGTTTCTTGCCCATTCTTCTCCATACATAACTACATTTTGGAAGGCGCAACTAGAATCAATTAACTATTCATGTACTTAATTTTTGACGTTCAAAAGTGCATCTTCGTGCCTATTTGAAATAAATTATTTGACTTTGACTTTGAAAGCTGTTTTTTTTTTTAATAACCTCTGAAAAATACCAATGTAAAGGGGTCCAAAATCATGTAATGAATCCGTGTCTGCCAGACACACATAAATCAATCGGAATTAAAACAAATATTATTACGGATAGATAATGTCAACACGTGCTTATTAAATATCCAAGTAGGTACAGTAAACAACACATGAGTGGTATAAATATTTAACATTGGCAGCACCTTTATCAATGACCGACCTCTCCTCCAGGAGAGCAGTAGGGAAACAAGTACAGTAGCTCGCAAACATAATACACGACCGTCATTCCGACCTTGCCGCCGAGACCCATCGCGAAATCCCCGACTAAATAGTCCTCCCCGACCTTTGCCCGAAAGCGAAGCGCCAGCACGCGCTATAGCTGAGCCTGTAGCTTTAAATCCCCCTGATAATAATCATAGCCCTGATTTTATCCAGCCACCGTCGGTCCCTTGCCATCCTCCCTCCGACTCTGCCCTAAGCCGAGGTCCGTACCCCACAGGGGGTGCCCTTAGCGCGCAGTCGTTTAGTTTATAAGTTTTTACACCCTGGCTGGAGGCATTAAGTTTTTAGGAGCTTAAGGCAACCACAGGAAAGTCCGGTTAAAGAGTCTCAACCTCTCAAGGTTAACTCTGAGATGCCCTAGATAAAAAAGCACCTTTATGTCGTAGCAGTAAGGGCGATTTTGGTAGTGTAAAGGTTTCCAATGATATGCGGTTGAATGTAGCTAAGGATGTAACAGCCAATAACTATTATCATCTCGACTTGCGGTTTGCGGTAAACCAAGGCAATTAACATTCTATTACTGACATAATGACTACGATCAATACAGGTAAATTCGTGTCAATTTACGTTATTATGTATGTAAATATATGTTATGGTATTTATTATTAGTAAGAGGATAATAGTATGTTATTTAACTGCAGTTTCCGACACACATGAACCCACAGCGTTTTTGGATCATTTATAGTAGTAATCGTGAATGCAAATTCGTTCGAAATTGCCAACACTTTTACACTACAAGAGAATATACACAACAGAAAGAAAAGAAAATAAAAACAAAGTCGGGTTATTTACAGCATTTATAACTCAAGAACGGCTGGACCGAGTCTCTTCAGAGAAAATACTAAACAAATGTTATTACAATGTGGATGAATATTTTTTTTTTTTTTTTTTGTATGACTTATTCTGTTTTTTATTTTATTTTTTTCAATGATTTCTGTTTTTTTTATATATATAATTTTATTGTCATTTTGTATGTGTAATGTTTTTATTTTTATTGACTTTTCTTTTTCTGTATTTCTTCATCAACATTTTATATTTGCAATCTTTTAATTTAATTGACATTTTATATTTGTGATTTAAATTGGTTTTTTATATTTTAATTTGTATGTCGGTAATGACAAAACATAGCAAGAACCTTTATTACTTATAAGATCCTTAATTTTGATACCTATGCTTAATAAATAAATGATTCTGATTCTACCGATTTTTATGATCTTGGATTTATTGGATTTTCTCCGCCCCGAATAGCAGAACAACTATTAAAACAAAATTGTAGGAAATTCAGTTTTCTACAGAACGGTTTTATTGATGATTTCTCAAGAACAGATTGGAGAAAAAAATACAAGTACTTTCCCTCCATGCGACAAAGTAGTGGGACGCCCTGTATATATAAAATACAAAGTATGTATCTACGAGTAGGTACCTACGTCCATTATAGACTTTGAAACCACTGAACGGATTCTTAAGTAAAAAGCTGTGCTTTTGACATTACAAACAGACAATTCTATTTATTTGTATACATAATTAAAATAATTAAATAAATCTTAATTTTGTAAAGCCAAATTAAGTCTCTGAACAGGTTATCTGCTAAAGAAGCAGGAAACTAATCTGTTCTCAATGCTCATATCTAAAAGCTGTTGTGATTATTGGGCAATCAAATTATTAGCCAAACCCGTTCAGTAGTGTCCAAACTATGTTTTGAACCAAGACGGAAATAGCACAGTAGACATCCACAATGAATCTGTGGAACTGGTAAGCTGTGTTCGTAATTAAGTATCATGAATACCAACAACTCTGACACTACAATGTGGCACAGTGTAACAAATACTGTTCATATATTATGAAAGTCTTTTTAACTTTGTTGCACTGATTTTTCTGCACTACAGAGACCCTAGTCCGAACCCGCGAACTAAATAAACGGTAAATTCGAACTAGTTTTGACGTGAATACGTCTTTCAATTTGCTTTAAATTTACAAAATCGGGGGATACAGTTTGGTGTTGCAGATATATATCTATACTGTACATCCAAAATTTACTTACACCACTCGATAGCTAAAAGATCCAAGAATTCGTTACGTTTAGTGGGTTATGACACATCGCGTACGGCGGAGGGGGAAGCGCCGCCATTTTGGTGTCGTTTCGCTGCGTCACAGAATTTCCGTTTAGTATAAAATACATATAATACGATCAAAGAAAATATTACCCGTTACTTACACTTATTCACGTAAAACATACGGCCGTGTCCACGACACAGCCACATCTCGATTTTTTTTATCGAAAGTTGGTACAATTATTCTATGGCTGTTTTGCGTCAAGCTCAATAATTATCAACCATAGATATGGTTACAAAGTCTTAAAACGAAGTAAATTTTCTATGAGAAACGAGTATTTCGTCGCCTCAGTATTCACACTAAACTGAAGGTCAATTCTACTAATTAACGTGCAATATGAAAAACATGAGACCAGAATGCGATGACATTGTGAATAGACCAAAAAATGGTATTCTGCTAATCTCAAAATTCGGTTTGTTCACATTCTGGTCGCAATATCATTGCAGTCTAGTCTCATAGCGGTCAACTTTGTTCTCGTTTACGAAATTAAACATATTTTCATGCTGGTTCAATGTACGCAGACGATATTGTGATACTTAGTGATACTTTAATTTTTAGTAACCTTATTTTCAGATTTTTTTAATATCTTTATTAGTTTGGTTGATTAAATGCATATTCATAGTATTTTCGTTTCCCGTTTGTTATTTTATATCTTTGAGAATACAAAATCATTAAAATAAATAATCGGCTAAAAAGCTAACATGGAACGTATTGGTAATCGCGACGCGCAAGCGCTAAGCGAATGATTAAATATGTCAAAAAGAGACGTCATATTTTTTTTTACTAATGTCAAACTTTAATTCAATTTTAAATAATTTATTTTTGTCCGAAAGTATTCTGTGTAGATTTATTACATTTTATTTATAAATACATTGATTTTCTGAGCCAAAGAGTTGGCACGAGCCATGAACAGGCATGCCTCTGCTATGGAGGAAATAGCAGGGGCTGACAAACCATTTTGTCGGCCTCTATGAGGAAACTCTTCGGCTGCGACGACGTAACGCAAGGGTAAGTATTTAGGCGAATAATAATAAATCAGACATCATACTCGCAATAGGATTTTATTGTAAGAAATTGATTGTTTTTAGAATTCAAGCGACAGCAGCATCAGAATTGCCGAGTAGCCAATAATGGCCAAGGTATGTAAATGGAATTTGTGAACGTATTACTAGAATTAGACATTTCTGTCGAACACTTTTGTTAGGATTTTTCAGCAAGCATATTCAGAACGTATATGTCGTTCTGAATACCTATACTTTCCGGAAAATCCTGTGGTCTTCCACTACCATTTGTTGGTTTATAAATAAAACGCCGAGTTTAAAACAAAATCTTATTTAATAAATAATATGTACAAAATGAAAAACTAAATTGTGTTTCCTTTCAGGGCTTTGTTGACACTGCGGCGCCGTGCTCCACGCAAGCGACGCGCCAACGCGATTTTTTTATTTTTACTTTTGTTTTGTTAATTAATAAACAATATGCATAAAAAAAAACAATCTTATTTATTAAACATTCCCTATGAGGGGCTCGAGCCAAAGGCCTCATTTACGGAAACGCGGGGCGTCGCGTGTCGCGTTGGGCGGCGCGGCCCGCACTAAATTCAAACATATGGCGTTGTATGAGAGCGTTTACGGAGAAGCGATTTAACACGCGTTTGCTTGAAATGCAAGCGGAGCCCGCGGATGGCATCGGCGCGTCCCACGCGACGTTTATCGCGGCGGCACACGCAGCATTGCGGCCAGCAATTCCTGCAATTCTCCCTTCACGGTAAAACGCCGCAATAGCCGCGGCGGGGCACGCGGCATACCACGCGCCGCGTCACGCCCCGCATCTTCATAAACAGCATCGTATATTGCCATATGTTTGTGTTTGCGCGTGTGATGACGCGGGCCGCTGCACGCGCCGCCTGTCTGTAAACTGAAAATATGTTCGACGCGCCGCGAAACGCAACGCCGCACGCGACGCGCGACGCCCCGCGTCTCCGTAAACGAGGCCTATGTAACAGCCGCGCGGGTCCATCGATTGGTAAAGTAAAAAAACGACCATCAGTAGATTTGCTTTAAAAAAAGGGGATGAGGGGGACATTAAGTAAATTAATTTATAGGGGATTTTAATATCTGTTGGCCCACAAACATTGGACCAGGCTCTGTTGCAAGGCCCTGCCTTGCACCAAAGCTTGGTTGAGACGGCGAGCAGGCTCGGAGATAGCAGCGGCTGCGGCTTGCGCAGCGGACCGCAACGCTGGCTCCACGTGGTGTTGCTGTTCCTGCAGCCGCTGCTCGTCTTCGCGCTCACGTGCCGCCAGCTCCGGTACGTGAAGCCTTGACCTATTGGCCAAGTTGTGCAGCACACAGCAAGCATTAACAATTTTTGCGGCCATCTTTGGCCGGTAGTGTAGTTGCCGCGCAACCAAGAGACACCTGCGTAAAATTGATCCATAAATATTTGTATGTACACAATTGTTATCATTTAACCATTTCTTTACCGACTAACCTAAATCTAGCCTTCAGAACACCTATTGTCCGTTCCACTACGTTTCTCGTCCTTACATGTTGGCTGTAGAACCAGTGCTCAGGGCTACCCTCTTCGGTGTTAAGAAGGGGGAGTGACTAGGTTCCTCCTGAGTGGATACCCACTATCACCTGTAAGAATGTTATTCTTTTATAAAGGCTGACAGATTTTTTTTAATTTCATGAGAGTACTTGAAAATTATATTAATTGTATTTTGATATCTAAGAGGAAATTTCTTTCCCCAGCCTCATTAAGCCCTTCAAGATAATTTTTAAGAGGGTGATCCCTCCAAATTGTCGAGTCGTCTGAACTCCCGGGGCTAGATGGATGTAGTATGTTCATCTCTGCATCACATATCTTAAAATTATTATTGTAGGTTGAATCAAATGAAATAAAGTTTTGCGGCATAAAAAACAATATAATCGTCCACACAATACAAAACGCAGAAAATACTTAGATATGGGAATTTGAGTGGAACAGTGCAAAAATCATGCCGTTTGCGATCGTGATTTTAAATATTTTTGACTTCACAAGGTAATAGGCGCTTTGACAGAAAAGGCCCCGCTATTGTAGTCGCTGAGTAGTAGGTACTAAATAGCTACATCAATCTTAACACTTACTATCATCACGTTCAGCGAGTGGTAGCCTTTCCGGCAGTAATAGGCTTCTTCGTGGTCTGATGGTTTTATGATGCAGACATGAGTACCATCAATGCAGCCAACACCCCCGGAAATCCAATTTTAGCGTAGAATCTAAAATGCAGATATTAGGTATAATATTGTATTGGCAATATTGCCGTGCAAAATCATTATATTACAGACCGCGTTGTTCATTTAAACTACGCAACGGATTTTAATACGGTTTCAACCATCATTTAAAGAATTTATTTAAAACTAGCTTTTGCCCGCGGCTCCGCCCGCGTGGATGCCGGTTATCGTGTAAAAAAGTAGCCTATGTCCGTCTCCATATCCCAGGCTATATCTCTGCCAAATTTCATGACGATCGGTTCAGCGGTTTAGGCGTGAAAACGTAACATACAGACAGACAGACAGACAGACAGAGACGGGCAGACAGACAGAGTTACTTTCACATTTATAATATTAGTATGGATAGTATGGATTAAAATTACGTAGATATAGTAAAGAAATATTGATGTTTTGTTAAGTTGTTGGAAGCGATGTCGACGGATAACTAACTTGATTGTATTCCGTTGCATGTGGCAATAATATAGGCGCCAGTCTTTAGACTTACCCACTTCTAACCCTTTCTCGGGCCTCCCTTGTCAAAGGGAAAGTCACATGCTTTGTATATAGAATCGCCCTAGAAACGCTCGGCTGGGAAACCGAATGGGAGCAGTGCTGCCCTACCAAGGTCTGATAGGACCCGCTGGCGTAAAACGCCAGGGTTATCAGTACCTAGAAAAAGTAGATAATTTAATGTTTGGAATCTGGCTGCCTTGTTGCTTGTCAATAAATAATATGTGTTAAAGTAACTAAGACTAACCTTAGCGGCAGCATCGAGTCCATCTCTGCGCCTTTCCCGAGGGATGTGCGGTGTCAGCTCCGTTATTAAATTTGCCACGAGCAACTTAGTGAGCCTGTAGGTCTTCACAAACTCACGGTCGCTCATGGAAAATGCATCCGTTGCAAGGCGACGGCGACGGTCAAAACGACGGCGTTCTCTCCGTCTTTCTGACGCCGCTGCATTGTCCGCACGTTGCGCCAGGGTTAAATAAAGTAACCAAAACCACTCATTTTAAAATAAATATCCAACTATCCAAGAATATCCAAACACTTCACAAACAAAATAATACACAAAACGTCTGTCCAAAAAATATATCCTACTATGCAAAAGGGGCGTGAAATAATTTGTTTATACAGTACGCTTATAACTATTCAGCTATATATTGTTTATAATTATATATCTAACTAGCAGAAGCTAAAATTATTTGTCACAGTACGGTCAACCAATAATCTCATGTTTACGTCAGTTTTGACATTCTTATTTATAGTGGAATACCAATGTTTTTTACAATGTCAATTCGAAACTTTAGCAGAATACCGTTTTGGTACATTATTTTTCTTCGATCTAGTCGCAATCTCATTGCAGTAAACGACACGTCTAACTTACTTTTCTGGTTTAGTAGAATACCTTTTGTGACATTTTGGAACTTTTGCGGCACTGCGACTTGAATTTGAACGTTTTTTAATTAGTAGAATTGGCCTTCTGGTTCCAAGATAAAGATAAATCAAAAATTCATAACTTGATTTTTTGTTCCTAGTTTAATTTAACTCCTTTCACGTCTGAATGAAAAACCAAACCTCTAGTTGAGCTATCACTTAGATCTCTTCACCACTAGAATCTCCGTCTAACGACGAGTATGGTGGTGTTCATAACTCAATTCGGTCAAAAGTGTGGCTTAGCTCTCTTCACCACTACGGTGACGATTTTCTTTAATTCTTTCCTTCTTTAAAATCGTTCGAATTCACATTGCATTTACTCCGCGCGTTCGTACTAGGCCCACTGTCTTGTGCAGGGTACCGCAAACGCTACACTGTGGCTTCAATCAGACTATTTTAAACCAAAACTGTTTATTTAATACAAAATACTAACTATGCTATAGAGCGGGCATGCTCGGAGTTCATTTGAAGGATAGAATCAGAAATGAAATTATCCGGAAAAGAATCGGAATTACCGACATAGCTTGCAGAGTAAGCAAGCTGAAGTGGCAGTGGGCTGGCCATATTTGTTAAAGGACCGATGAATGGTGTAGCAGACGAGTCCTGGAATGGAGACCGCGTATCGGCAAGCTTAGTGTAGGACGCATCCCAGCTAGATGGACCGACGACCTTAAAAAGGTGGCTGAGACAGACTGGATGCGGAAGGCGGAGGACAGTGTTGTAGCACAGCGTGGGAGAGGCCTATGTCCAGTAGTGGACTACTATAATACGTTCTACGTTCGTGGAATGCATTGCCAGATCCAATAAAACGCGCGCAATCGTTGCCTGTGTTTAAAAGACTCGTGAAGGAACATTACTTGTCGTTGTGATTTTGTTCTCGTTGTCAGCTGTGATAATCTAGATACTTCATTTATTTTCTTTGCTTATATAGTTAGTATGTATGTATCTATGTATCTATTATATAGCATATATCTGTGTATCTATTATAGGATATTGTACTGTTACACTTTTTATTTGCACTAATAACAACCCCATTTTATGTCCAGAAATTCACTATCCATGCCAAGGTTGCCTGGAAGAGATCGCAGTATGCGAAAAGGCCACCCATTGTATATTTTATAATGTATAAGTTTTCCTTTTATTTTGTAATGTGTAATCTGATTTACAATAAAGTATATCATCATCATCATTTCAGCTGAAAGACGTCCACTGCTGGACATAAGCCTCCCCCAATTGGGGGGGTTTGCCGTAATCACCGCGCTTGGCAGGCGGGTTGGCGATCGCAGTATGGTGTTAAAAATGCATAGAGAACGCTGCTGCCCATTCTCTAGTGAGTCCCTTAGTCGCCTTTTACGACACCCACGGGAGGAAATGGAGTAGTGCTATTCTTTACGTCCGGCACCACACGGTACCAAACCACGGTAATAAAGTATATATAAATAAATAATAGCAGCTTGGAGCCTAGATTTGTGCCCGTTTGATGGCAATATTTTCGCCCCCAATTACCTGGGACTTAAACCTAACTGGCGAAATTTGGATGTACTATAGGTGCACCTCTGCCTCACCCTTCTTGGAATACAGGCGCTATGTTATGTATGTATGTATAAATTAGACTATCTGAATCAGTGGCGTATCTAGTCATAAGGGGCCCTGTATCGAAAAGTAAAAAGGGTCCCCTTTTTACCCGACTGCAACGAAACTCCAAAGAAAGGGATTTTTGTTTACAAAATAGCTTACTGACATAGCGGGTTAAGTTTCCGTTGTAATTTTACTAAGGAAATGCAAGAGCGAACGAAGTGAGCCAGAAAATTAGAGCACTCTGACTCTGACTAGGTTGAGCTCCCGATTAAAAATGCACTCATCTAGTCCACTGGTTATGTCCATAAAAATATACAACAAACTGCCCGAGGTACTCAGAAGTGAGATAAAGACTGCTATTTTTACAAATAAAAAAAAAAAAATTACTCAGTAAATGTTATTATAGCATAAATGAATATTTAATTGACAAATCCATAGAATAGACATAATTATATAAATTTACAATAAATTTAGATTAAATTAATAATTAATAAAATGTTATCTTAATTTTTACTAGAATAAGTTAGTTTGCATGTATAAATAAGTCCTCTTCCTTCAAATTTTCCTTTGCTGTGCCCGACAGGGTCCACGATTGTTACAAAAAATGTTTACTTACCACCTAAGCATATACATTGTGGAATGCAATAAATGATTGAGTATCTCGTATTGAGCTGCCGTTGCGATTCTACTAAGAAAACGCAAAAACGAGCGGTGCGAGCTCGAAAATTGGAGTATCCTGACTGGGATACTAAGGTAAGCTGTCATTGTGATTTAAATAAAAGATTACGGCGGGCCCCTGTAGCTTGGGGGCCCCATATAATTGATACGGCTAATACGGCGATAGCTATTCCCCTGATCTGAATGTATATGTATGCTTTTGAATTTGTCGAATAGAACAAAGAAGCTTGGCCTTGCTTCGTCATCACACATCTTCTCGAATTTATGCGTGCCCGTTACGACTTTCAAATAAGACTCAACATAAGTAGCACAAACTTAAGTGGCAATGGGCAGGGCACATTGCGCGCAGAACAGATGGCCGTTGGGGCCGAAAGGTTCTGGAGTGGCGACCGCGTACCGGAAGACGTACCGTTGGAAGGCCTCCCACAAGGTGGACCGATGACCTAATGAAAGCCGTAGGAATCCGCTGTATGCGGGAAGCACAAAACCGGTCGAGGTGGCGGTGTTTGGAGGAGGCCTATGTCCAGCAGTGGACGTCTTTCGGCTGAAATGATGATGAATAATGATAAGTAACACATAAAATTGATAATAACCCAAAAAATAAGTATACATTGTAACCAGTCACCTAAATTAAAAATATTGCTTCATTGTTTTAAATAGGTATTTTAAGATAATTGTGTATTTATATTTATATAAATATAGAACGGCGAGCGGTCAACGACTCGGCCTAGAGGAAATGATAAGGTCTGGTACAAACACTGATTAATAACACTATGACGTAGCAACCAAGATTGTTGTACCGTACACACGGAAAAATAATAAAGCAAACAGCCTAAAACCAACATATGTATCTACCTGGTGAAGATCGTGGAAACCCACTGGATGCGAGAAGTACAGGACTGGGCGAGTTGGTGATGCTTAGGCCTATGTCCAGCAGTAGACGTCTCCAATATCAGCGCCGGCCTTAGTCTTTGATCAGGGTACAGCGAGATTCTCTTTTGGCGCCCTTTGGTTGACACTTTTACTTCATGTTTATTCAACTTCGGCTTTATGTTAAATCCATATCCATACTAATATTATAAATGTGAAAGTAACTGTCTGTCTGTATGTTACGTTTTCACGCCTAATCCGCTGAACTGATCGTCATGAAATTTGTCAGAGATATAGCCTGGGACATGGAGAAGGACACAGGTTACTTTTTTACGCGATAACCGACATCCACGCGGGCGGAGCCGCGGGCTAAAGCTAGTATAAAATAAACTAAGCAAAACATGATTATTGCAGTTTGGTGTCTTCGTCAATCAGCGCGTCCTTTGACGCATAGGCCTCCCCCAGGCTCCTCCATTTGTCCCGGTCTCGTGGTCACGCTATATGCGTGGGATATTTATTTATTTATTTATTACATTTGGGAAAACAAACAGTAGTATATTAAGCATAAACAATGTTGTCTTAAAATTAAACTTAACAAATATACTACCCACAGCATTTTCCGCAGATTATACACCGAGAAATTTTAGTGGTTGTTTTCCCGCAGCAGAACAACTTGCCATAAGGAGTACTTTCGGAGTATAGAGTGAAAGTAGAAAAATAAAGATGTTTTTGTTTTAAAATAATTTAAAAAATATGCATCAACTCGAAAACGTGAGAATCAATAGTAACACTAGAGGTAACTTGTATGTACCACTCGAATCGCACGCGCCGCCAACAAAGGGAACAGCGATTCATAAATGTTCAAAGCAAAATAAACTCTCGCACGTGGTGATTTTTCACAATGGTTAATCTGCCATTTTTTGTTTCTAATATTTAATTTGTTTATAAAACGATTGTATTACCAAGACAAAACCATTTCGCTGCGGGAAAACAACCATTTAAATTTCACGGTGCATAATAAAAAAACAAGCTGTTAGCAAACGTTAACTGTAGCAGGGCTAACTCAATGAAAAATAAGCTAAAAGAAAGGAAATAAATAAATATATAAAAGGATATAGGCTACTTTTTTACCTACGTGATAACCGACATCCACGCAGGCGGAACCGTGGGCAAAAGCTAGTAAATAATAATTCCCAATTTCAATATCAAAAAATGTTTATTTTTTTTGCAAATATCAACACTTATTGAATTTAAATTAAATTAAGTAACTCTAATTAGTATAGGTACTCCTGCTTCTTTAACATTTAAAAATCTGATCTACGAGTATACCCAAAGTCTCTAATTCAGATAATTTATGTAAACAAAGTAATGTCAAGAAATGTCACTGTCAAAATCACAGGACAGTGTTACAAAACATTTTATCATTAAATTTTTTGTAAATAATAATCTATAAAATTAAAGTGAATTCGTTATAAGAACTATGCAAACAAAATACCGTTGCCGAACAATGTTTTGTGTAGTATGTCGGAGACACGGCCTATGATTGTCATAATCAGCCCTTTTATGTCCACTGCTAGACGTAGGCCTCCCAAAATCGATTTCCACTCAAAACAGTTTTCATCCATAATGTGGCTAGATATGCTGCTTACAATATGAATCTATGAATGAGAGTTAGTGTTGTAGAAGACGTAAAAAAAATGAAAATGTTTGGATCTCCTGCATTGTTACCAGTACCATAAAATATTTTATACCAGAAAATCTCCTTTTTTTAATAACTTTGTTTAAAACCGATATTTTAAAATGAATACGTTATGATTATTTTTTAATTATTGTTTCTTAAAATCAGTACTTAAAAGAAAATGAAACCTCATTTTTCGACATTTTCTGTGAATTACCATTATGAAGATATTTTTTTGTTATGTTATCCCCTCTGTTTACATAAATTATCTGAATTTGAGACACTAATTTACAAACGTTGCAATGGTCTCGCCATTGTGAGTATTTGACAGTGTTTGTATGGCAAATCTGTCAAAAACTCACAATGAAGAGACCATTGCAACGTTTGTACATTAGTAGACTTGGCCCCCAGGGCAGCCGCTGTCAATGATGACAATAATTGTCCCACAGTGCAGGGCAAGCCCATGTGTGAGCACACACAAAGAAGGAAAGAACATTGATCGTTTCCTTACTGGCTTGACTTGGCAATTTAGTTCAGGTTTCCGAAGTTTCCATATAATTATTTTTCCAATGTCGAGTAACAGAACTTGAACCGGATTCATACATTTAGGGTTCCGTACCTCAAAAGGAAAAAACGGAACTCTTATAGAATCACTCGTGTATCTGTCTATCTGTCCGGATCCGGACCGATTAAGTTGAAATTTGGTACACATGAACTTCTGGACTTATTCCACAAATCCCCCCTGAAAATCCCCCTTAGGGAGGAAAAGTGGAATCTGAAAACAGTCTAGAATTCACCCCTTTGAAAAACAAAAAATAACTTATTCCAAGATCCCCTGAAAGTGAGTTTTTTCCACTGAGGGGGATTAGTGGAATAAGCCAATTTCTGTGACGCAAACACGAACATGTAACGTAAATAAATGAATTTTGAATATGGCGTTCACTTTTGGGGCAAAAAATTTAGAAAGTAAAAAAAAAAAGTTTTGCAAACTGTACCGTGTGACATATCACATGAAAATACTTGTTATGAGTTTTTTGTAATTAATTTTAAATTGATTAAATAAAAAATATATGAAAATTTATCCAATGTTCCATTATATCCAAAAATACTGATCCTAAGATTGAAAAAAATATCAGAGTACTTACAGTTCTATACTTGACTAGCAGCCCGTCCCGGCTTCGCACGGGGTAGACAATTATCATTTTAAGACTCATTTTTCTACACCTTCGGTTACATTGTTCAAATTTTACCAAGGATCCCTAATTTTTTTCAAAATGAAATGTAGCCTATGTCAAATTGGAAGAATGTAGCATTCTATTGGTGAAAGAATTTTTTAAATCGGCCCAGTACTTTTTGAGCCTATTCATTACAAACATACAAACATACAAAAATAGGTACAAATCTTTCCTCTTTATAATATTAGTGTAGAAGTGTAGATGTAGATTAGTGTAGATAGTGTAGATGTAGATACATTACAGGAAAGTCTTTATGAAGTCTATGATCACTAAATATTATTCGTACGAGTACAAACATAAAGCAGTTGTAATGTATGGACATGTTTTTCAACTACAATGTTAAGTTTGTTCTTGGGATATATTCATCCCAACTACTTTAGTCCTTTATTGTACGTAGTCCGACACGCACTTGCCCTAGTAGCATTTTTGTTGGCGTTTGGTTGGGCAACATACCTCTGAAGTTGGTCCAACTAAATGCCAACGGAAAATGCTACTAGGGTGGCCGGTTTTTGAACCATCAAGACACAAAAGATCCTGAGGCTTAAGGTTAAAAATAGACGCTACGAAATACCGAAACACTGTTCGGAACAAATCCACTACCAAATTAGGACCACCGCAGTCGAATCAATGCCGCTATTTAGGAATCGACACACTCCACAAAATTTCGCCGACCGCGACTCCATGCTATTTGTAGTTCGGATAGTTGGCCACCGATTCTGGCAGCGGCTGTCTCCGAACCCGTTCGATGCGCGACGCCCGCCATTAAACCGGAGACATGTCGGAAATATCAGTTTGTTTTAAAGACCTACTTTTTGAAGTTATTATTTGGTGGTATGTGCAAGCGTTACCTATTTTCACAGCATATTTATTTATTGTTATTTATTTATTTAAACTTCTCGCACACAATAAGGTACAAAGGCGGACTTAATGCCTTAGACATTCTCTAACAGTCAACCAAGGGTGGTGAAGAGATGAGATGGCAGGTGGTCTATTTAAAAGGACATAAAAATAATAATAAAAAGATAACAAATAAAATATATACCCACACACGTAAGTACATAAATATGTTGTAAACTTATAATAGACATACATACATATTACTACAATATATATAAATAGGTACCTACTTATTATATATATAATATACAAGTTCAAGGGATTGAGATGACTCTACACTATTTGTTATGAAAATAACTCCGCAATTTCCGCTTAAATGCATACCGACTGGTGGCCGTATTGATACCCAGAGGAAGCGCATTCCAAAGAAGAATGGACTGAATATGAAAGGAAGAATGAAAAAAGTCAGAAGTATGAGAAGGACAGAGTAGGAGAAGATTGATTTATATAATATTTAAGAGCGTATCGAGGAAACGATTATATAATTGCGAAATAATTGCGGTAGTTAGATCCCTTGCTGCATCGTTATTAGTTAACCTTTAGATAAGCAATTAATATATAAGATATTTAAGGATTGACTCTATAAATCGTAAACTTTTGAAACGCGATTACTGGTAGTGTCCTCCATAGAAAAGATAACCAAAATAATTTAAAAAAATCAAAATAGTACAGCATAAATACTTTACGGAAGGCCATCAGTTTTTTTATTTTATTTTTTTTTTTAAATTATAACAAAACAACATGTTTTCCATGTATGACATGTCTGAATGATGATGTTTTCCATAACGTATACATTTTACATTTTCAAAATGTCTATTTGTTTTAATAATACGAAGGAAATACCTAAATTAGCCAGAGCTGCCACGCCTCCTCTTCCATCAATATCGCCAGAAGTTCGTTGCGCCCTTAAGATTTATCTGTCGATACTTTGCATTTAATAACTACCCAGATGAAAATCCATCGTAACTATACCCAAAGTCTCTAATTCAGATCATTTATGTAAACAAAGTAATGTCAAGAAATGTCACTGTCAAAATGACAAGACAGTGGTGCAAAACATTTTATCCTTAAATGTTTTTGTAAATAATCATCGATAAAATTAAAGTGAGTTTAATTATAAGAACTATGCAAACAAAATACCGTTGCCACACAATGTTTTTTGTAGTGTGTCGGAGACACAGTATATGATAGTCATAATCAGCCCTTTTAAGCCCAGTGCTAGTCGTAGGCGTCCCAAAATCGATTTCCAATCGAAACCGTTTACAGCCGTTTTCATCCAAAATGTGGCTAGATATGCTACTTACAATATGAATATATTTATGAGAGTTGTAATATTAGTGTTGTTGAACATGTAAAAAAATTGAAAATGTTTGGATCTCCTGCATTGTTACCAGTATCATAAAATATTTTATACCAGAAAATCTCCTTTTATTAATAACTTTGTTTAAAACCGAAAGTTTATAAAAATAATTACGGTATGATTATTTTTTAATTATTATTTCTTAAAATCAGTACTTAAAAGAAAATAGAACCTCTTTATTCGCAATTTTATGTGAATTACCATTACGAAGATATTTTTTTGTTATGTTATCCCCTTTGTTTACATAAATTATCTGAATTTGAGAATTTGGGTATAGGTAATTGTTATCCCGTTGAAGACAGTGAGCCTGACATTCATCTAATTACCATGTCGTTAATAATCCTGCACCAAATTCACTCTTATTATTTGGGAAAACATAAAATAATAAAAGTAAAACTGTTTAGGCCCCTCGCCCACGACGACTTTTTGTAGCGATACTGTCGCGTGTTCACATCAATACAGCCGCGATGCGGCCGCTAGCTGTTTGCCCTCGCCCATACCACGATTCTCAGTCGCGATGCAAACGCGATACTGTCGCGCTTCTGTCGCGATGCAAACGCGGTTCAGTAACGGCACAAAAATGCCACAGTTGCAAGATGGACTCCGTTGAGGCAACATTAGTCATGTTGTCTTTGGTGCTGATTTTACGTAAGCAGCCGAAGCGTGGGCAACGAAAGCAGCGTCAATATTGGATGCACCCATTTAATAAAGAGTCGTCGGTCACGCGTTGGCATCGCTTCTGTAGCGCGTTGCAAATGCGACTAACGCGCGATAGCGGCAACTTTTTGTAGGCATCGCTCCAAAAAGTCGCCGTGGGCGAGGGGCCTTATTCTTGCGCTAAAATCGATATAAGGATAAACAATTATTAAAAGTAGGAATATAAGTTTAATTATTTCGTAGAAAATATTCCTAACCAACTCGGTATTCTATTCAAAACAAACACAATTATATTCCGACAGTTGCAGTGAAAATGTTGAAATACAAACTGCACTAAGTATCACAAGTTACACAAAGCAGTAACATCTACTAAGCTTCGTAGTTCAAGCAAGTTCCTGTGTAACTTTCTCTTCATTTTAATTATTTTGCTTTGAAAGAATTTAAGTAGAGATTTTCCTTATTACTATTTGCTGTTTTATAGAAATGTGCAAATACTAAGGGCGAATTTCACTAACGTAACTGAACGCTTTCAGCTTATTCACCTTAAATTAGAGGATTTTATCCAAGAAGAATGCTTGGAAAAAAGCTGGTCCTGCTCCATATGACAATTTTGAGTCTAGACAAAATCAAACTGGTTCCTAATTTGATTGTATAATTTATAATTTTTATGATATAAATGTTATTTCTGTGATTAACACACTTTAACTCACACACTGACTTATTATATGTCAATTTTTTTGGATAATATACATAATGATTGATTTGACGGCACGGTTGGCGCAGTGGTTAAGCGATTGACTGCTGCACTGCGTGTCGCGGGTTCGATTCCCGCACGGAACAAATATTTGTATGACCTACAATTAGTTGTTCCGGGTCTGGCTGTTTGTGTATGTGAGTTTAAATGTTTGTAAACGCACCCACGATACAGGAGAAATTCCTAGTGTGGGGCAACGTTTTTAAAAAAAAAAAAAAAAAAAAAAAAAAAAAAAAAAAAAAAAAAAAAAAAAAAAAAAAAAAAAAAAAAGATCAATTTTTGTAACTAAGTGAGCACCATGTATCTATCGCATTTTTTAATTTTTCTGTCATTACTTCACTTTTCATTATTTTTACCTATTGTGGTATAGTAATTTTATTCTATACCCAAAGTCTCAAATTCAGATAATTTATGTAAACAAAGGGGATAACATAACAAAAAAATGTCTTCGTAATGGTGATTCACATAAAATGGCGAAAAAGGAGGTTTCATTTTCTTTTAAGTACTGATTTTAAGAAATAATTATTAAAAAATAATCATACCGTAATTATTTTTATAAATTTTCGGTTTTAAACAAAGTTATTAAAGAAAGGAGATTTTCTGGTATAAAATATTTTATGATACTGGTAACAATGCAGGAGATCCAAACATTTTCAAATTTTTTAAATCGTCAACAACACTAATATTACAACTCTTAATTCACAGATTCATATTGTAAGTAGCATATCTAGCCACATTTTGGATGAAAACGGCTGTAAACTGTTTCGAGTAGAAATCGATTTTGGGAGGCCTACGTCTAGCAGTGGACTTAAACGGGCTGATTATGACGATAATAGGCCGTGTCTCCGACACACTACATAACACATTGTTTGGCAACGGTATTTTGTTTGCATAGTTCTTATAATTAATTCACTTTAATTCATAGATTAAAATTTACTAAAAAAAAAAAAAATGATAAAATGTTTTGCACCACTGTCCTGTCATTTTGACAATGACATTTCTTGACATTACTTTGTTTACATAAATTATCTGAATTAGAGACTTTGGGTATAGGTACATCGTCTTCACCTATAATAATTAATTAATTTATACAAACTATTGTTAACATTTAAAAAAAGTAAGTATTTAGTTTCTTGCCCATTCTTCTCCATACGTAACTACCTTTTGGAAGGGGCAACTAGAATCAATTAATTATTTTGTAATTTTTGACGTTCTAAAGTGCCTTTTATGAAACCTTATATTACCTTTTTATGTACCTTTTACCTATTTGAAATAAATTATTTGACTTTGACTATATATAATGCGATCTATCTGAGTGGTTTCAACCACATAGGTAACCTAAAAAAAAGAAACAGGCAGCTGTGTAAACAACCGACATTAAAACGCTGTGCGGGAGGACGCCGTCTATACAACATTATTTTTAGTATATGCAAAACCTGAATATAGTTTGTTCAGAATAAGTAACTGAATCGATTCCAATAGTTTTTACACCATGTTATATTTTTTCCCAAAAATATTTAATAAAGGTTACAAGTTGGACACCGAGCGACACGAAGTACCTATCCGCACTTGACCATTACGAAAAAGTCCAAAGTCTGCAAGTGTGATGGAAAATGTTATCACCAGTTAATTACATTACAATCGTCGTACGGTTAGGCACCTACTACCAAATTAATATTATTATTAATGAACGCAAGGCGCGGGCGGCGCGGGAGCGTCGCGTGGTGACCATGTTTTTGTACGGACAACCAGGTAACATAACAACCTTATAACTTTGTTATTTTTCATGATACAGTTTTGAAATTTTGCACATAAATTCTTTACATAAAAATACTAGACACGTGTTTCGGGTTTCGCATAAACTAAAACTAATGTTGTATAACCTCACTTTTGAGTACTCAGTAATAGTTCGGAATTACCCCAGATTTATTATTTGCAACTACGGAACCAACCACGCTCTGTTACCATGAAGGTTTTTTGCAAATAATAAATTGGTAATTTATTATTAAGTATGTTTTTATTTATATAAACTGACTATTAAAACAACACGTAATGATAGTTTTATAACACACCTAGCGCCACACAAGTAAGCGGATAAAACCTAAACTAATTAGAGTGCGTGCCATTTCTATCACCCACCCCAGAACGCAATCCCATATTAAAAATACAAAACAGATGTTTATATATAGTTACCCGAAAACAGTTAACAACGTCAAACATGGTAACCAAACTATCGGTTAAAAAATTCAATAAACCGCAAGGTTTGACACGTTCGATCTGAAGGTCAAACAAAAAATTCGACAGATTCCACATCCAATCGTTCACTCCAGATTATTCGTTCTCCGAAATTTCCTCGAAATTTTAACAACCTGCCGCTCAACGGATTTCCAAAAGCCTGCAAACTCTAATATATAAACTTTTCGACGATGTCGGTAACTGGGATAACGGAGGCAGGAGCTAGTTATTTTAGCCAGTTCGGAACTTTACCTGGATGTCATCGTGTTCAGGGAAACTACACTGTTATGTGCAGGAAATATGCTAACTGTAACTTGTGCGGTGTAACTATTTAGTTGTATGTAGTTAGGCTGTGACGTGTTGTGTACTAGTTCGACTGCTCTAACTTGAGTATCAATTTATCATAAAAAAATTACATCCATACTATACTATATACTATCCATACTAATATTATAAATGTGAAAGTAACTCTGTCTGTCTGTATGTTACGTTTTCACGCCTAAACCGCTGAACCGATCGTCATGAAATTTGGCAGACATATAGCCTGGGATACGGAGACGGACATAGGCTACTTTTTTACGCGATAACCGACATCTACGCGGGCGGAGCCGCGGGCAAAAGCTAGTGATTATATAATTATATATCTTTACCACCTATTATAGATGTATCTCTTAAAATAATTCGCGTTTGAATAGAATAGACACGCTATAAAGTTATATATTTTTAGGTGCACAGTGAAAATAATAGTTATGGGAGAGGAAATATTTCCAATCAAATCTGTAGGGATCATTACATTTTATAAATTAGGTACCTTCCTATAGTTTCAGAGAAAACTGGAAAAAAAAAAAAACAATAGGTACTATTCTTTCTATCGCCTTTATAGCTTGAACAATAGTAGACAATGCTAAAGGGTCATCATTAATACAATACGATGCTAGTGAATGTTTTACTTGATCATTTATAACCCTCGACTGAACTAGAAGGGTTTTATAATAAGTTTAACGCATATATCTGTGTATCTGTGTGTCTGTGTATCTGTGTTTCTGTGTATATGTGTATCTGTGTGTCTGTCCGCGCCATCGTAACTCCCAAACGGCTAAACCGATATTGTTTTTTTTTTTTTTTTATTGTTTGAAAGCTGACTTGATCAAGAATGTTGTTAGCTATGATTGAAGAAAATCGGTGAAAGCCGTTTGAAGATTATCAGCTTTTTTCTAGTTGATGAATGGATGTGAGCATGTTCCACAGGTCTGAGCGATTCGAAATTTGGTATTCTGTTACTTCAATTATTTTAGAATAGCGTAGTAACCTTGTAATGATGCTGCAGCATCAGCCGGAATTTGCAGGATACCTAACTCACCAACTCACAGCTCAAGTATCGTGTTTGGACTCATTGGAATGGTCGCAATGAATAGGTTATAGATACATGGTGGTCAGGGTCTGATAATGGAGTAGCAAATAGAAATGAGGATAAATTAGTAACTAGCTGCACTGTTCACTGTGGGAAAAATTCATACAGCTGCGTAGATTTCGGCGAAGCACGTGTCGATCGTAGCGTGTCTACTACTCGTATTATATAAAGTTTAAAAACGAGGAATTAAAAGTTAAATCTGTCATTTTATTTCATTTCCTTTGTCAGCAGAAGCAAATTAAAACTTGAGCAAAATAGGCGACTCTTTTAAAATTATATTTTACTAGCTTTTTCCCGCGGCTCCGCCCGCGTGGATGTCGGTTATCGCGTAAAAAAGTAGCCTATGTCCTTCTCCATATCCGAGGCTATATCTCTGCCAAATTTCATAACGATCGGTTCAGCGGTTTAGGCGTGAAAACGTAACATACAGACAGACAGACAGATAGACAGATAGACAGACAGACAGAGTTACTTTCACATATATAATACTAGCTTTTGCCCGCGGCTCCGCCCGCGTGGATGTCGGTTATCGCGTAAAAAAGTAGCCTATGTCCTTCTCCATATCCCAGGCTATATCTCTGCCAAATTTCATGACGATCGGTTCAGCGGTTTAAGCGTGAAAACGTAACATACAGACAGACAGACAGACAGACAGATAAACAGATAGACAGACAGACAGAGTTACTTTCACATATATAATATTAGTATGGATTTCATAGTTAGAAAATAAATCAATCAAGGGAAACATGTCAAAAGCATAAATGTCAAAGAATACTAGGTATCCGTGTATTCAAAGCATTAATCCAAAGCATCATACTTTCTAGAAAAATCTTCCTGTCAGAACTGCAACGTATATTTAATCAAAAGAAAAAGTGGAAGCAAAGGAAATAAAGCTCCAGACTTGCAATGTGAGGACAGCAAAAGAAAAAGATAAAGATTCTTCCTGTTCGAAAGAAAAGCAACGTCGGACGTAGTACTTGTAAACATGCTTTCGGAGTAAATTACAGGAATTTGTTGTTTACTTTTGATGTGCAGTCGTGAAGATACTGATTAAAAAATGTTCTTTACTTTGAGATGTGTTGGATACGTTTTCTTTGAATATAATATTTCATTAATAAAAAAAAACGCAATATTTAAAGAGGACTTATAATATAAAGATTTTTCCTGTGCTGTCTGTCTATAATGATAAGGTTAGTGGTTAAATGGTTTTTTGTTTTACCTATGATTGGGCGGCCATAAAATTTAACCATGTTAAGGCTCCTACGAAGGCATGACACAAAGAGACCGCTCGTCGCGTGGCACGCGGTGTCTTTGTATCGCGTCGCGTGTCGCGCATGTTTGTAGGAGCCTTTACTGTATATTAGTTTGTCTTATATAACAACGGTTCATATTCAACCTGCGGAACTATGACCATGTGTCGAGCTATAGGTCTGAGCTCAAATGGATGTGTATTCGCCAGAGAAGAAGTTTGCGTGCTTTGACCACGCTTTTCTCCCTTCTCAACTCTCCCACCCCTCCTTCTTATCTTAAGTCTCACTTTCAATATCTATGTTCTTCACACGCTAAGAATCTGCGTTCTTCTAACAATCTTCTCCTACTCTGTCCTTCTCATACTTCTGACTTTGTTCATTCTTCCTTTCATATTCAGTCTATTCTTCTCTGGAATGCGCTTCCTCTGGATATCAGGACGGCCACCAGTCGGTATGCATTTAAGCGGAAATTGCGGAGTTATTTTCATAACAAATAGAGTATATATATTGCGGTTTTAGTAAGTAATAATAATACATTGTAATAATAAACGATACAGCAAACTGTGTTTAATATAATTTAATTAGTTTTATACAAAAAAAAAAAGAAAGATTACATACAGTCTTTTTTACCTAAAATTTGAATATACCTTATACTCTGTTATTTATTTATTTATTTAAACTTCTCACACACAATACTTATTATATAATATATATATATATATATATATTATATAATAAGTAGGTATTTATACGTTATAGTAATATGTATGTATGTCTATTATAAGTTTACAACATATTTATGTACTTGTGTATCTATTTTATTTGTTATCTTTTTAATATTTTTATTATTATTATCTCCTCTCCTCCCTATTAATTAGAGCACCTGCCATCTTATCTCTTCACTACCCTTGTTTGACTGGTAGAGAATGCCTATGGCATTAAGTCCGCCTTTGTACCTTATTGTGTGTGAGAAGTTTAAATAAATAAATAAATAACAGAGTATAAGGTATATTCAAATTTTAGGTAAAAAAGACTGTATGTAATCTTTCTTTTTTTTTTGTATAAAACTAATTAAATTATATTAAACACAGTTTGCTGTATCGTTTATTATTACAATGTATTATTATTACTTACTAAAACCGCAAATCAAACCAAAATCAACAACGTATAATGGTTAAACGCCTTATTAAATCTGCTTCAATATTGCAGAACGTCAATTTGCTATTAAATTATATCAGGCGTTCGAATCTCTGCGGTATCGTTCGGTAATGTTAATGGAGAATCTGCTTCGACAAACTGCGCTAATTAATGATATTTTGATTGGTTATCTATATTTATATTTGCTCTCGAACATGATTGAAGATAGTTATTAACTAATAAATGGATACTCTCCTACCAATCAATCTAACTAGTTTTTTCTCAACTATGTTAAGGTCAGCTTCCAGTCTAACCGGGTACAGCTGACTAATAGTACATGGAGCGACTGCCTACCTGACCTCCACAACCCAGTCAACTGGGCAATACGATACCCTTTGGTAAGACTGGTTGTCAGACTTTCTGACGACCCGTCAGGCTTTTAGACAACCTCATGGTTGCTCATGCTCATTTGATGACTCGAAAAAGGCTCGTAAGGTTTTCCCTTGTACTATGGAAACCAGGAACAACGAAGGTCGACACCCAGACCCAACACAAATATCTGTTCCATCAACAAACATTTGTGTTGGTGCGGGAATCGAACCCGCGACCCTTGCGTCTCAACCGGCGCTCTAAACCACTGCGCTAAACGGGTCGTCATAATGAAAAAACGTCCATCCTTAAAAGGCAATTACTGATCTGTTTCTTGATGTCTAGCTCAGGGGTGCTCGTCACCCACTGTTTATTTCTCATGGGTGCTCGAGCCCCCGAGCACACATGGAGTCGACGCCCCTGCGACCCGTAACGACTGTCAAAGATCCATGAATGACAGCCGGGACCAACGGCTTAACGTGCTTTTGAGGCACGGTCTCGGTATGTAAAGAATGTCACCCATCCACGGACCAACCCCGGCAAGCGTAGCTTAACCCGATGGTTCAACCCGTGTAGCTGCTGTTACTTAGTCACGAGCTCCTTCCTTGGCTACTCTCCTACCGATTATAATAATAATACCAGCCTATAACTGTCCCGCGAGAAGAAGAAGAAGAGATCCGCAGGAGAACCAAGGTAACCGACATAGCTCGAAGAATTGCCAAACTTAAGTGGCAATGGGCAGGGCACATTGCGCGCAGAACAGATGGCCGTTGGGGCCGCAAGATTCTAGAGTGGCGACCGCGTACCGGAAGACGTAGCGTTGAAAGGCCTCCCACAAGATGGACCGATGACCTTTTGAAAACCGCAGGAATCCGCTGGATGCGGGAAGCACAAAAACGGTCAAGGTGGCGGTGCCTGGGGGAGGCCTGTGTCCAGCAATGGACGTCTTTCGGCTGAAATGAATGAATGAATGAATGATAACTGTCCCACTGCTGGGCAAAGGCCTCTTCTTATACAGAGAAGGCACGAGCATTGATCACCACGCTTGCTCAAGACGGGTTGGCGATTTCAGTTAGTCCAGGTTTCCTCACGATGTTTTTCCGTCACCGATGTCAGTAATGTCCAAGATAAACTCAGAAAGGACATATGAATTGAAAAACTCACATTGGTACTTGCCCGGATTTGAACCCACAACCTCATCCATGAGAGGCGAGGCCTTAACCAACGGGCCATAACGACACATCACATAACATCCTACCGATTGTTCAATAACAATGCTGTCTTTTTACGGTATTTGCAATGTTTTGGATAAAAAGTATACCTCTCCAAGTACCTAATAGTTTAACTCTCCCACCAGTCACCACCAGTCTGTGAACCACGATAAATAATTCATTAAGAGGGCTGTATCAGACCTGCTAGGACCACTACTTTAAAAAAATATCATCTCGTGACTGAGAAGGAATTATGAAAAACGGCTCAATCAGTAACCTCGGTAAGTGTGTCTAGAATTTTCTAATACCTTTTATAAAGTTTAATACTGAGACACGAAGCAACAAAATTCGATCTAAAGACACACTTACCGAGATTGCTGATTGAGCCGTTTTTCATAATTCCTTCTCAGTCACTAGATTTTTTTTTTTAATTTGTCTCGCTGTTGGACCTGAGACAGCGCTCTGAACGAGGCAAAAGGGATGAAGAATTAAAAAAAAAAATTTTGTCCGTCAAAATATTGGTCACGTAATTTTCTTTTTTTACGTAATCAAAACATTACAGCGATACATTGAGTTCAAATGTGGCATGACGTCACTGCTCGCTAGATTTTATACGTAGCTGTGACGTAACGAGCCCACTCCCCAAGTTTAATGTGTTTTATCTAAGTCATTTTTTATTAATATGATAAACCAAAAAATACGTGTCTAATATTGTTTTGTTATGTGACTGACGGACTAAACATTTTTTCCTTTTTTGTTTTACCCAGGATACATCGCTATTTGACACACAAAGCACGTTGACGCCGAAACTGAAAAACTTTAACAAAACTTCACATGACAGAGCAGGATATTTAAATTATTCGCCAATAACACGTTCGTCACAACAAAAAAAAAAAGAAAAAAAAGGTTGTTAAACCCTGTTACGTAAAACGAAACGTCACGTGCCTCGTTCGTTTTTTTGCGATCGGCCCCGATCGTTCACCCAGAGCACTGCGCAGACTGACACGACATAAATAGTTGCGTGCGTGCACAGTGGGACAAACGTTTTAAACAATTAAGTAATCAGTAGTTGACAGAAACATGGTCCTATTGTAATCTAGATGCTCTGTAAAGGCTTGGCCTCGACTAATCATTGTACCTATCATAAATAAGGATTTACAATGTACCTAATTAATATTAATAGTAACTCGTGATTTTCTGCCTTCACTTAAAAACAATGATCACAATACTCTCTAAATAAAGACAGATTAAATTAACTCGTCCCCTACTCTCTTTTAGAAATCTCTTAGCAAATACGCAACGGTCCCACGTGGTGGATTATGGCATAATTACAATACATCGTCACATAGACGAAAATGACGAAAGACTGTTTTTTTTTTATGATTATGGGTACCTATAAATATCTTCCTGACTGAAAAACTTCGGCGATGTTAATTACAGCACTGATCATCTAATATGATCATATAAAACGCACACACCTTTACTATAATTTACATAATATCACATCACAAGCCTGTAGGTAAAGAAAACAGACTTAGTTTTAGTTCCAATTTCTCCCATAAAAGTCTTCAGGTTTCAAAAGGTTAACATAGTCTCGAATTCTCGACGAAATATCGGGTTACCTTTTTTTGACGTGACAACGTGTAATAAATCGATGAACGCCGGCTGCATGCACAAAAAAGGATGACTCATTGTCCCGTTACGCTCATTGTCCCGTTACGCCCATTGTCCCGTTACGCTCATTGTACGCTTGCGCCGCATCAATGTTTTGTTATGTTATGACGTTGTCACGTTAAACTATCGTCCGTAAACCAACTTTACAGCCAACCAATATTTTGTATTTTTTTTTTTTTTTCGGAGACCTTTCTCCCATAATTTTCGTATTTTAACAACTTTGCCAATGTACTTACGTACCCTCCCCATAATTTTGCAGTCAACAGCTTTGCAACGGGGCATAATAACTAATTATGCGTAAAAGAATTCGCTTGTTTACAAAAAATGTACGGATAGTGACAGCTAGCTGTCAAATTCTTAGACGCAGAATAGTAGCGACATCTGGGGGCCTTACTCCCGAAAACGATTCGAGTTTGTTTTTGTTTCCGATTCGATCTCGTAGATACGCAATAGCCCCGCAGATCCGAACTTGATTTAAAACCTGACTCCCGAACCAATTCGAATCGTATACCAAGGTTCGAGTATTATCAGCGTTGTCGATTACGTCATCGTCAAGTGCTCTATGTCTTTGGTTAGGAACTTTTAGGTACCTAGTTGAATGTTTTCACTTTCCCACGTAAAAAACGATACACTAGTGCTTTTTTATTTATTTATTTCTTTCTAAAATCTCCCTCGATCTAAATAAAATAGCTTCTTTGGTATCGTGTAATTTTGATCCAACAACTCGATATCTAGCTGTCAGATGGCGTGTTGTGGAGTACGAACTTTTCGATCCTAACGAATCTTTCGATCGAAGTTAGTTTCGCTTCGAACCACCGCATGATCGCACGCTAGTGTCGGATTCAAGAGTATGGATCGGCATTTATTTCGACTCCAATTCGATTGATTCAGAACTCGATGCTGTCAGGAGTAAGGCCCCTGAACTGAGCAAATGGCAGATTTTATCCCCATTGTAATTTTATGTGTGTTAGGTACGCAATCTGGTCTATTATTCTATTGAAACTCCGTACGCAAGGCTAGATCAAGTTCAAACTGTTTCCACTGACGTGTGGCCTACTGTAGGTATTGTCAGACACGGAAAGGAATTCTTTTATTACAAAAGGACGATGAATATTAAGTAACCTGAAACTTAGATTTACATGTTAGACATAGACAGAACCCATAAAACTGATTTATGATCGATCAGCACTGATGATAAATAACAATGACATGGGATTCTTGCCCGTTTTAACTAACACTACCTATTGCCTGATACATGCGCACAATTAGATTTCAACGCTTGACTTAGTGCTGAAAGTTGAAATTCGAACAGTGCACTTTGTCTCGCGTAATAAGTGAATACGGGCACCAATGTTAGGAATGCTAGGTATAATGTAGACTTCGACTAGACTGCGACGATGATGTCGGTCATAGAAGTTTAATATTCTAAAAATAAATGAAAATGGAAGTTCCCAATCTTAGCCTACCATTGGAGTAGACAATATTTTGGATAGTTATTTTTATGATTAGAAATTTGTTCACAATTTACGTTACCGTTCGCGTCGGTTGTTCTTGCTAGGTTCTCTTATTTAAGACGCAGATATATGCCAGTTACCTTGAGTGGTTAGCTGGCGTGTTCTTTTATACTTCGCTCACGCAACGCGTCGTACGTCCAGCCAGTAATAGGACTCGCCCATCCAGGAGCGCTGTACCAAATAAGACGCATTATTAATCCATCCATACTAATATTATAAATGTGAAAGTAACTCTGTTTGTTTGTCGGTCTGTCTGTCTGTCTGTCTGTATGTTACGTTTTCACGCCTAAACCGCTGAACCAATCGTCATGAAATTTGGCAGAGATATAGCTTGGGACATGGAGGACATAGGCTACTTTTTTACGCGATAACCGAAATCCACGCCGGCAGAGCCGCTGGCAAAAGCTAGTTTATTATAAATAAAACAAAAGGTATTTTAATATAACACGCATACTAAAAGATTAATAATTACATTATCTTTAAAAAGGTGAAGGTTTCAGAAAAAAACACTTGATAAATTTTGCGTGATTCTCAGTTTTTTTTTCCGCGTTCGATATAAGTTTACAAATTAATTTCACCATGTAATATAAACATAATCTAAAATATTCATGTATTAAGTTATTAAGAAAATGCTCTAATTTAACATATCATCATCATTTCAGCCGAAAGACGTCCACTGCTGGACATAAGCCTCCCCCAATTGGGGGGGTTTGCCATAATGGCCACGCTTGGCTGGCGCGTTGGCGATCGCAGTATGGTGTTAAAAATGCATAGAGAACGCTGCTGCCCATTCTCTAAGAAGTCCCTTAGTCGCCTTTTACGACACCCATGGGAGGAAATAGGATGGTGTTATTCTTTACGTCCGGCACCACATGGTACCATTTAACATATATTTTTTCCGAATCATTAACACTGCTTGTTTAGACGTGATCTTCAGTAATAATTAAAAGTCCGTTATCGTCGACTCTTTTTTTTTTTTTTTTTGAGGATGTGAAATCATCAAATGACCCCTCCTGCTCTGGGTGGAGTGGAAGGGTGTGTCAGATTCTTACTAACTAAAACCCACCCGTGTTCCTTCCTTGGCCCTTTATGTTCCGGGGCAGCGGTACCCCTTTCGGTCAATCCCGCTGACCCGGCAGGCTTGGGCCCTAATGGGCCCCCGCGTCGTTGTTGGGGTCGGCTTCCAGTCTAACTGGATGCAGCTGAATACTAGTATTTTACATGGAGCAACTAACTATCTGACCACCACACACCAACTTCTAGGTAACACGATACCCCTTGGTGAGACTGGTTGTCTGACTTTCCGGCTTCTGATGACCTGTAACGACTGTCAAAGATCCACGAATGACAGCCGGGACCAACGGCTTAACGTGCTTTCCGAGGCACGGAGCGGTCTTGGTGTGTAAAGATGGTCACCCATCCACGGATTAACCGTAGCAAGCGTAGGCTTAACCTGATCGATCGACCTATAGAGGTATGAGGAACTGGGTGTAAAGTTCACTCATACTCTATGGAAAAGCGAGGATCCTCCGACCAGACGGGTGTTGTGTCTGGTGGGCAACTGCCCGACGGTTGATGTCGGGGTGTTGTATATAAGGTGTATCTATTCATACACGAAATATTTTAAGAGAAACATCTATATGTGGTAAAAAAAAGCCATAGCAGCGATTTTTTTTTTTAATCTAAGTGTTTTATATTTTTACATAAATATTATATTTTTAAAATTGCTTGAGACATTTTGCAAAAAAACCTTTACTTACTTATTCTATGAATGATCCGCCCGGACGCGGTGACTATCGCGGTAATCATCATATCTAGTAATTTTAAATTATTTAAATTTTTAAATAATTTTGAGGAGCTCGTGGCTAAGTAATAACAGCCGCACCGATCGATCACAGGTTAAGCTACGCTTGCCGGGGTTGGTCGTGGATGGGTGGCCATCTTTACATACCGAGACTCCTCCGTGACTCGGAAAGCACGTTAAGCCGTTGGTCCCGGCTGTCATTCGTGGATCTTTGACAGTCGTTACGGGTCGTCAGAAGCCCAAAAGTCTGACAGTCAGTCTTACCAAGGGGTATCGTGTTAGCCAGTTACTGGGTTGTTGAGGTCAGATAGGCAGTCGCTCCATGTAAAAGACTGATATTCAGCTGCATCCGGTTAGACTGGAAGCCGACCCCAACATAATCAAAAAGTTGGGAAAAGGCTAGGCGGATTTATTTTTTATTTTTAAATAATATATAGAGATGCACCGTAATTCATTTCACATTCGGTATTACCGAAGTTCGGCAGCTTTTACCGAACTTCGTCTCCGGCCGAATTTCGGTTAGATCTGCCGAATGTGGGCCGAAATTCGGTAGCTTAAATTAATTTGAATAAGAAATGGAAAAGTTAAAATAAATTTATTTTAAAATGAAATCTAGATCAAATGATGATTTGTAAGTAAATAGGTAACGTGGATGTTCGTGTTTGTTTTTATTTCCGTAGAAAAGAAACAACATCACGTATCAAAAATATGCTTTATTAAAATTATGAATTGTAATATTATCTATCAGCAAGGTAACATAACATTCTTTCTTCTCTGTAACTTATTTTAGATATAACATTTTTACTTTGACTTTCAGTCTTTAAATTTTTATTTATGCAACAAAACAATATTTTTTATTTATTATTATTTTTAAACATTTAGTTTCAAAACAGCTCTAGCTATTGAAACATTTATAATTAAATTTGCAGTTACGCTTAATAATTAATTGACGGAATTTAACCGATTTTCGGCCGAACTTCGGCCGAACTTCGGCTTCGGTACATATTTAAACCGAACATTCGACCGAATTCGACATTCGGCAGGACCTACATTCGGTGCAACACTAAACATAAACAGATTTAAAAAAAAAAAAAAATGTCTTCTATACCACCTATAGGTGTATCTCTTAAGATATTTCGTGTTTGAATAGAATAGATACACCCTATAATATGCTAGTCGCGCGGTAAACTCTGATTGCGCGATGCAGGATTTGTGACGTCAGGTCTTTGATGCGTAGTTCACATGTGGCGTTATAGATGCCGCCACAGACCCATGCGGCTGTTATTACTTAGCCGCAAGCTCGTCCACTCCACTCTTTTTCAAAACCAATCATATTATTCACTTGACTGCAAGACTTGTACACGCTGCAATCGTTCCCTGCCGGTTATACGCCTTCTACATAAAGGATGTAAAAAGACCCATCCCATAGCCGTTAACCTACGCATTCTGTACATAAAACTAAGCAACATTGAGTAGAAATTATTGCTGGGAAACGACTTTTTATTTTAGGTGTGAAAAATCGCTGTTTACTGCAGCGCGCAATGTAACGCAAACAAAACATGTGCTTAGGGCCTGTGCACACCACTTTTTTAAACGCACCGTTGACGCTTGTTTGTAGCGATACCCGTACAGATGCAATACGCACGCGAGTCAGATTAAACTCTGTAGGATAAAAAGCGCGTGCGCGCGTCGACGCACGTTTCTAAAACCCGCATCAACGGTGCCTTTATAAAACGTGGTGTGCACAGGCCCTTATGGGTACACACAAGAGTTGTGGGGTTCATCATCATCATTTCAGCCGAAAGACGTCCACTGCTGGACATAAGCCTCCCCCAATTGGTGAGGTTTGCCATAATCGCCACGCTTGGCAGGCGGGTTGACGATCGCAGTATGGTGTTAAAAATGCATAGAGAACCCTGCTGCCCATTCTCCAGTAAGTCCCTTAGTCGCCTTTTACGACACCCACGGGAGGAAATGGAGTAGTGCTATTCTTTACGTCCGGCACCACACGATACAACTACTCGGATACACGGTATCGGCGCGGCCTGCAACGCGACACAAACAGATCGCTCGTCGCGCGGCACGCGGTGTCTTTGTGTCGCGTCGCGCGTAGCGCCTGTTTGTAGAAGCCTTAATTTATAACATTTAAAACTTGTTTTCGTGAAAAAAGTTTAAAAAAATTGGGTCTTTGACCTTCAATGTTTTCGTAACCAGAAGGTTCCCATGTATGATCCACTGCAAAAAAATATATCACAATGATGGGGAGTATAAGTGACTCTCAGCTTCGTTAAGCGTCTTTTTAAACCCGTTATATTCACCCTATCGATCGGTCTTGTTGCTGATATAATTAATTTTACTGATATACCTAATTAGCGAATGCAGGCCCTCATGAGCGAGAGCTGTTGGTTATATAATAAGGCCATTAGTAATTCGGTTGTATCTCCTGTGGCTCGATAATGAGGTTGTCATCCGACTCCGATATACACGATTATAGTCGCTTTTTAAGAACAACTTTGTGAGGGAAGCTAGCAGAAGAATTCAGCTGGCCTGGGCAGCATTTGGGAAGCTTCGTCGAATCTTCTCGTCGCGTATTCCACAGAGCCTAAAGACCAATTCAATCAGTGCGTCCTGCCAGTACTTACGGAGCCGAAACGTGGACACTCACGGTACGGCTGGTTCATAAATTCAAGTTCGCTCAGCGAGCAATGGGACGGGCTATGTTTGGAGTTTCTCTGAGGGATCGAATCCGGAACGAGGTGATTCGGCAGAGAACCAAAGTTGTCGACATAGCTCACAGAATAAGCAAGCTGAAGTGGCAATGGGCCGGCCATATTAGCCATAGAACCGATGACCGTTGGGGTAGACGTGTTCTTGAGTGGAGACCGCGAATCGGCAAACGTAAGGTGGGACACCCTCAGGCTAGGTGGGGCGATGATCTTCGCAGGGTGGCTGTTAGCAGCTGGATGAGAGTTGTCGAGAATCGAGCTGAATGGCGTGCAATTGGAGAGGCCTATGTCCAGCAGTGGACTGCTATATACTGATGATGATGATGAGTCGCTTTTTGAAAGCTTGCAGCGACTTTTCTCACTCATCACCAAAGAGATTTAAGATACTATCAGAAAAAATGACGTAGAAAAATTATTGTCCCACTAGCTGCTGCCCGCTGCTTCGTCCACGTGGCTTCCTCTAAAATAAAAGTATCCTTAGTTACGCCTTATAACATGAGCTATCTGCCAAAGAAAGTCTCGTGAAAATCGGTCCAGCTGTTTCGGAGATTAGCCGGAACAAACGGACAGACAGACGAAAATTCAAAAAATTGTTTTCTGTTTTATGTAAGTACCGTATATACTTTCATATGCATTTAGTAAAAAGCTGTTATTTTGACATTACAAACAGACACTTCAGTTTTATTTATTTCTATGTATGTATAGATAGTGATACCGTAATAATGTATGTCGTGGCAGAATGCACACTCCAAGTCTCCTATTCCTCGGACATTAGCCGCTATTAACGCTCTCCTGAACTCAAACATAGATCTTGATAATTATGTTTGTAAATGAATGGAAGATGATACTGTCAGAATATTTGAATTTTTGTGAGAAGAATGCATAACTGTGTTAAATAAATTATAATAATATGTTTAAACATATAGTGTAATTGGCTTCAGCCGTTCTATTCAAAACATGTAAATAAATAAATGTACTGTACATGTACACACGGCTACATATCAAGCTATACAATTCCAGTATAAACTGACCTCTCATTGTACGGAAATCCTATACAATGCCAGGCCAGCGTAAACTAGTTTTGTACAGCTTGATATGTAGCCGTGTGTACCAAAATTACCCTAATTGACAAGTTTGGCACGATACACTTTTACCGACACCGACCTTTTACCAACCGTCAGACAGCTTGACGAATCTAAGAATATTATTTATTTTACGTCTGTACATAAGTACGTTCTGGGTAAATCATAAAATATTAACGAAAATAAACCGTAACCGTCTAGTCGTCGGAACAAGCCGGAAAGACGAGATTTGTTAATTGTATTTGATCATAATGTGCGAGACTATACCCAAAGTCTCTAATTCAGATAATTTATATAAACAAAGTAATGTCAAGAAATGTCACTGTCATAATGACAGGACAGTGGTACAAAACATTTTATCATTGAATTTTTTTGTAAATAATCATCGATAAAATTAAAGTGAATGAATTATAAGAACTATGTGAACAAAATACTATTGCCAAACAATGTTTTGTTTAGTGTGTCGGAAACACGGCAATATGATCGTCATAATCAGCCCTTTTAAGTCCAGTGCTAGACGTAGGCCTCCCCAAATCGATTTCTACTCGAAACAGTTTACAGCCGTTTTCATCCAAAAAGTGGCTAGATTTATGCTACTTACAATATGAATCTATGACTCAGAATTGTAATATTAGTGTTGTTGAAGATGTAAAGTATTTGAAAATGTTTCGATCTCCTGCATTGTTACCAGTATCATAAAATATTTAATACCAGAAAATCTCTTTTTTTTAATAACTTTGTTTAAAACCGAAAATTTATAAAAATAATTACGGTATGATTATTTTTTTAAATCAGTGCTTAAAAGAAAATGGAACCTCTTTTTTCGCCATTTTATGTGAATTACCATTACGAAGATATATTTTTTTTTTTTGTTATGTTATCCCCTTTGTTTACATAAATTATCTGAACTTGGGACTTTGGGTATAGGGTATGTAACAGCTTCCTTGCTGCTCCTGCTTCGGAAACAGCCAGGATGCTGTACAGGCTCGTAAATATTGGAGGTAGATAGTGTAAGAGAATTTATTGGAGAAAAAAAATGGAAAAAATGGGTCACGTAGTATGGGTACGTTCCCTTAGGTACTTTGAACGTGTTTATTTTGTTTTTCCTACTTAGTTATAAATTTTATAGTATAGTGCTTGTGGCACGATTATTCGGTTTATGGGGCACGCGGTGCTAGCCTATAAGAAATTGTTACACTTAGCTTAGATTTAACGACGTATAGAATTTTTTGAAAAATTATAACTGAAAATGCAGGTGTTAGATTTTATAGATTTTTACCACCACAATTGGGACTTTGTATTTCAATAGCCTGATTTTAATGAACATTTTCATTTCTATCAATGAAAAATGGTAAATTTCGACCTGTCTTAGGCCCGTATTATAGAACGTCACTCAATACTCAAGCATTACTTGAGACTAGATTCAAGCCATTTGATTGGTTGAAACTAGTTTTATGTAATGCTTGAGTATTGAGTAACGTTCTGTAATACGGGACTTAGTGGGAAGCTTCTGTAAATAATTCAACTGTCTTTAAACCTATTTGGGAAACTGGGTAAATGATAAGCCATTTTAATTGATAAATAAACCTATGTCCCTTGAGATCCCACTTATCCAGGTTACACTGTATACTTAAATGTCTTTTAACATGAGCGACCACTGACCAGTGTCTTCTGTAATGGTTATCGGCGACATGAGGCTTTGACAACTGCGTAACACGACTCGATGCTCAATTGTTTTACCGCGACCTAACGCAAACGGGATTGCCCTATCACTGATAGTCGCTAAAATTCTGTCGGCCCTAAATGGCTAAACAGCAGGAGCGCAGCCTCCATACAAACCGATTTCATATCGGCTTCCCTTCGGAAGAACCACTCTTCGTACACCTGTGTGTATCACATCATATTACAGATATTTAATACCAATTTAAAACCTCCCGGCCGCTATGGCAACTGAGTTTCGCAACTAGTTGTCAACAAAGAAATAACTTTCGTTCTTTGGAACCGATTGCCGTGGTCGCCAATTAAGAATTCCTCGAAAAGCGTGGTAGCGATAGAGGAATTTTCGTTCATAGTTCACAACTATGACTAGATTACCTTGTTGTATGAAGACCCTAGCCAAACAAAGTGAAAATGTGCTTAAAAATACCCGTGACAATGGTCGACACAGTAGGTACTGTCTTCTGAATCATGCTAGGGTTAACTTTCGGGTGACAAGTTGAATACAAAAAAAAACACCTAAATAATATGTTGTATTACATACACAAGCCCTGATAAAGTTTAAGGTATGGGTATTTTATTAACTAAAACATAAGTTTATAAACAACTTCTGTTATACAGACACTAAACATTTATTTAAAAAGTGATAACAAAAGGGGTAATAATTTCAATGCAGTGTCCAACGGCAATTTTATTTATTTTTAAATCATTAATCGCTGAACTGATTTCATTATCAATCTCCTCGTATTCCTTCCTTTTTTTCGATGTAATCTTTTTAAATCATTCAATTCAGATGCCAAACCATCAAGGAATTGTGCTAACGTTGTTCTGGTAAGCGGGCAAGCCCGACACACCTCTCTACATGTTTTTTTGTACTCTTGTTTTTATTTGAAACGATTTAGTTTTTTCCACAAGGAACGGTTGTAGTAGCATCCCTTGAATATTATTTCAAGATATATTTCTTTAAAAGCTTTAATAGCGGCTAATTCAAAATACAATGTTATCTTTTTTGGTATCCAAGAGGGAATGCGAGACTGAAACTGTGTTTTTTTAAATATTTTTTGATGGGGTGCGTGAAATAAAAGAGTTATAATGTGGTTTGCCATCATAACCATGAATCGTCTAAAATTGCTTTTAAAACTTTTCGGGCAACTTCTGAAAGTGCCATCAGCAAAGAAGTTATGAAAGTTGCCAATTTGCGTTTTCGTATAATTAGTACAGAATACAATGATCCGTATATCATCGACGTAGTCACAAAGAAGAAAATCATGTTACTTTGTGGGTATGTTTACGTCATAGGCCTGTGTGAAATGAAACTTTTTGGCACCGATTACTTTATTCCTTCCACTGTGAAGAGTCATTTTTACACTGCTGAACTTTGGTATTCCAGAATTGACGAAATTAAATCCACCAGTTTTAGTTTACAATGCCATCGTATTGCTTTGAAATGGATTCGAAATTGCGAAATTCTTTTTCTAAATATTTATTTTTATTTTTTATTAATTTTGATATTATCAAGAGTTTATGAGAACTGAACAACTTTTTCTTCTGCTTCCCTCTAATAAAAATCATAGCTTCGCCTCTGCTAAACAGTGTTAGATCCTGCGAAATTACTAACCTAATGCCCGCCCGATTTCACATCGATTAGTGATCTAATTACTTAAACCATACCCAGAGCGCACACCAGCACAAACTGATCGTTAAATATTTTTAATCCCCGACGTAAACAGAGGGGTTGTTATTAGAATCAGCAATACAACTCCATAAGTAAAAATTTACCTCAATTTCATGAAATAGTAAACATTAGGTAAAGTAATTGTTTGCGTCTAAATGATGTTTAGTTTGTATTAGTCGATTATGTACCTACTATTTATTTCATAGTTTACGAGTATGATACCTATAGGTATTTTTTTAATCGAACCTATTTTTCGTTTTTATTTTTAGTGTTTTTCAGTGGAATGACCTTCTTTTTCATATTTGTTGAGAACACTATATTAGTTAGCTGTAAGTTTCCCAAATAGAATAAGATAAAATACAATAAATAAAATAGGATTATATGAACTTAGAGAGTAGTATTGATGATTTTATGATTATAATTCTATTTTTTTTATAAATAAATAAAAAAAACGATTGATTAGTAAATTTTATTACAGTGTTAATGAATATTTAAATGATAAATCCCTTAAACAGAATTAAAATACATTTTATTTATTATTATTTTTATTATTTTAGATTATAAGATTAACGATAAGTCGTCTTCTCTACTTACCTACTCTTTCTTTTACTGTGCGCGACAGAGTCCACAAATTGTTTCTTAATTTAATGTTTACTACCTAAGCTTATACATTTTGAAATGCAATAAAGATTTAAGTTTTGAGTAAATAAATATTTGATACGGCCGCGAATCGTATTTAGATCAACATTTTCATAACACACTTTTTATTTTCTTGGGTTCCTTTGTCGATACTGAACCTACCCCTAAGCTATGGCACGCAATTTCTTTAATAAGAATTAAAAATTATATAGTTATAGTCACCTACCTATCTTATAGGTTTACTTAAATATAAGTGTTTGAGGTAATTAATTATTATTGCGGTAGACCCCTAAAGGCTACCGTATGTTGTTGTAAGGAGGAGTTATATTTTTTATAAATATATGTTGTTTCATACAGTTTATTTTTTCCTTGTATTTTGATTATTTTCGATACATAACCACCTTGCATCTGGGTTTTTGTTCCATTACAACTAGGAGGACAAAATCTTATATGTAACAGTGGTATTATTTATATTAATATATTAGTGGTATTATAATATAATAATATAATACCACTCTATTATAATATAATACTACTAATATATTAATATATAATGCCACTGTTACATATAAGATTTTATATTAAGATATAAAATAGATAGAGATTTTATGTTAGATTTTTTATTTATTAAGTTAGAGGATAGGCGCATTTATCGCATTGGGTAATCCTGTAATGGTAGATGTAAGAATATGATTCGCGGCCGTATTAAATATTTACCAGACGTAACCTATGTACTTACGTAACGTACATGATAAATAAATAAATAAAAAAGCCTTTAATATTCCTTAATTACAAAAAATTTAAATAATAAAGTAAAGTTCATAATTTAACTAATTAAGGATGCCTCGACGGGTATAGGCCTCCTCCAATTTTTTTTTTTTTGTTTTTTGCTGTCACAAGTCATCATATTTGCCAGTCAATTCCACTATCTCGTCGTGCCAACGTTCTGCTAGTCTACCTCTTCTTCGCTTTCCGAGTGGGCATTTCAAAGCGGTTGTTCGAATGGTCCATCTGTCGCCTTCTGATCGCGCCAAATGGCCCTGACGTACCTGATACTGACCTGCAAAAAGACATAAGAATAAAAAGTAAGAAAATTTGAATTTCGCGGGTTATCCTGACGCTTTTGCCTTAGTATAATAGTAATGTGTCTATTAACCTTGATCAATCTTAAAATATGTGTATTTGGCCCACTTTTCCAAAAAAAATGAGAATATTATTTTTAAACTATATGATTTTGGCGTATTGACAATCTTATAAAATGACTGAGTGTCTACAAAACGGTTGCCAAGAGGAAACGACGATTAAAATTAAAGCTTACATATTATTTTTAGAGTTGAAGTTTCTTTTTATGAATGAGTCGACAAACACCTATTTAGATTTTGTTTTTTATCAAGCAATTACGGAAATTAATAAATAAGTACGGTAGATATATTTAGTTTTCATATTATTATTTTTACTTTATTTTTTTGGTGATAAATTATCAAATAACTTCTCCCCGCTGTAGGAGGAGAGGGAGGGCGTGTCAGACTTTTACTGACTAAAACCCACCCGGGTTCCTTCAGTTGCCTGTGTGCCAGGGCCGCGGTATCCCTTTCGGACAAACCCGCAACTCTGGCAGGTACACGGGCCTTACTCCCGAAAACGATTCGAGTTTGATTTAGATTCCGATTCGAACTCGATTCTGGGGCCTTACTCCCGACAGCATCGAGTTCTGAATCAATCGAATTGGGTTCGAATTAAATGCCGATCCATACTCTTGAACCCAATACTAGCGCACGATCGTGCGGTGGTTCGAAGCGAAACTAACTTTGGTCAGTTTTAAGTTTTAAATCGCGAGCTGCCCATAGCTCGCCGTTAGTTTTCATACCTGACAGCCGTTTTATCATAATTCTCCTGCCCTTATCCTAATTTATTTGGGTCGACGCAACATCTTTTTCTTACATACTTGTCTATTAGAGGGTCTCGTGGCTAAGTAATAACAGCCGCATGGGTCGATCGATCGAGGTTAAGCTACACTTGCCGCGGTTGATCTGTAGATTTACATACCGAGACCCCTCCGTGTGTCGGAAAGCACATTAAGCCGTTGGTCTCGGCTGTCAGTCTCGGATCTTTGACAGTCGTTACGCGTCGTCAGAAGCCCGAAAGTCAAGCCGCGTGGGCAAACGCTTATTTTGCTTTACAAAACCACAACATAAACCAAAATCAAAAGTCATTTATTCAAATGAGGCTGAGAATCAGCACTTTTTGAACGTCAAAATTACATAAGACAGTCCCCCAAAACGCCCGCCCTTCATCACTTCCTAGTGCTTTAGCTGGGAAGAACTGGCGCAACAAACTCCCCAGCAGCACATCTTCTGTCTGTTCAATTAGATAAACTTGATTCTATACAATAGTAGATTTGCAAAGTAATTAACATTACGAGACACAGAACAGTAAATTATTTTATTTGCCATGGCAGCTAGCACACGCCAATATACCAGCAAATATAGTGAAAAACTATATATACTCAAGCTAAAAATTAAAATAAAATAAAAATAATACCTAAATAAAAGTCTCCTGACTTAAAGGGCGTGATGCCTGCTTAAATATGCAATGCTGGATTATGTAACACAAAATGATTAACTAGGACCATCGAAGTAAAATAAATAAACAGTTCATCATCATCATTTCAGCCGAAAGACGACCACTGCTGGACATAAGCCTCCCCCAATTGGGGGGGGGTTTGCCATAATCGCCACGCTTGGCAGGCGGGTTGGCGATCGCAGTATGGTGTTAAAAATGCATAGAGAACGCTGCTGCCCATTCTCTAGTAAGTCCCTTAGTCGACTTTTACGACACCCACGGGAGGAAATAGAGTGGTGCTATTCTTTACGTCCGGCACCACACAGTACAAATGAACAGTTAATTACTAATAACAATAACAAAACCATGGTCAGCAAGACGACCAGCCACAAGCAGCACCCGTTCACGACCACAACGAAAAGATCAGCCATTATCGCCATATTTGAGGGAGTTCCGTCTACATCGACCCTAGCTTTAGTGCTATTGGTCATGACCTATGTCTTAGATATGTACATTGACAGTCCAACGTCAAGACTTGCTGTGCACAGATCTTGGGGCATTTCTTCAAGTACTGAAGGTGAAAAGAAAAAAATAATAGAATAACATTTTATTTGGTCTTAATTCGTGAAACACAAAATACAAATGACAAAATAAAAAGTGAAAATATTGTTTTATAAGAATAGTGTGTGCCTGACGGCTGCGCCATAAAGGTTCGTTTCAGTATAATGCCAAACAGACTGATGCTGTCTGACGCTGGTTTTCTAATGACCCTTTATGGACAAGCGACGGAGAGTACAAAACAGTTGAGGTGATGTGGAGAATGACACAATATCATCAATAGCTCAAAGAGCTATATTAAAAGTTAGTTGATTTTTCCCAATCCTCTATCCAACTTTCGAACTTTACCAACACTGTCAAGTACTAACTGTCCGGCAGCTATTTATTCTCATGACAATTCTAAAAAAACACACTGAACTTCCCTTAGATAACGATTTACCAACACAAAATAGACGATCTGCAAATATTTGTTCAATCATCCGTTATAATACTACTTTCTCTCATAAGTTTTCTTGGCTGTTTTCTTGGCTGTTTTCTTTATAATTCAATTAATAACAAAATATCTATCTACACCCATACAAAAGCTATTTGTAAAAGAAAATTACACTTACACATTGGCTATTAAATCTAAACTACATTACCACTGAAAACTTATTAAAACCAGTATGTTAACACCCACACATTTTTACTCACACTCCTACACTTCCAAACATTCATTACCTACACACAACATTCTTAATTTCCTTTCTTCATTACTAGTTTATTTTTATTTTTTAAGTAGATACTTAATTACGTTAATAATAATAATATACATAATTTGAATATTTTTCGTTGAATTTTATGTTAACATAATTTGGGGTGATCTGTAACTCAGGACCTTCCTATTTAATTGTTAATTTTAATAACCAGTTCCTGTAATATTATGTTGAGATAAATAAAGATTTTATTATTTCACAGTGAGTTTCGTGTGTCGGGAACAGAATCGAGTTGCGAGTGACAGTGGTAGCGGTACTGAGTGCAAAAAACGAACAAGAAAGAGGGTAGACCGTTTTGTCTGCTCATAAACACCCACCCGCAGTGACTTCAGTTTATCCGTGATCATGGTGCTTGCAACAGCGCCGAAATATCGGGAACTCAGAAAAATGAATAAACATGGTAAATATCCCGGTTATGTTAATAATAATGATTTTATTATTATTATTTCATTTATATATGTCTACATATCTCGGGACCCTGGGGTCCCGGACCTTTGGAAGGCGTACGAGGGGCCGAAGCCAACTCACAGAGGCCCGTTAGACGCTTTTTAATTAAATGAGACACCAACCGACGATTATCCCTGTACGCACTATGCAAGTGCACCCAAGGACAACCCCCAGTTGGTGTAGGACTATTGCAGGATATGGAAAACAAAGATATTGGACTATGGGTTTGGGTTTGGTGTGGGACTGGTTACCAAAAACTATGGAGGACTATGGCCCCTGCCTGATCAATGTTTTATTATACACAGATAAAATGGCAGGGGGTGACTTGCACACTCAATAATGGGCCCCCGAAAATGGTCGCTAGCACATAGTGACGTAGCAACAAGGGGGCAACATGTCCTGAGGTGCTCGAGGAGTGGAGAGGTATTCCAAGGCTCTCAGAACAATCCCAGAGCCCGGAAGATGGTCAAGATCCCTACAAGCACTTACTGGAATACTTCCTTCCTCCGAGCACGTATGCTCTTGCGAATCTCCACTCAAGCCGGCCAATAAAGGCGAGAATGAGGTGGGAGCTCAGTTCCTCGTCAGTGTTCACTTCAGCCGGCCAATAAAGGCAAGCCAAGAGATGAGGAACATGACTTCTCCCGGGAGATAGGGTCCGTGGGGTCGCAACTGCCCAACAGCTTGCCACATGCTGCCCTGCGGGTTTCTGTATCTCTCTTGGTCTGGATCCTCACCCTAGACATGTTCCAGTAAAGTAAACTCTACCGGCACAGACCTAGAGTTCAGCGCGCGCAAGCCCCACCACGACGTCAACGTAGAGATACGGCGGTGGGGTTATTATTATTATTATTATCTGCAAAGCGGTGGTTTGTTACCTGGTGGCCGCTAACATTTCTGCCTCGAGACTGCCACAAATCAGGCAAATTGTTAATAATCTCCTACAGTGCGCTTGTGAACAGCTTAGGTCAGAGTGTATCGCCTTGTTTGACACCTTTTTCGATGCTGAAAGGACCAGAAGTATGTAGCTTGATGTTCGCAGAGCTAATTCGATACATGGTGACACATGACACATGACATGAGGTCAATGTAGGTGTTCGTAACTTTTTAGGACTCCAAGTTATTAATAACTGACTGATGGTCTCTACTGTTGAATGCCTTGCCATATCATATCATCAGATATAATTATGCTAAAATTAAACTTTTGATCATTTATAACAAAACAATTAACGATCTATCATGGCTCAGTCAATTCCAGAGTCCTAGCGAGTCTGAGTTAAAGATGGGATGACCTTAACATTTTCCATTCTAATTGCGTACTAAAAGCTGGCGACTAGGGCTGTCAAACAACACACACACAAATTGTAGTCATGTACAGTTCGCACGTCCTGCCGAGTCCAATCCACATCGAAGGGTCGCTTCTCGAAGTTGTGCAGGAGTATATCTACCTAGGGCTCGGTAAACAACACTTTGAGAAAGAAGTCGACTGGAGGATCCGGTTGGGCTGGGCAGCGTTTGGACTCCGTCAAGTCTTTTCGTCGCCTACACCGCAATGTTTGGAGACTAAGGTCTTCAACCAATGCGTCCTGCCCGTTATGACATACGGTGCCGAAACGTAGACACCGACAGTCGGGCTGGTCCACAAATTTAAAGTTGCTCAGCGCGCTATGGAGCGGGCTATGCTCGGAGTTTCTTTGAAGAATAAAATTAGAAATGAAATTATCGACATAGCTTGCAGAGTAAACAAGCTAAACTGGCAGTGGTCTGGCCATGTTTGTCGAAGGACCGATGGCCGGTGGAGCAAACGGGTCCTGACTCCTGAGTGGAGACCGCGTATCGGCAAGCGTAATGTGGGACGCCCCCCAGCTAGATGGACCGATGACCTCAAAAATTAATTAATTCAAAGTGAGAGTGAACAGGCTTCTTCTCGGTAAGCTCACTCCATCGTCGACTTTGTCTCTGTCACCTCTGACCTAGACTAGAGTCAAGAGCAAACCCATCGTAGAATATAAAAAAGGTGGCTGAAACAGACTGGATGCGGAAGGCGGAGGACAGGGTGTTGTGGCGCAACATGGGAGAGGCCTATGTTCAGCAGTGGACTGCGATAGGCTGAGTTGATTTATTGAGGGCTGTCAAACACCGTACCGTATTAATGTAGGATAGGTACTATCACGGTCACTAACATCTGACGATCGTAAGGACTATTCCTTCTTGCAGCCGCTATAATATAATTAAAAAGCGTCTAACGGGCCTCTGCGAGTTGGCTTCGGCTCCTCCTACGCCTTCCAAAGGTCCGGGACCCCAGGGTCCCGAGATATGTAAATATATAATAATAATAATGCCATTTATTTCAGGCATCACAGGCCGCTAGAACGCTTACCTACGCTCATCAACCAATAACATCGTACCATCAGATTTTTGCTGAGCCTCTTGTTTTTGTAAATGAAAAAATAAAGACCGTACAAAAACCAGACGAAGTTGTAAGACATCTATGAACACTGTAACAGAGCCTGAGAAATTTATTTAAACCAAACTTTTTTTTATGATTATCGCAATATGTGGTCATCGTGTGCACGGAATTTTGTTTTCAAAGTGGTCAGATGTCCGTGAACCTGGTAGTACATTTACCCGGCCGTTACTTCGAGCTATAGAAAGCAACTCACACAGATACGAGTGACAAAACCGATCAGTTCATTCTTCCTTAAAAAAAAAAAAAAATACTTTCAAAAATTCGTACCCTATTCATTGAAACAAATATTTCCGATTCAAAATTCACCTAGGTACAGTAAGGGAATTTTATCATTTATCAAAATACACACTACTTCAATTTGCCGTGTTATAGGCATTTCATACAACTGTCAAACATTTCAGATGGTATTAAAATAAACGGAAAATTTGAGTTGGTACCTACTCAATTTGGTAAACAGTTACATAGTTTTATGTCACTATACGAAAAAACGTCATTGGCATTTGGTACATGAAATATTTATTTAAAATGGCCGATCAACAGACGACTTTGATTGAAGCCGCCATCAATATTTACCTGCCCCTGGCTATTTAACACAGCTCTATATTGAATCGCAAAGTAAACTGCTTCTGTACATTTTAATAGGTACTACAGCTGTGGCTGACTGCGTTTTATCGACCAAATAAATACACTTGTAATACACGTGGACTTATTTTTAATGTTCCTAGTAATAGTATAAACTCATGACAGTAAGCAACTGAACCCAGGGTTTGTAACAGGTATCAAAAGTACAGTTTCTGTACCGGTACTTAGCGGTTCTTGTCATTTCAGTACCTGGGTACCGGTTCCAGATGGGTACCGGTACTCTACATAACAAGTACCGGTACCAAATTTAGGGACCCGGTACGTACCACACATCTCTAATTTGTACAGGGAACCTCGTACGGTAGGCGCCATTCCGTTTTAAATGCAAACAGCAAATAATTGTCACTCAAGTGCAAATTACGCATTTACACCGCGTGTATCCGCCCGATCATGACCTATGCGAGTTCAGTCTTTGCACACGCAAAACCCTATCTCATCCATAAGATGCAGACCCTCCAAAAGCGTTTCTTCCGTAAAATCACGGAAGCCCCCTGGTTCGTTCGGAACCAGGGGGCTCCCGTGATTTATAATAAATTAATAATGCGTCTTATTTGGGGCAACGCTCCTGGATGGGCGAGTCCTATTACTGGTTGGACGTAAGACGCGTTGCGTGAGCTCAGTACAGAACACGCAAGCTAACCACTCAAGGTCACTGGCATATATCTGGGCCTTAATTGTCGTTGAGATGGGATTGCAATTTGAATTTGAACGTTTTTAAAATTACGAGGGTTGGCTTTCAGTTCAACTCAATATACATAAGTTGTTGACGATGTTGCCAACCCTAGCGTTACTTTAGATTCATGGCAGCCATCGTATGCGCGCGATCCCTTCCTCCTCGGCCAGACAATGCGGCTTCATTTCAACCAACCGTTCGAACCTGTTCAGTAGCTTGATGACAGTGCAACAACTATTTGATGGTTCCCAAAATCCCGACTAAGCAATAATGTTGTCGTTGGTATCGGAATTTCAGCTAAGTTTTGGGCGTGCAGTTGTCTTAGCTTCGCCTAATTTACTGCATCATTATTTTTTATTGTTTTTCGTGTTTCAGATAGACCCATCATTTGTGACAAAAGTTACAAGTAAATTAGGCGAAGCTAAGACTCGCCTAATCGCCTATCGCCTAGGTATCGATAGGTATCTAAGAATGATGAAACAAAAAAAAACGTTTTTTTTTTTTTGTGGTTATCGACCGCATTTAGGTTTATCACTTGAATTACTTACCAGTTTAAAAACGGTAACGGTGTCTTTTTTGTTCATTATTTTATCCTGTTTTGATATACCCATCACGTCCGTGATGTTTACGAAAAATAAACAGATTTTCTCAACTAAATAAATAATTTAAAAAAACTTATACTTCATGTAACAACACAAACAGGGGTCGTTGACCCCACAAAATGATCATCAAACCTTTTTTGTTGTCATATTTTGACGTATACAGGGTGTCCAGTAAATAGCACGACATACTGCAGGGGGTGATAGCTAGGGTCACTACCTATCAATACAACACAATATATGTTCAGCAAAATCTTACGGATTTACAGTTTTACAAAATTTTCCGAAATACCGAAAAATCTCTACCTTGAAACAGATTTTTAAGCATCTCGTAATGAAAAAATCCTTTTCTAGTACTTTTTTGTACATCAAATTATTCGTGAATAGTTACTTTACTCATTGATAAGTCTTTTTTCTATCAAAGACAAGAATGTTTTCAAGAAATACTATTTTTTGTTTAAATTTGCACATAACTATTTTCTTATCACTTAAGTTTAACCTACAGTGGTGAAAAAAAAATGTATGTGGCAGTTTTGTACAACAAACTTAAAAAATAGCTTGTTTAATGGTGATTTTGGAAAGATACAATACTAGTACATTTTCATTTTAAAAAATACGAAAAATAAGCTATTTTAGTTAATAAGAGCATTTTATTTTAAATGCAAGTAATGTGACTTTGAATTCGAATCGTTGTAAGGTCGTACTACGGTTCGAATTACATAATAATTAATCTACAGCCGACCGGCCGGCCGGTCTGTAAATGACATCTTGAAGGATAAGGTGATAGTAAAAAAAACAGAGGAGTTAACTTTAATAAACATTTATTTAAATAAATTACAATAAATGCTCAAATTGCTTCCCTTGTGCCCTAATACACGCTCGGCATCTTCTTAAAAATGAGCTTTTGAGTCTTCTCAGGCTTATTTCCGATACTTTTCTTGCTGCAATGTTAACCCTTGCTCTCAATTAATTATCATTTTGGATCGGTTTTTCTTAGACTTTGTCCTTCATGGCACCCCAATAAAAAAAATCCAGGGGGTTTAGGTCCGGAGACCTAGGTGGCCATAATATCGGTCCCAGTCGCCCAATCCACCTGCCTGGGTAAGCTTCATCTAAGTAGGCTCTTACTTCCCGGCCATAATCCCGCATTGTACGTGTCACAACTAGTTTTATAATAATTCGCGTAAATGAGCAGCTATTACTTATTCTCATAGTGGTTTTTGTCAAAATTACGTTAATTACATTTTCAACAAAATCAGCTTCTCTGGAACTAAAATAGCATTTTTTTGTATTTTTTTAATGAAAATGCACTAGTATTGTATCTTTCCTAAATCACCATTAAACAGGCTATCTTTTAAGTTTGTTGTACAAAACTGCCACATACATTTTTTTTTACCACTGTCGGTTAAATTTATGCGAAAAGAAAATCGTTCTGTGAAAATTTTAACAAAAAAAACTATTTCTTCAAAACTTTCTTGTTTTTGATCCAAAAAAAAACTTATAATGAGTAGAGTAACCTATTCACGAATAATTTGATGTAAAAAAAGTTCTAGAAAAGGATTTTTTCATTACGAGATGCTTAAAAATCTGTTTCAAGGTAGAGATTTTTCGATATTTCGGAAAATTTTGTAAAACTGTAAATCCGTAAGATTTTGCTGAACATATATTGTGTTGTATTGATAGGTAGTGACCCAAGCTATCACCCCCTGCAGTAGGTATGTCGTGCTATTTACTGGACATCCTGTATACCTATCACGTCTGCGGAGTTTCGCTAGCTAATTTGATTTTACCTTGTATATTGCTTATACTATTTTTGTCGTCATTAAGTTGCAAAACTTACAAACAAGGAGACGTGGATCTTTGACAGTCGTTACGGATCGTAAGAAGCCCGAAAGTCTGGCCTTACCAAGGAGTATCGTATTCCCCAGTTACTGGGTTGTGGAGGTCAGATAGGCAGTCGCTCCATGTAAAATACTGGCTGTAAAATATTTGGCTGCATGCGGTTAGACTGGAGGCTGACCTCAACATTTTTGGGCTGGCTCAATTTGGCTAGGGAAACTTGATGTTTGAATTTTGAATGAAGTACCGTATATACTTTCGCATTAAAAGCTGTTATTTTGACATTACAAATATACACCTCATCATCATCATCATCATCGTCATTTTAGCCGAAAGACGTCCACTGCTGGACATAGGCCTACCCCAATCGGGGGGGTTTGCCATAATCGCCACGCTTGGCAGGCGGGTTGGCGATCGCAGTATGTTGTTAAAAATGCAAGAGAACGCCGCTGCCCATTCTCTAGTAAGTCCCTTAGACGCCTTTTACGGCACCCACGGGAGGAAATGGGATGGTGCTATTCTTTACGTCCGGCACCACACGGAACAGACACTTCAATTGTATTTATTTGTATAGATAATACTATTTCGATAGACTTCCTCAGATTTGCAGGTACCCATTCAAGTATACTAATGGTGTTTAATTTGTATAAAATGGAAATCCAAATGAAAACTATCAGTGTGGAACATTGACTTTATCCTCAATCTATAGAGGCAATAAGGACAAAGTAAAATAAATGTATACATAATATAGAGTATTCTATCTATCTATCTAATGTTGTCACTGCTCCATGGATGTTTAAAAAGAGAAAGACAAGGCACCGCTCTAATGTCACGTAAACATTATTGGATTAGAAACAACTACAAACTACATTTCCCGATGTCGTAAGTCATGCATCAACAACCGAAAAAAAGAGACACATGACGCGGGTTGTAGCCGGAACGAGATAGCAATAATCGTCACTATTACGTACCCCTATCAACTCAGAAACAAATGGCGACCAAGAAAGCAATATTATTCAGGAGAATTTTAAAGAAAATAAGTTTTGATATACTTATGAGTGGAAAGTAATCCCGTGGAACTTGTTTTTGGTTTGTGAATTATTTGTGCACATTTTGAAAACACAGGAAGGTATTTTTGCTGCTTAGACGATTACGGTAATTTTACTTAACGTGCTGCACATGTGCTACACAAACGCGAGTTCGATTGTGACTAAGGTAAGTTGTGCCGGTCGGCGTATGTTATGCGGTCCACGTCGAGAAGCGCGTACCTAATCTCCCTTTTTTTATACCTACATCAATGCACTGCTCAAATGTTTTCAAGCCCCTACAGTCAATTTGCGACCTTTTACTCAAGTGTATTGACTTTTCAGTAAAGGTCGTATTCATTGGATAAGGAAAAAAAACAAGCGATCGGCTTGATAGTTTTCGTGACTATTTTCCTCAATTACGTCTCTTAATTTAGATCAGGGTAAGATGGAGAAAAATTTATCACAAGCAAGACTATGGTCTAATAATATGGTCGTGGCAAAATTATAACAGCCGCATGGGTCGACCGAAGGTTAAGCTACGCTTGCCGCGGTCGGTTTGTGGATTACATATTGAGACCCCTGCGTGCCTCCGAAATCACGTGGTCCCGGCTGTCATTCGTGGATCTTTGACAGTCATTATTGGTAGTCAGAAGTTCAAAAGTGTGACAACCAACCAGTCCAACCAAAGGGTACCTAGTTGCAAACCGCTCAAAAAGAATAAGGTTTAAGAAAGACCTCAAGTTAACGAGTGGCACCGGACGTAAAGAATAGCACCACCCCATTTCCTCCCGTGGGTGTCGTGAAAGGCAACTAAGGGACTTACTAGAGAATGGGCAACAGCGTTCTCTATGCATTTTTAACACCATACTGCGATCGCCAACCTTAAAAGACAAGCACAAAGGTCAAAGTGGCGGTGCTTGGGGGAGGCCTATGTCCAGCAGTGGACGTCTTTCGGCTGAAATTATGAATATTACTTTAAGAATTTTGGGAATCGGATCACTGGTACCGACAATTACCCCCTCCATACAAACTCACAAATAGATACCTCTTTATAAAAAAATAAGTTCAAAAACTAAAACCCGACTACTGAAAAATCACGCTCTAAAAAGTATGAAACAAGAAAATATTCTCACCTGAAATTGTTACGTACAAACTATATCTATAGTGTCTATTATATAAACAACTTAAACGTAATATATTTTTGCTTTTCAAGCGTCGATATATATTTTTGAAATGTGCTAATTAAGTTCTTTCATTCTTTCATTCACCAAGCACGGAACGATATTTTTTTTTTTAGATCATAACTTTATGTCCGCTAGAGGGCGCACTATACAATTCAATGTGACGTCACATAGCCTATAACCAGCGGACAATCAAGACGCTTCCAACAATACCTCATTTGGCAGTTTAGAAGTTATGAGGGAACAGATAAACATACATACATACATACATACCGGTCAACCCTCCTTTTTGCTTCGCCGTAGTCGGGTAATTAGTATAGATAGGTTTAGATTGCTTATGATAACAATAATAGTTTCTATCCCGGTGCATATTAGGTCGCTTTTAGGACAACTGACAATATTAAACACACAAATAATGTTACCGCGTCCAGCTATATTTGCAAACTTCGGAGACCTTGGCCTAAAAACAAGATGGCACTCGATTGTTGTGATTGTGACACATTTAACGCTAAACATAATTAAACAGATGATGATAATACACGAAATGTTAGAAATGAAGATAGTTAAAAAGATTTAGATGTTTTGGCACACTGAATCGACTATATCCATTGAGTTTCTTTGCTGTTGCAGATATTTATATCTATAATCCATTTACTATAGCATTAGACAAATAACGGATAAATAACGACAGTTCTTGTGTAATATTGTTGAAATTACTGGCTTTGGAGTAATTTTTTTAATGTAAATGGTAAATAGATAACGGAGTTTATTAAACGTTTACATCGAAATAACGAAAGGGTGAGAACAGTTATTTGTCTAATGTTATAATAAATGGAGTATAGCGATCCCCCATGATTTGTACGGTATTTACGAATTGACAAAACATTGACATTTCTTCAAATTAAGCTTCCACACCCAAAGAAAAAAAAAATGGCCATTTATGCAACTCAAACTCAAACTGAAATAATTTATTTCAATTAAACCATTTACAGGCACTTTTGAATTTTCAAGGAGTCGGTCAGTAAGAAAAATGAAGCTACATTCCCATTACAAAGCGTAGGTACCTATGGAGAAGAACGGGCAAGAAACTCCATGGACACTCTTTTAAATTAAATTGTTACAAAAGTATTCGTTACATCTATAAGTAATGTTGAATTTATAACTAAATGTGAGAACGATGTAAAAATAAAAATAAAACTTACATGTTAAAAGCGTCCAGAGTAGGTAAAACAAATAGAAACAAAATAAAATAATTAAAATAACCCGTGGCAGCTAAGAGATGACCAGTCCCAACTGACGGCGCCCGTTCACGAACATGACGCATGGATTAGCACCATTCAGCTCAAGTATTTTGAAGGGAGCTAAATGATCCAACACACACGCCACCATCAGCGAGACATTGAGCATGACATACTCTCAGCCGCCAGGGCACATTCAAGTCAATGAAAGACATATTACCCAGTCAATGGTAGCTCTATAGTACATAGGACTCACACCTGTTCTATGCAAGTATATATTACAATGGAGGTTGAGTTTATACAATGCAAAGATAGTTGTCCACTCTTCAGCAGCTCCAAGCTCCAACATTATTGTCAAATGTTAATCAATTAGGTAGTTGAGGTTGTGGAGCAGGACCAGCGTTCAGCCAAGCATTTTTATCAGCGATGTAACATATTTTGACACTTGCAAATAAATCAAAACTTAGTACCCGGTCACCTATAATCATGTTTGGCATGAAGTAAGGTCTCACAGCACAAGTAAAGGAAAAGTTTCGAAAATCGTTAATTTTTAGTTTTATGAAATCCCTTTTTTTTTTTTTGCTATAGCAAACTTACCTACCTTTGCAATTGGAGAATTAAGGCTCCTACAAACACGCGATCGAAAAAAAATCACACCTGATAAAAAACAAATAGCACAATATCACACATTTAGCCATCCAATCTAATAGTGAAATATTTACAGAATGATATCACTAAATATCACTAACATTCTGAGCTACATCCTGTATCTGTTCGCTCTGGGTTTTTTTGTCATACCTACTTGATGATCATTCTCCTTTAGTTTTGTTTGTGAACAAGGGAATCGGCACCAATGTCTCTCAAATTCGTGAATAAGCAGGTAGAAGTGTATTTGTATTCTAGAATCCCGTTATACCGGATGACTTTAAAGTCATTCATTAGCATTCTCCTCGGGGTTGGAAGTACTCATGAATGAACATCTTTTTCTATGGGTTGAACTCTGAAATAGCGGAGTTTCTTATTGATTTTATTTAATAACCTTTGCTTGTTTGCATTTATTATACAATATAACAATAACGTATGAATAACGGCGGTAATGGATGTACATATACTCAACGGCGCTTTTATACTTCATTCGTCCTGAATTATTGTCCCTTTGGGGAGTCCGTTTCTACGCAGTGAAATAGTATTGGCGGTGGATCTGCCCTAAGTCCACCCACTATACACCACAACCTAGCTGGAGGGTTCGTGTAGACAATGGCGCATAACGCATGAACATATTTTGGTTCTTAGTTTGTCCCATAGGACAAACTAAGAATTTTTGGGAATGAAGCACAACTTCAATAGTGATATGTCACTATTGAAGTTGTGCTTCATTCCAAATTACAAGTACTATAAACGTACAGTCAACAAAAAAGTACTTATTTCTTTTTTTTTTTTTAACTTTAATTAAAAATTAAAACAATTCTAAGCATTCATAAATCATCTTTATTATCCAGTATCATAATCAAAATCGCAGAAATGGTATAATAATCATCTTATCATTACTACAGTTAAATAAACAGAACAGTCAGATCTGTAATAAACAATATTTTTTACATGATAATTTTAATTACTGAAAAATAAAAAAGGGGTAGATATATTTATCTTTTTTTTACCTGCTCTTCTAAACGGATTCCAGTGACGTCAGCTGTATACGTACAACTGGCTCACTAAGAGCGGAGAAGACAGAGAGATAGAGAATAGTTGATTGATGTTAAATATTTAATATTACGTAATCCTTTTTTTCCGATTGTATAAAAAAGTAAGATTGGCATAAATACAAAAAAAAAATGGCCCGTACAAGGAATATAAACTAGGACGAAGCGGGAATAAAATAATTAAAATTATATTTTGGGACGAAGGATGTAGATATCTTGTTTGAGACGACCCAGGTTTACGAAGAATAAATCATAACGGCAGCAGAAGTGTCGTTTATGTTGAACTATCATTGTTATTGTCGATAGCACCTCGTGTTATGTTAATAAACGTCTTTATGAAAGAAATTCTACATCTACAAGGTGGGAGCAAACGTAATGTCATAATGTGAATGTGCCATATTATTTTCAAATGGAGTCATAATTGAAAGTAATGGAAATTCTGAGAGATCAGCAGTATCTACATCGTATGCTTGGCAAATTTTTATTTTTATTATTATTATTTTTATAAGAAAGAATTAAGAATTAAAGAATACACAAACAGGATTTTTGTTGTGTTATTTTTAGTTTCTTGTCATATAATTAATTTTGTCCCGACTACAGTTACGTTTGCCTTCAGTTTGTAAATATCTAAGTTATAATCTGTGGAAAACGTAGTGGGTAGTATATTTGTTAAGTTTATTGTTAAAGTATTTCTATTTATTTTTAATATATACTACTGTTTGTTCTCCCTTAAAATAAATAAATAATATCATTGTGGGTTGACACTTACATATATCGTAGACCTCTGTAGTAGACAGATAGAGAATTAGTTGACAATGCAATGGAGCAAATGGAGCTCGTGGCTAAGTAATAACAGCCGCTCGGGTCGATCCGCCAGGTTAAGCTACGCTTGCCGGGGTTGGTCCGTGGATGGGTGACCATCTTTACATACCGAGGCTCCTCCGTGCCTCGGAGAGCACGTTAAGCCGTTGGTCCCGGCTGTCATTCGTGGATCTTTGACAGTCGTTACGGGTCGTCAGAAGCCCAAAAGTCTGACAGCCAGTCTTACCAAGGGGCATCGTGTTACCCAGGGGTACCCAGTTACTGGGTTGTGGAGGTCAGATAGGCAGTCGCTCCATGTAAAATACTGGTATTCAGCTGCATCCGGTTAGACTGGAAGCCGACCCCAACATAGTTGGGAAAAGGCTAGGCAGATTAATTGATTGCAATGGAGCAACACACTCACACACATCTCTGGCAACGATGGAGATTTTGAAACACCAATTTCCAGGATGTGTCAGCTCCTTTAAACTGGCCGGCCAGATCACCAAATCTGAGAACGCCAGACTTCTTCCCTGTTGAAATGTTTTTCTCACAACAAACCACAAACCTTGCAAGTCTTGAAAGCCAATATTAAAGAAGAAATCATCCATTTCGAGCAACAATTCTAAATGCCGTGTTGGATCATTCGGTTCCCTACAAATAATTGAGCAGGATGGTGCTGATCCACGCGTCATGCTCGTGAACGGGCGCCGTCAGTCGAGACTAGTCATTTCTAACTGCCAGGGCTTATTTTTAATTTATATTTTGAATTGTTTTATTTGTGTTTAACATTGTCTCACATATAGAAGCAACAAGAATAATGTACCCAGGATTTTGTAATATCTTGATGTTTCTTGCCCATTATTCTCCATAGTGATTTACGTATTGGAATGGGTAACTCGCTTCAACTTTCTGACTAACTGACCGTCTCTTTGACAATTCAAAAGTGCTTGTAAATTGTTTAACTGAAATAAATGCTTTGAGTTTGAGTTTGAGTTAAAGTAGCACAAATATGCATCAACTCAGTAATTTGACCGTTATCATTACTTCGACATATTGTCATATTACACCTTCAAATAAACTTTTCGTGAAAACAGAGCCCAATTTTTTTCATTTTTAACAAAAGGCAGCCAATTCACATTATGACGTTCGCCTCACCTTGGATTTTTACCTGTGCATTTATTTCATCTTTGCCTCTTACGTCACCAATGAATGGTTTTTAAGTTTTTTCCTTAAAAGCAAGAGTTTACCTGTTACAATAAATATCCTTTCTTTACCGAGAAACATCATCGAGGTTTAACATTCTGCAAACCTACATAAAATGATAAAACATTGCAATGCAGGTTGTAACTCAATACAATCTATACTGGATAGTCAAGACGGCAATTGATTGAGTAGCGCCAATTATACGATCAGCGTTATCATTTCGTCATAATCATTATCAATGAATTTGCGCGGGCGCATATATTTTGTCCGTAGAATGCACGCCTTCGTCTTGTAGTTGTGCTCCAGCCGTCGCGAGAGCCGCACGTCTTTCGCGCGCTCCTGTTTCTAAGAAAACGTGGTTAGAACGCGTGATAACAATCATGGTGAGTGCTACTTTTATAAGTTCGCGTGCAATTATCATTATGTGGTCGTGACTTATCAATTTTACAATTGTAAACCTTGATACAAATTATTTTTTATGACTGAAACTGTCGTTCATGGAAACATGGAAATGTACTAATCATGTAAATTTTTTACGGTGATTTTTTATGGAGCATTTATTGAAAACAAATAGCTGAAAAAGAAATTTTAATAATATTGTTGTACATGCTTACTTCGAATTCTAAATAGAAAACAAATCAAACTAATTATTCGAATGATTTAAAGTGTTTGTAGAGTTGCATCGTTTTTCATAGAATACCTATAATACAATGCAAAGCAAACACGCAAATAAGCCGTTGTATATGTACCTACCTAAACTCAAACATGTGCTAAAACACTGACTATTGCGTACAGTGTTGTAAACATCGAAAAAACTGATATTAATAAAGGTAAAAAGTGCAAAATAATCAATCACGAGGTCAGGATTGATAAATCACTTGTAAGTTTTAATTTTAGCGTGATTGCTTTATCTACTTATGCACCTATAAACAATGACAGCCCCTGTAACGTTAATTGAAGTAGTCGAAAATAGTCCCTATGACAACTAATTATAGAAAAGTGAGAAAAGAATAAAAAACCTCTACACAAGTCAGTGCCCGTAAAATGACTTAAGAGACTGTACTGTTGGCATTTGCCCATAATTATTTGAATATGAGACATCAAGATACCTACCTATATCTACTTGGTGTTAATGCCATGTTAATGTTACATCGATTCTAACGAACATTCTGTGAGTGCGGCGGTAAGAAAAAAGGGGAGATCATTAAAACATAATTATAACTATTCGGGATAGTTCAATTTACTGCTAAAGTACGCTTTCAGTCCTTTGACATCATTGCGATAATCACTTTTAACTAATATATAATAATAAGTGACTGAAATAAAACAATGGGGAAAATTCCAGACTATTCCGAACTGAATCAATCTGCTTAGCCCGACTAAGTTGGGTTAGGCTTGTAGAAAAAATATCGATATATCGATACATCGATATTTTTGGTAGATATATAGATTTTTTTTTGGTAATATCTACTTTTTCGATACATGGATATAAAATATCATGTAACAAAAAATTATTAAATCCATAGGTACTAACATTATAAATGTGAAAGTTACTCTGTCTGTCTTTCTGTTACGTTTTCACGCCTAAACCGCTGAACCGATCGTTAGATTATATAGCCTGGGATATGGAGAAGGAAATACAGGTACTTTTTTACGCGATAACCGACATCCACGCAGGCGGAGCCGCAGGCAAAAGCTATTACGATATATTTCCAATAACAACACCGTTTTCGCCACTGAATTCAGAGCCGTAAAAAAGTAGAGTAGTAAGTAGTTATAGTATTTTTAGAAATAAAAAACCAACATGATAGAATTTCATAAAGTACAAAGCAAGACTGAACAGGCATCTTCTGGGCACGCTCGTTCCGACATAGTCCTCGTCTATCGCTTTCCGTCAGGCGAGATCCAATCAGTTAACGAAAAAAAACTCTAAAAATATATCGATGTTTTTTTTCGATCCCACCATTTTTTTTTTTAAATATCTATACGATAATATTTCGATACTGTTTGGCCCTTCTTGCATCCATAAGTTGCGGTTGTGTTCCATTTTAACTGGAGGCAGCTGAATACCAGTATTTTACTTGGAGCACTTGCCCGTATCTGACCTTCGCAATCTAGTTACTTCCCGAACAGTAACAGTGCAATGAAAGGCTTTATCTCATACAGAGAAAAATTGCTTATTTTGTGTTTTTTCAGACCACTAACTCCAAGTTGCCTTCATTATCTCAGAATTTACATAATTAACTACTCAAATCTCTATTCTACTTACCTAATGAATAAGTATAATTGTTGAATACATAGCTAAGTAAAGCATTATACTCGTATTACGTCTTTGAAAATCTTTATGAGCATGAGATTTTTTTTAAAATCTATGCTAATTTCTAGTACGTTTTGCATTACTTATCAATTCGTTCTTTTATTAGTCAACCTTAACATAGTTTCATTATTTAAATGTTTGCGTTTTTATAGTTATTAGCATTTGTATAACAACAATGATACATTAAAACCGTGAACTACTTTAAAAATAATAATATACATACGAGTGGGTATTTAAAAAAGTTTGGAGTTTCTTGCCCATTCTTCTCCATACGTACATACCTTTTGGAAGGGGCAACTAGAATCTTCTTCTATTTTTCTGTGAATTTAGACGTTCAAAAGTGCCTTAAGGTGCCTATTTGAAACAAATGACTTTGACGCATCTCAAAATTCGTCCGCATCAATAGGAAAAGTGCATGGCAATTCTGATTCTTGGCCTACAAATAGGCAAGCCCTCAGGGCCTCAAGTCTGCTATTACAATAGTGTCAGAATGGTCTCGCCATTGTGAGTATTTGACAGTGTTTGTATGGCAAATCTGTCAAAAACTCACAATGAAGAGACCATTCTGACACTATTGTAATAGCAGATTTGAGGCCTTGGGCACGCGAAGAGTCGACCAACTGATTGCAGATGTCTCGAAAAACTAAGTGGGCACTTGGACCCCATGGTCCTAGTGTTTCAACCCCAAACGGCTCGAACATATAAGTCCCAATAAGATTGGAGTATTTGCGCCGTTTGAGATTTTCCGTGCAGTTACCGCCTGCAGCCCGCCGTACTACTTTTTGTGCACAATTTTCGATATTACTTGTGTTACCTGGATACGAATCAGAAATGAAGAGATCCGCAGGAGAACCAAGGTAACCGACATAGCCCAAAGAATTGCCAAACTTAAGTGGCAATGGGCTGCCATATTTCTCGCAAAACAGATGGCCGATGGGGCCGAAAGTTTCTGGAGTAGCGACCGCGCACCGGAAGACGTAGCGTTGGAAGGCCACCAACAAAGTGGACCGATGACCTTGTGAAGGCCGCACGAATCCGCTAGATGCGGGAAGCACACAACCGGTCTAAGTGGCGGTGCTTGGGGGAGGCCTTTGTCCAGCAGAGGACGTCTTTTGGCTGTAATGAGGACGTGTGTCCGATACATTTATACATATTATATGGAAAATTTATCATATGCAATGCAAATGACTGAAAAACTATTACCTGAAATAGTTTTTTCCTGAAAAATATTTCTCAAAGAATTCTTTAAAGTAGGTACATACCTAATAATATACAAAATATATACTTAGGCAACTGCTAACATTGAGATAACATAACTTATCAGTACTTCCATATCACAAACATCATAAATATATAAAGATTATGTTTATTCAAATTAAGATATATAAGTGGAATGTGAAAAATATAATTTATTAATCAGTCGAGATCTGAAGCTTGTAGATAAGTTTTATTTGTTTTGGCACGTGTCAATGAAGTACTTAACTCATCATCAGCATCTGCCTAGCTTTGTCCTTGTCCCAACTGATGAATGTTGAAGTCGGCTTCCAGTCTGACCGGAAGCAGCTGACTACCAGAATTTTACATGGAGATGCTGCCTATCTGACGTCCACAACACAGTTACTGGGTAACACGATACGCCTTGGTAAGACTGGTTGTCAGACTTTCGGGCTTCTGACGAACCGTAACGACTGTCAAAGATCCTCGAATGACAGCTTTGACCAACGGCTTAACATGCTTTCCGAGGCACGGAGGGGTCTTGGTATATAAAAATGGTCACCCATCCACGAAGCAACCGCGGTAAGAGTAGCTTAACTAACTACCTACTAACTGAATTAATTTAAGGCCCAGATATATGCCAGTGACCTTGAGTACCTAGTTAGCTTGCGTGTTCTGTACTGAGCTCACGCAACGCGTCGTACGTTCAGCCAATAATAGGATTCGCCCATCCAGGAGCGCTGTCTCAAATAAGACGTGTTATTAATTTATTATACAAAAAAAAAGGTATTTTAATAAAACACGTATACTAAAAGATCAATAATTAAATTATCTTCAAAAAGGTGAAGGGTTCAGAAAAATACGCTTCATAGATTTCGCGTAATTCTCAGTTTTTTATCCGCGTTAGACATACATTTGCAAATTAATTTCACTTTGTAATATAAACATAATCTAAACTATTCACATATGAAGTTATTAAGAAAATGCTCTAATTTAACATATATTTTCTCCAAATCATTAAAACTACTCGTTTAGACGTGATCTTCAGTATAAAATCATTAAAAGTCGGTAATGGTCGCCTTAAATGTTTTTATAAACTAGTCGTAGTAGATTTAGATTTCAGATTTGACTAGATGTATGAAGGTAAACGAAGCAATAGGAGTATACTCGTACATATACCTAAGGATCGTAACAGGTGGCGTTCTGTAGTATCTGCCTGTCCCCATGGAAAAAAAGCGTGAGTTTATGTATGTATGTATGTGAGTCAGCAACGAACGATTGACCATCTTGAATTTACTTTTAGTATTCAAAAATGTATATTTTAGCTACAATAAAAAATAACCAGAATAAAATAACTTTATTTTTCTATTAAAACACACTTATTTTTTTTTATAAACGATAAAAAAAAAACTTTTATTTAATCAATCATCAAACTAATGAGTTTTCAGTCTATCTTCAGGAAATATTAATCGCTTCATAATATTCAAAAGATAACTGAATGGCAATACAAAAGGAGATAAAAAACTTAAAATTACTAATGCGGGAAAAAGATAGGTACCAATGAATATCTAATCATAGCTACTAACATAATGATTACATCGAAAGATAGCAATCGATAATGTAATTAGAAAGCCTTCAAATGTTCTAACTATGTTGGGTTCAGCTTCCAGTCTAACCGGGTACAGCTGAATAAGTATTTTACATAAATTAATTTTCTAATAACCACGAAAAACCACTTTATCTGAGTAAAATTCAAAACGCAAGCGTGAAGGTTACATACAGTTTCTGATCATCATCATCATCATTTCAGCCGAAAGACGTCCACCGCTGGACTTAGGCCTCCCCCAATTGGGGGGTTTGCCATAATCGCCACGCTTGGCAGGCGGGTTGGCGATCGAAGTATGGTGTTAAAAATGCATAGAGAACACTGCTGCCCATTCTCCAGTAAGTCCCTTAGTCGCTTTTTACGAACACCCATGGGAAGAAATGGGGAGGTGCTATTCTTTACGTCCGGCACCACACGGGACATACTTGACATAAACTGGCCAGAAACGGAAAATAACCAAGTCTATAACTATCCATTAATACATTCTCATTTCCGAAGACAATATCTCCATACACCACACAGATTATTACCGCCAATACATCAATATCAACTCATATAAATGATATATTCGCGCATTGTACGGCTCACGGGCTGTCATCGTCCAGTCATCAATCATCATAAATATTGTCATATAATAATACGTTGTTGCAACCGACCCGTAGTGACATGTTACAAGTGACACCTGAGCATCTCGGAACTTTATTTAATCGATTACGATCTTGGCCTTGAGTTGTTAGACCGATACTTGTACTAAAATGATCGGAAGTAATCGCCATGAAGTTTGCATCTATTTGAAATAGGGTTGGATGATTTAAAATATTATTGTTAACCATTATTTTAGCAAAAGCTAGAAAAAACAACCTTCATTTTAAAAAAACCAAAGAAAAAATAAACTCTAGGCACATTCCGCTGGATGCGGGAAGCACAGAACCGGTCGAAGTGGCGGTGTTTGGGGAGGCCTATGCGCCGGAACAAAAATACAGACCGACAGACAGACTGACAGACAGACAGACCGACAGACAGGCAAACATTTTAAAATTGTGTTTTTGATATAAGTAACGTATATACTTTCTTAAACATTTAGTAAAAAACTGTTATTTCGACATTACATTTTTTATTAATTAGTACTTATAGATAATTTAAAAAAATTGGCAATCATGAGGACTGCCGACGAAAGTGAAAACACAAAACTTTGGAATAACTGTTCTTTTATACGAGTACATACAGCTCATGGAAAGCGTTCGGTGACGATGACGCGAGTTCCATGATTTTTGTTCACCCAAAAAGTACACATCCATACTATACTATATACTATACTATATACTATATATACTATATTACTATATTTACTATATAATATTATAAATGTGAAAGTAACTCTGTCTGTCTGTCTGTCTGTCTGTCTTTCTGTCTGTCTGTCTGTATGTTACCTTTTCACGTCTAAACCGCTGAACCGATCGTCATGAAATTTGGCAGAGATAAAGCCTGGAATATGGAGAAGGACATAGGCTACTTTTTTACGCGATAACCGAAATCCACGCGGGCGGAGCCGCGGGCAAAAGCTAGTATTATATAAAAGTATACATATAGCTCATGGAAAGCGTTCGGTGACGATCGCGAACCCATAAGTTTTTCCCCTACCAAAAATCGCTCAACGCGCCTAAAGAAGTTTTCACTTGAAAAACTTATGACTGTGGCATGTGTTATATTCCATCGATGCTACGAAGAGGTAAAGCTCCCAATGTTTTCACTTACACGGGCTCTAGGTCTCCGCAAGTGAGAATTGACAACTCCGTCTTTTTTGTGGCTTATGTGGGAAACGAGTTCAAAAGGCACGCGTATGGCACGATGCTTTTTCCATTTTGTTACATTTTCCCCACACCGTGATTTTTCCTGTAGCGTAGTTGCGTTTTGGTCATATTTTCACACTTTTTTTTTATTATTTTATTCTACTATGAGTTTGCTCTTGACTTTAGTCTAGCCTCCTTACTAACAAACGTTGTATAGCGTCTGTATAGTTACACACCGATTTCTCTCTTTCACTCGTCAGTAATTTGACTTTCGAAAGAAGAAGACAAAGCGTTGTGTAACTATACAGACGCTATACAACGTTTATTAGTAAGGAGGAATGTCTGGATGACAGAGACAAAGTTTACGATAGAGTGAGCTTACCCAGAAGAAGCCTGTTGTGTGTCTGTGTGTGTTCTGTGAATAGTATATAAGTATTTTTAAAATGCAGCATTTTATTAGAAAGAAAGCGAGAAAAATATTTTATTTGGGACAGGCATAAGAAATACAAACAATAAAAAATAAAAACCCGGCCAAGTGCTAGTCGGAATCTCGCACGAAGGGTTTCGTACCATTATCTATAAAAACAGCAAAAAAATCATGTCTGTTGTATGGGAGCCCCCCTTAAATATTTGTTTTATTTTAATTTACTTATTTATTTTTAAAGTGAATATATAACTAAATATTCTGTGAATATTCCAAGCGTCTACCTGTTGCCGTTATCAATATCAAGCAAAAAAATCACGGTTTTTGTATGGGAGCCCCCTTAAATATTTTTGGTTTTTAGTATTTTTTGTTATAGCGGCAACAGAAATACATTTTCTGTGAAAATTTCAACTGTTTAACTACCACGGTTCGTGAGATACAGCCTGGGGACGGACGGACAGCGGAGTCTTAGTAATAGGGTCCCGTTTTAACCTTTGGGTACGGAACCCTAAAAATGAGCATTTAAAACTAACAAAATTTACATTGTCTACAATGTAATTTTTTTGTTTTTTGTTGTTTACAACAACAAAAAATATAACAGAAAAAGACCTGTGCGAGACCAAAAGGATCCCCGAAGGATCCTCAGCATAATGCTGCGATATTTAAAAAATGAATACCGCAGCGCTGGTATTCTATTACAACTGTAACATAGTCAAATCTGAATGAAAATTAAAAACAAGTCACGATTGTTATATTATTATAACAGAAAAATATGTACTTATTTGAAGACCTTCAACAAAAGACGTACCTAAAAAAAGCGACTTTGTTTTATACTATGTACTAGCCGCTGCCCGCGGCTTCGTCCGCGTGGCTTTTTCTAAAAATAAGTGCCACGATCACTGGCAGATAGCTGATGAAACCCGTCAAAATCGGTCCAGCCGTTTCTGAGATTAGCCGGAAAAAACAGACAGAGACAGACAATTTTTTTTAATATTGTTTTTTTGTTATTATAAACTAAGTATCGTATAGACTTTGTTATGCATTTAGTAAAATGCTGTTATTTTGACATTACAAAAAGACACTTAAATTATAATAATAAGGCCTGTGTTCACCAACATTCAAACCACCGCCTATTAGGTTAGGTATTTAAACAGTTGGTTTATGTGAAGAAATTTTAAATACAGTGTGTCTTTATAATGTGCACATATCGAAATGAGGGAATCTATGCTTAATTTTATCTACGGCAAAAAAAAAAAAATCTAAATGTTTAATTTTATCTTTTATGGAATTTAAAAAAAAATTGTTCCCAGTGTTAACAAAACGGTGTAACTTTTAAACTAAATCAAACTCCATAATGATTGGAATTAATTAGCCGTCTAAAAATTGGGGAAAAAACTACCATCAATTGAAAAGAAACATGTTTCTTTTTTGCAAAAAAAAAAAAATTCTCATCATTTTTTTATAATAATTGTAAAATTTCTCAACAAGGGGGCGTCTTATTGAGAAATTTTGAAATACAAATTAAAAAATATAAATAACATAAAAAAATAAATTTAAAAAAATAGTTTTTTTTTTTCCGTAGATAAAATTAAGCATAGATTCCCTCATTTCGTTATGTGCACATTATAAAGACTCACACTGTATAGAACTGATTAAATATCTAAACAGTTGATTTAAATGTTGGTGATCACAAGGCTATAAAAGAGTAGATATAGTTTGTATTTACGTAGTTATAGAGTATAAATTAAGTTTTTGTATTGTGCACTCCTTGAATTACAGGAGGGCACAGGAATTCCGTTTAAAATAAGATTCGACATTTAAACAACTTTTTACAGTCCGTTCAACTGATTTTGACTTCTATTGCGTTGGTGGCATGACAAATGGCAGCAGCAGTAAACAGTTGGTACTGTAACCACTTTTTTGCTTTCAATGCCATCCTTATGCCTACGGAATAGAAGTCAAAATCGCTTGAACAAACTGTAAAAAAGGTTTATTTAAATGTCTAATGTTATTTCAAATGGATTATAAATTAACTTAAAACTAAAATCCAACTTTACATATTTCAAGAAATTGTAGTTGTAGATCATCATCAAAAACACTAACATTATTCAAAGAATGTTTAAATAATTGCAAAGTTGTAAATGCATTATTTAAGGTGATATGATCCGACAAAGACAACGCTCTAGTTTTTTTAATCCATGGGAAACATAAAAAACAGTGTTACAAAATACTGCAAAAAAGATATATCTTATTTAAGGATCTTGCGCACATACAATCACTGTTAATAACACGATTAGATTAATTTTTCTGGATATTAAAACAACCCAAAGTTACCTCTATTCGTAATGTTTAATCAATCTCATAGCCACAAAAGAACGCGTTTTTTTGTTTTTCTTTCTTATTTTATATAAATGAAAAGGTAGTAAGATTGTATAGCAAAATTCGCCGAGTTTGTAAAATAATTACTATGTTTAAATACCTACCAAATGCACGAGGCAACAACTCGCAACTTCGCGTGCCTACTTCGGTCGGCTCGAGCATAGCGCCTTAACAATTTATTTATAGTCCAGCAACAAATACTCAGAAACACCAAAACAAGGTCATAAGAAACTCTGTAAGCTATTGACATTTAATGATGACCATAAAAAGACAATTACTGACTGACTGACTAAGTAATAAAATAAAAACTGATCTTTATTGTTCATCGAACAGCGATCATTGTCGATGACTTGAGTAGATACAAATCACGAGTAATATTGATAAAAAAACAACCATAGTTGATCTTCAAGGAGAACCATTCATTTTAAATGACAACTCTTGGTACAGTGGCCAAGTGTCAGTGGTAAAAAAAAACAATATAACGGCTCCCGCAGACAGGCGCGATGCGACATCGCGACGCGACATCGTGACGCGACAGCGCGACGCAACAGCGCGACGCGACAGCGCGACCCAATTCTAGTTGAACAATTTCTATAAAAATAGTAAAAATATTTATTCCGTATTAAAATTGGTAAAATATTGACATAAAATTTAGAAATAGTTTACAAATGTTCACACGGCTACATAATTATGAACCTATTTCCAATACAAGCTGACCTCTCATTGTACGAAAATACTATAAAATGCAAGATCAGCTTATACTGGTATATTATGGCTTAATATGTAGCCGTGTTTACTAGGATAAAAGTGTATCACAGGCGACATGAGCTCATACTTTATGATAATTGTATGACAGTCAAATTCTTAACAATATTTAACATTAGGAATCCTGTAATAATGACAAGATTTAATTAATTAATGGTTTTATACCTAGTTTACTTAAATACTAGGTATTTACCTTTAAGATAAAAATAACAAGATGTCTTTTAAGTATTACTTATTTCTTATTTAGTTTGCGTTAAATATTTTCTTGCACTTTAAAACCTCGTTAAACACAAATGATATGATTTTGTGTCCGCAGAATTCGTAATTAGGTTATGAAAACTTCATGGAAATTATTAGGTATATCAGAATCGCGTCGCCTCGTCGCGTCGCGCCTGTCTGTGGGAGCCTTAAGCTGGCCTGGCATTCTTTTGAAACTCCGTACTATGCTAGACAAACTCAAGGTCAAAGTGCTACCACCGATGGCAGTCGACTGTACCTACTGATGCTGGGGCCGACCGCGTCTATATCGTCACCGCCTGCCAAAGTTTGGTGTGTTAGGCTCGCTAAAATCCTTTCGTGCCAAAATGCGGTGGTCACATTAGCGGCTTCGTAATTCTTAGATGAGCGATAACTGGGACGAAGTTTGATCTCTCACGATAACCGATAATGGTTGGTTACATGAATCGTGTCAACATTTTCCGTCAAATGTTGCAACACCAACAAACAATATTTATAGCTTTTGACTTCATTTCCGATTTCTTCTCTGAGATCTGTTTTGTCTATTCAATGAAAATATATAGACGAAAAGTTCCACTCATCATGTGTGCAAAAGACTGCATTTTTATTTCGCTCTATCGTCTACTACTACGAACCACAACTACTACCACCTATCTACGGTCCTTCGAGCCGGATCTTAACCCGCCATCTTTTTTTACCAACAACAGATGCAAGTGTGGCCCCAGCTTTAGCTGCATAGACCGCTCATTTAGTGGAACTAAATGGAATTCAAACAAAAAATGTTAGCAATTGATTTTCGAAGAACTGAGGCGTACTAATGAAATTGAAAATGTAGTTCGTGCATAACATTTTTTTGTGTTAGTATTACGTACTAAAATCTCATAGGGAAGAATTCCATCACAAATTAAAGGACTTATTTCTAATCGCCGCTAAAAATATTGTTCTAATAAGATTCGGGAGCAGGTAAACTTTATTAAAAACATTAAGAGCTGCTTTTACAATTTCATTCCTACTCAGGGTTATCCTTGTGTAGAATGTCACTCTGAGCTTACTAAGCAGCGCGGAAAAACCGGCAACGCTGCTCTCGGCGAACATGTCCGTTGCACTACACCGCCAGGGCATGTTCATCATAGCCTCGGTAAGCATTATTATTATACTGTATATGTACACGAAGAGTGTTATATGCACTCCTTGTGTACTGGTACCAAAGTTGGCTGGTATATAACGACTTACAGTAGGCTCAGAACAGTGTCACCTTATCTGGATTCGAGCAGTGATAAAAACGTCTAGCTAGCATATTGCTTCTACATACAAGCGATACCTACTGCGTCTCTGTCGTTCCAAATCATCATCATTAGTTCCACCTAAATTAATAGGGCACTCAATAGGCAAGCATTAGGTGTTGAACCGCAGGAGAACCAAGGTAACCGACATAGCTCGAAGAATTGCCAAGCTTAAGTGGCAATGGGCAGGGCACATTGCGCGCATAACAGATGGCCATTGGGGCCGAAAGATTCTGGAGTGGCGACCGCGTACCGGAAGTCGTGGCGATGAATGGCCTCCCACAAGGTGGACCGATGACCGAAAGCTGCAGGAATCCGCTGGATGCGGGAAGCACAGAACCGGTCGAGGTGGCGGTGCTTGGGGGAGGCCTATGTCCAGCAGTGGACGTCTTTCGGCTGAAATGATGATGAATGATGAGGTGATGAACCTGTAATGATAGTTATAAGGGAGAGATAAATATAGTACCAAGCATAGTCAGTATTAGTGATAGATGCTAAATAGATTCGACAGACAGTGCAAGCTATATTTAAAACAATTGAATGCTAAGAAAAGGAATCCGTCGCGTCGCCTAGTAACTGTCTGCAATGCATTTGGCCACGTGCGCACGGGCGCTTATTTTAAGGCGGTATGATCCGACAAAGACCGTGCTTACTAGTTTTTTTATTACACACGGCCACAAATCAAGGTATACATTTCCAGTTTAGGCTGATCTCGCATTGTGTAGGATTTCCGTGCAATGAGAGGCCAGCTTATACTGGATATGTATAGCTTGATTTGTGGCCGTGTGTACATACAATGTTTGACTTGATGCTGCAGTCCTTATAACGTAACACACATTTTTTTCGTTTTGGTGATACATGAATAGGTTAACTCGAAACTAAAAGAAAACCAAAACCAAAAAAAAACTCATACCATTGCGTTGATGTAGGTAGCTGGCAAGTAGTTGGATATAGCAATGGATTTTGGAGTATTGTCAAATTGAAAGCGATTTTGGCTATGAGTTCATTACGCAATACAAACGAAGGACCAATTCAGCGTTGAACAATGTTTAAGTCTTAAAACTATCTATTTCATCAATTGTCCAATATAATTGAGTATACCTGAACCTCCTAATGGACGCTTAAATTAAAGGTCACAGAGGGGTCAAGTCATGTTTCCATAATCAAAATACTTGTTACCTTATAATTATTTTTAAGAAAACAAAACTTTTAGACGAGTACTTACATAAAAAATGCACAACAACGTTATGAATAATAGGTAGGTATATAACATTATTTTAATAGATTACTTAAAGTCAACCGATAGACCTTGATTTTGTTGTTTTTCTTTTTTTTTCTATTTATTTTTGGTCAATTGTTACTTCGAATCGAACCTAGATGTTATTTTTAATCCTATTATGTTAAAGCTACAACTTAAATGATATATTGTTAACTTGTCCTTCGCAGTGGTAGCTAATCCTGTTATTAAAACCGATTCCATGCCCGCGAGATCCTTAAATAAGTTATATCACTTTTTATGGTTCCGTAGTCAACAAGGAATCCTTATCGTTTCGCCATGTCTGTCTGTCTGTCTGTCTTCGGCTTAGCTCAGAGACCCATAATACTAGAAAGCTGTAATTTATATTAATTATATTAATCATCGACAAAATGGTAATATAAAACTTGAAATATATTTTTATTTAGAGTACCTCCCCTACACGTAAAGTGAGGATGTATTTTTTTTTCTCGTCTATCACATGATGTGGGGTATCGTTTGATAGGCCGTTCAAAAATATTACGGATTTGTGAAACACATTTTTCGAGTCAGGGATCCGTTTGAGAAATATTAAGCTTCAAAAAACTAGTACCTAAGTTCTGTCTCTGTCGGATCATACCGCCTTAATACAAATTTCTCGCGAGTTGTGCTAATAAAAGTATGTTAACATTGACATGACTGTAATGAAACGGTATGTTGTAATTTTGTTGTCAGGTGTGATAAGCCGAAGACAGCGCTCTACTTTACATTATTTGCATATTTACAATTACAAACATACGTACAACCGTGATATAAAGATATGTATGTGCAAAGATGAACTAATAGCATTTCATTAGGTAAAAAAATATATTCTGTCCACCGAGAGAATACTTTTTGACACCTGTCAGTTTCATACAAAGGAATAAGGTGTTTTAAAAATTTTAAAATTCGTTGTACAATAATTGACAGTGGACGCAATATAATCACAAAATCATGAATGATTTTGTGATTATATTGCGTCCACTGTCAATTGTACAACGAATTTTTTTTTTATCATTAATGATTTTGTGTATATTATGAATATAATTACATAATCATGAATGATTTTGTGATTATATTCCGTCCACTTTCACCATGTAGGTACAGGTACCCCTGTCTAGACAAGCTAAGCGAAACCAACAGACAGCACCCAAATTGCGTAGACTCGTACAGACTTGCGCGATATCGCAGGCGCGACAGGCAGCGACAAAGAAATTGTGCTACTAGTGTCGCGTCGCGCCCGCGATATCGCACCAGTCTGTACGAGCCTTAACACGCTATCAATCACAATCTCGATGATTTTGAATGATATCGCTCCATTGCTTCATATGTTCGAAAAATTTGTTTGCTCGACAACGTAAATTACGCAATGAATGTTGTTCAGCTGTCAAAATGAAACCCTTGCTACTGTGTGTTACGCAATTGTCCCGCAGGGTTTTGTTTAGGGTTACCAATTCGAATTTTGAAAAATCCCGTTAAAACGCCGGATATTTGAAAAAAAGTCCGGACATTTAATTTTTCTCATCTTTTTTTTTCAGTAATAATTAAAGTATTTTAATTTTATTTAGAAAAACCCCTTAGCTCGAAAATTTCGGACTAATTACAAGTCCGGAGGGGGGCTAAAATTCGGACAAATCCAGACGGATGGTAACCCTAGTTAGTTGTGTTATTGTTTTTATCTACGCCCATGCTATAAATCCTCTATAAAAGTTTCTGAAACAGTTAGCTTATTGCCAACATTAAAACACCATAGTGTCATAGTAACCATAATAGCATCCAAACGGGAGTTATAATGTTGTACTGAATTTCATAATGCTTTGCTTTTACGAGGATGATGATCCCTTCCTTACTCATCTGTTTGATGAGTAAGAATCAAAAATCAAAATCAAAATCAAAATATTTTATTTCACATAAACCTACATGGGCACTTATGAAACGTCAGAAGCTAGGTGCACGGTTCAAGTTAGTCGTTTCCTATGGAGAAGAGCCGGCAAGAAACTCCACAAATCCTAAGGAAGGGATCATCATCCTCCCTTCCATTCTCACTACTCAATTCGTGGTATCTTTATGAATTTCAAAAAAAGAACATTGTCACGCACGCGCGTTTCACTATAGGTACTATACCATAGCGTCGTATCCCGCCATTTTTGTTCGATATTAGTATTGCAAAAACTGTTTCGGAACTTTTTATAGAGGATTCATGTCATGGGTGTAGATAAAGTCTTGTATGCAGCTGTAATAATTAGGTATTAAAACACTCATGTGATACTATTATCACACTCGGCTTCGCCTCGTGTGATAAACCCACATTCGTGTTTTAATACCCCTTATTATAAAACAGTTGCATAAATAACTATTATACGTAAAGTAAAACATTTTCACTAAAATTTAAAATAGATACAACTCCATTAAACCATTACAGGCAGTTTTGAATTGTCAAGGGGTCGGTCAGTCAGAAAGATGAAGATAGTTGCCCATTCCAAAGGGTAGTAGGTTCCCATGGAGAAGAACGGACCAGAAATTTCATGGACACTCTTTTAAATCTCTCTTATAAATCAACTACATCTACATACGAATAAATAAAACTGTATTGTCTCTTGTGATGACAAAATAACAGCTTTTTCTAAATGCATATGAAAAATATTTAAAAAAAAATTATATCAAAAAACAAATTTAAAAATTGTTGTCCGTCTGTCTGTCTGTTAGTTCCGGCTAATCTCTGAAACGGCTGGGCCGATTTAGACGGGGCTTTCACTGGCAGATAGCTGTTATTATGATCGTCATAATCAGCCATTTTAAGTCCACTGCTAGACGTAGGCCTCCCAAAATCGATTTCCACTGGAAACAGTTTACAGCCGCTTTCCAACATGTGGCTAGTTATGCTACTTACTATATGAATCTATGAATGAGAGTTGTAATATTAGTGTTGTTGAAGATGTAAAACATTTGAAAATGTTAGGATCTCCTGCATTGTCACCAGTATCATAAAATATTTTATACCAGAAAATGTCCTTTTTTTAATAACTTTGTTTAAAACCGCAAATTTAAAAAATAATTACGGTATGATTATTTTTTAATTATTATTTCTTAAAATCAGTACTAAAAAGAAAATGAAACCTCTTTTTTCGACATTTTATGTGAATTACCCTTACGAAGATATTTTTTTGATATGTTATCCCCTTTGTTTACATAAATTATCTGAATTTGAGACTTTGGGTATAGTTTTAACTAAGACTGAACGAGTAAGCCTTCCAACCAACATTTCTCTTAGAATCCTTCCAATCTCTAGCATCATATTTCTTTGTTTGTAAACCTGTCGATGCAATAATGCACATAAGGCTGGATATAGGGAGAACCCCCCTCCTTCTTCACATGACGTCACCTACCTACAGTTGCCTAGCAACCATATAGGATGTCAAAGCCACTCCTTTGACGGCGTACCTATAAGCTAGGGCGTTGCATAATGGTAGATTCTGTAACAAAATTGAAGCTCGAATATATCAGGTTGCAGAATCTTACGTTGGCCATTTATTAAATAGCACGGCCGTTTTATTCTCAAAGCCGTTATTTTGAAAAAGCTTCAGAGTACAGTTTTTTTTTTTTTTTTACTTGTACCTATGTCTGTTTTTTTGTTAATTTTAAATTTATAGAATGAAATAAAACATGTTCTTGCATTCGTTAAATTGAAGATTTAAAAAAGGAATGTTTTTTATTTTATTTTATTTAAGTAGTTGGACAATTTTTTTAACCTCTAAGTAAAAAAAAATTGGTTGTCTGTAAAGTTGGTTTACGGACGATAGTTTAACGTGACAACGTCATAACAAAACATTGATGCGGCGCAAGCGTACAATGAGCGCAACGGGACTATGAGCGTAACGGGACAATGAGCGTAACGGGACAATGAGCGTAACGGGACAATGCGCATAACGGGACATTTTCGTACATGCAGCCGGCGTTCATCGATTTATTACACGGTGTCACGTCAAAAAGTGTAGTTATAAAAATTAGATTGACATATACAAGAAAAAGGAGCTACGTCTACCAACAAACTGCTTGGCAGTGAGAGAGTTGATGATGATGAGATTATTATTATTATTATTTTTGTAAACGAACAAAAATATTTCTCACAGCAAATTTTTTCAACACGATACACTATTTTGTTTTTTTTTTTTTTTTTTTTCATATGCCTTTTCCCAGTTTTGGTTAAATGGTGTTCAAAAAAGCTTACCCGTCTCCATTATTAATTTATTACAGATCCCTACATTAATCTTTTATCTATATAAATGAATAAAATTGAAGTGTCTGTTTGGAATATCAGCTTTTTACTAAATGCGTTTGAAAGTACATATTATTATAGCAAAAGACTTTTTTTTTGTCTGTCTGTTTGTTCCGGCTAATCTCCGAAACGGCTGGACCGATTTTGACGGGACTTTCACTGACAGATAGCTGATGTTATAAGGAGTAACTTAGGTTTAATTTTATTTTAGAAAAAGCCACGCGGGCAAAGTAGCGGGCAACAGCTAGTTCTAAATATAAATACACGTAATAAAAAACACTTTCATGAATTTATTTAAACAAACGTCAAAAATAATCAAAAAAATATCTACAGACGAAGGTAGTCTGTAGGTACATTTTTTATTCTTTCTCCGAAAATCCTTACAATATAGGAGGGACTTAAGCATTTTCCAAACAATGACGTATCAACAACGCATGTCCATACAACAATATCGTCAAGAGCATTGCGTTCCTTACTCGAATGTAGCCAACATAAACCGTAGATCAAATCCAAGATATTCCCCCTTCAATTCTTGTATACACACACACACAAACTAACATACAAGCAGTAGGTCTACCTCCTATACATACATATGTAGCGTCCTCCAATTACACAGTTCACTTTGTAACGTCTTCCGACATCATTATATATATGTAACATACAACGTATGTACATAGACGCATATGTTGGTATATAGACATCGGCTAGCTGTTATCATGTGTCTGAAACTGTTCAGTGCAATATTATGGTCTGTTTGAAGACAAATATCATGATTAATCATTCCATAATAATGTATAATAATAGGTGCACTTGATAGTGCGTACAGGTATAATCGTCGGTTGGTGCCTCATTTAATTAAAAAGCGCCTAACGGGCCTCTGCGAGTTGGCTTCGGCCCCTCGTACGCCTTCCAAAGGTCCGGGACCCCAGGATCCCGAGATATGTAGTAGTAGGTTGGTGTAGGACCATTGCAGGATATGGTAACAAAGATATTGGACTATGGGTTTGGGTGGTTAAAATGAATTGGTTACCTAAAACTATAGAAGGAGTCCCCTGCCTGATCAGTGTTTTATTGTACACGGATTAAATGGCAGGGGTGACTTGCACACTCATTAATGGGCCCCCGGAAACGGTCGCTAGCACTTAGTGTCGTAGCAACAAGAGGGCAACATATCCTGAGGTGCTTGAAGACTGGAGAGGTATTCCACGACTATCAGAACAATCCCAGAGCCCGGAATTAAGATGGTCAAGATCCCTACCAGCACTTACTGAAATACTTCCTTCCTCCGAGCACGTTTGCTCTTGCGAATCTCCACTCAAGCCGGCAAATAAAGGCAAGAATGAGGTGGAAGCTCAGTTTCTCGTCAGTTTTCACTACAGCCGGCCAATAAAGGCAAGCCAGAGATAAGGAACATGACTTCTCCCGGGAGATAGGGTCCGTGGGGTCGCTACTGCCCATCAGCTCGCCACATGCTGTCCTGCGGGTTTCTTAATTCACCACGTTTGGCTTACTTCTCTAACAAGACGTATAATTTCTTGTCATTGTCCAAGATTCGTACAAGATTCGGCCTTTTTTAATTATTTATTCAGCCTTTAAAAAAATAGTCAAAGTCAAAACGTTTATTGCGAACTAAGTGTACAATGTACTTAGCAGCCTTTTACAAGCATTGCAATTATCTTTCGTCTGCCCTTATCATCCCAAATTAACATGCATTAAACATTGTTATAACTTAATTATTTTCTTACTTTTTTTTTCTTTTTCTTTTCTTTCTTTCTTTTTTCTTTTTTTCTTTTTCTTTTCTTTCTTTCTTTTTTCTTTTTTTTTTCTTCTTTTTCTTTTCTTTTTTTTTTTTTCATCTAGAAGTTTTATTTACAGATTTACGTATAAAAGTTTGTCATGTAGACTGTGGCGTGCTGGGCACATTTTGATTTGTCATCTATACATGACTGTGGCGGTCAAAAGATTGAAAACGTGATTTATTCAAGCAAACTAAATAGTAGTGATGAGCCTACTATGGGGTTTCACAATCTTTGACTAGTTATACAGGTTGGCAAAGACATCTACGCGAAGCCAGTTACCATGGATTCAGTCCATGATTCTGGCCAGTAGAAATTTATCGTCGGTAATTTACATCAATTACAATATTTAACCGGTTTCGTGTCGAAATCCCTTCCACCCTGTATACTCTAAGACCTATAGTGCCCTATCTATACAGTGTGAGGCTTTATAATGTGCACATATCGAAATGAGGGAATCTATGCTTAATTTTATCTACGGAAAAAATCAAAAAAAAATCTTTTTGTTTAATGGAATTTTTATTTTTCAATTTTTATTTCAAAATTTCTCAATAAGACGCCCTTATTGAGTAATTTTACAATTATAGTAAAAAGATTAAAAAAAATACATTTTTGCTAAAAAAAACATGTTTCTTTTCAATTGAGGGTAGTTTTTCTCCAATTTTTATGAGGACGCCTCATTACTTCCAATCATTATGGAGTTTGTTTCATCGTGATAGATCATTTAGTTTAAAAGTTACACCGTTTAGTTTACACTGGGAACAATATTTTTTTTTTTTGCCCTATGTAAAATGAATCATAGATTATCATTTCGATATGTGCACATTATAAAGACTCACACTATATATAAGGTGTATCTATTCATACACGAAATATTTTAAGAGACATATCTATAGGTGGTAAAAAAGCCATAGCAGGGGTTTTTTTTTTATTTAATTGGTTTTTTTTTACATAATTATTATAACTTTAAAATTGCTTGAGATATTTTGAAATCAAACACCTTTAGTTACTTATTCTATGGATGAGCCGCCCGGAAGCGGCGTTTATACATACAAGAAAAGTTCTTTAACCCATTAAGGGCCGATTTTTCAATCCTCAGTTAAATCGTCAACAAGCTACCTAGCATATAAAATTATCTGGCTGTTTACCAGGCGAATCAATATTTTAAATTTTTCAATCGTATATTATCTGAAGAATAGTTATCTGGGGTCTTTGCTAACCAACTTCGCACTATCAATGTGCAAGCGAGATGCACAGATACAGTATTCAATGTGTTAAACCATATCATACCTAAACAGGTGTGCAAATAACTATTATACTTAATTTAAAAAAATCTTACAGTATTCATTAACTTAACTGTTACAAATATAATTATTAGATTATTTATGAAATTTATTAATTATATAATTTTATTATCATTACTTAACCTTAAAATTTAATTACAATAATCATTAACAGAACAGCTAAACATCATCACAATATTTTATTGGTCATCCAAACACGGGTATGTAAAATCAACTCAATCTGACTTAAGTGTAGTGTAATTTAAAAAAAAACACTATCACAATATTCGACAATTTGTTAGACTGATTTTTACTCTCTGTAATTTCATTACCCAGTTTAAGAATCCCCGTAGATGCAAGATCGATGCATCTTACCTATAGCTCGACTGACCCAGTTACTATACTAGCTTGCTATACTTGTCACTCGACTTCCAACCGGTCGCCTAATGCTACTTCAAGATGAAATCGATTTTAAATTGAATAACGTTGCAACATTTTCGAATTGAAATCGAGAGATGATTTCCATATAAATATTACCTGTTTTTTGCTTTTATGGGCCGATTATTTCGTATTAATATGAAATAATAACAAATCTTATATCTGTTAACCAATGTACCCTTGGTATTCAAAAGCGGTTTATGAAAAAACAAATTTTCTTTAAAGATAAATGAGCTCCGAAATATAATACCATAAATAACCTTCTATGCCTGCACAACTCACAAGGCATGCAAAATATCAATAGTTTTGGAAACCATGCTATACCTTTCCTCTATATCTTGTACTAGCTTTTGCCCGCGGCTCCGCCCGCGTAGATGTCGGTTATCGCGTAAAAAAGTAGCCTATTTCCGTCTCCATATCCCAGACTATATCTCTGCCAAATTTCATGACGATCGGTTCAGCGGTTTAGGCGTGAAAACGTAACATACAGACAGACAGACAGAGTTACTTTCACATTTATAATATTAGTATGGATATAAAATTCTCGTGTCACAATGTTAGTTACCATACTCCTCGGAAACGACTTGACCGATTTTTATGAAATTTTATATTCATATTCAGTTGGTCTGAGTATCGGCTACAATTTTTTTTTTTTTTAGGTACTTATGGTAGGGTAGGTTAGGGTAGGTAGGTAGGTATGTAGGTAGGGAGGTAGGTAGGGTAGGGTAGGGTAGAGGAGTGGAGTTTATACTATAGCTTTTGACAGAACGAAGTCTGTCGGGTCAACTAGTCTTTATATTTAATTAAAACTATCAACCACTGATGCTGTTATCATCTCTAAACCCATTCAAAATTCACCCACTTATTTGACACAGATCTTGGGAACAGTGTCACGCTCATTAATCCAATTTCATTGGATCGCAATCAATCCGACTTCTTGCCGACTTTTCTCCGTAGAAATGACAATGAAGCCGGAGATAGCTTCCTGCTTTGACGACTCAGAAGTAGCTACTGTCTTGTTAAGGCGACGATAACCAACTTTTAATGATTTTATACTGAAGTTCACGTCTATACGAGTAGAGTTAATGATTTGGAAAAAATATATGTGCTCAATAAGAGTATTTTCTTAATAACTGTATTTATTATATTTTTTCTTTTATTTTTGTACTAAGTTACAAAATGTAATTATAATAATAAGTTAGAATAAGATTAGATAAGTACGCTATCGCAATACGTTACCCTGTAAGGATAGACGTAAGTTGAAAAAAAAAAACTTTCTATATGAATATTTTAGATTATGTTTATTACATAGTGAAATAAATTTAACGCGGATAAAAAACAGAATCACGCATAATCTACCAATCGTATTTTTCTGAAACCTTCACCTTATTAAAAGTAATTTAATTATTGATCTTTTATTAACATACCTTTTAGTAGGTATGTGTTTTATTAAAATACCTTTTGTTTTATGTATATAAATTAATAATGCGTCTTATTTGGGCCAGCGCTCCAGAATGGACGAGTCCTATTATTGACTGGACGAACGACGCGTTGCGTGAGCTCTGTACAGAACACGCAAGCTAACCACTCAAGGTCACTGGCATATATCTGGGCCTTAAATAGGACATCATTGACTTTGCGTTTTTATTTTTATTTTTCTATTCTACTATGAGTTTGCTCTTGACTTTAGTCTAGGTCTGGATGACAGAGACAAAGTCTACGATGGAGTGAGCTTACCCAGAAGAAGCCTGTTCACTCTCACTTTGAATAGATTAGGGTTGTATGCTTTCGGAAACACATACGCAGGCAGAAAGTTCCACTCCTTTGCTGTGCGCATTATAAAAGACGTTTGAAAACGCTTAGTGCGAGTTGGTGGAATATCAACTAGGTAGGGGTGGTAACTTGCAGTGCGTCTAGATGTCCGATTGTAGCAGGGGGCCGGTGGAATGAGGTCGTGGAGTTCATGGGCACACTCGCCGAAGTACAATCTGTAGAAGACCGACAAGCAGGCAACCTTGCGGCGATGAGCCAAGCTGTGAAGCTTGGCATCCACCAGTTTAAAGTTGAAGATAAACTTCGACGTCTGTCGAGAAAAAGGTTGTGTTGCCTTTCTTACTTTGAATCTTGGAAGTATTCTATTTATGCATAGATAATATCTTTGATAAAGAAATGTATATCTTTATATACATATATCTTCGGTATTTTATTAACAAAAGAACAAACTGTAGATTTATGTTTTTGCTAGATACCTTGACTTTGAGTTTCTATTGTTTAATTCTAAACGATTTCCTTTGTTTTAAATTCAAACAATGGAATACATAAATCATATTCACTTACATGCAACGTTTAAGGAGCAGTAGAAAATCTACAAAAACCAAGATATCTTCACCAATGAACTAGCATTGCCGCAACAAAGAAATCAATATCCAATTAGTTCTAATAAACAATAATTGCAAAGGAAAATCGAGCACGCGAAATTAAAAATTGTGTTGCATAATAAAATGGCTGACCACGTGTAGTACCTACAAAGTACAACGCACTGGATTTAATAATGAACTTAATAACGGATAATTGAACCGGACTTTAATTATAAAATAGTGGTCCAACGTAGTTCTGCGAGTTTATTCCAACATTTCCAATAGGTACTTGAATTAAGCCTTCAGGGTAAATGGCTTTTAAAAAATATACTCGATATTACCTGCGTTTCGTTCAATAAAAGGTTTTAATAAACAAAGCTTGCTATCGACAGTTTTCGGCGAATCATTCCGTTTTCCGCTGACCTGGTTAAAACAAAATATTGGGAAATCAGTACCAGGCTTAAACTGGGTTTTGGGTTACAAATGGAAAATGAAATATGCTTTAATTATGTACCTGGCAACAACCACGCCCCGCGGGCATGCGTATACAGTTTTTCATTTGCAGGGATTAAAAGAGAGTTATAATATAACTCTCTTCTCTCTCTCTCTCTCTCAGTATATCTATGTTATATACTTACTACTTTTTTAATTACTAAGTTTATGTTCTTCTAGAACAGTGTGGCAGATTAATTCTGAAAAGCTATCAAACAAAAAGACTCACTTCCGCATTGTTGGAAAAATAGAAACAAATTCATAATTTTCACCAGAAGCGTTACTGCATTGTGTTCATATAAATTTTTTGTAACATGACGAGATATTTGATGAACATTTTATTAAAATTTTGACACAAACACGGCTCGAACTCGATGGAGCGTTTTTCTTTTGTTTCAGGATCACCGAGCCCAATCACAAAATATTTGTTTGACTTTTGTCGAATACGAGTACAAAATATGTATAACTGTATGTTATTACTTATTATACGTAGTAGGTATATCACAGAAATACAAATGAGACATTTTTGTATGACCAAAATACAAATGTTATTACAATGTGATATACCAAGTATTTCAGTCTAGGTAATTTATAGAATTAAGAGGTTAAGCTCAACTCGGTTTTTCTCTACAGTAAGATGTAAATATCATGTTAATCAAATGCATGTATAGGTAGAGATGTCTTTATAGTTAAGGCGAAACCGTCCGTGTAGCCCGCGAAATTCAAATTTTCTTATATTTTTCGCAATTAAGGCCCAGATATATGCCAGCGACCTTGAGTGGTTGGCTTGCGTGTTCTGTACTGAGCTCAAGCAACGCGTCGTACATCCAGCCAGTAATAAGACTCGCCCATTCAGGAGCGCGGTCCCAAATAAAACGCGTTATTAATTTATTATACATAAAACAAAAGGTATTGTAACAAAACACGTATACTAAAAGATCAATAATTAAATTATCTTTAAAAAGGTGAAGGTTTCAGAAAAATACGTTTGATAGATTTTGCGTGATTCTCAATTTTTTATCCGTGTTAGACATAACTTCACAAATTAATTTCACTATGTAATATAGACATAATCTAAAATAGTCACGTATTAAGTTATTAAGAAAATGCTCTAATTTAACATATATTTTTTTCGAATCATTAACACTACTCGTTTAGATGTGATCTTCAGTATAAAATCATTAAAAGTCGGTTATCGTCGCCTTAAGGCGAAACCGTCCGGGTCGCCCGCGAAATTCAAATTTTCATACGTTTTTCGCAATTTAAAGGTCAGTGTTAAGTTGATCTAAATAATATAATTTAACGGTTGGTTAAAATATGACTCGCGGCCGTAACAAATATGACTTTACATAATTATAATTATTAGAATCCGCAATACAACTCTCAGGATTTGTAATAATAACAATTAATGATTCTATAAAGCCATATTTGTTACGGCCGCAAAACATAATATCACCATAAAACCTGGCACTGATTTGCTAATTAAAAAAAAAAATAAGAATATTTGAATTTCGCAGGCTACCTTAGCACTTAAAAAATATAAACCCCGTAACTATAAATTTTATGTTTGTCAGTATCAACATGGAATGCGTAGATACTTTTACTTTGTTGAGTTTAGAACTAGACATCCACATGACTTAGAAAGCGCACATACATAAAATCAAATCAAAACTATCTAGTTTTATATATGCACTACGTGAGCTCAAAAAAACGACTGATTTAGAAACTGCCCTATCAACTTACTATGCATATGCATACGCGGCTTTAGTATAATAAATAAAAAAAAATTATACCTATACCCAAAATCTCAAATTCAGATAATTTATGTAAACAAAGGGGATAACATAACAAAAAAAATTCTTCGTAACGGTAATTCACATAAAATGGCGAAAAAAGAGGTCACATTTTCTTTTAAGTACTGATTTTAAGAAACAATAATTAACAAATAGTCATACCGTAATTATTTTTATAAATTTCCGGTTTTAAACAAAGTTATTAAAAAAAGGAGATTTTCTGGTATAAAATATTTTATGATACTGGTAACATTGCAGGAGATCCAAACATTTTCAAATGTTTTACCTACATCTTTAACAACACTAATATTACAACTCTCATTCATAGATTCATATTTTAAGTAGCATATCTAGCCACATTTTGGATGAAAACGGCAGTAAACTGTTTCGATTGGAAATCGATTTTGGGAGGCCTACGTCTAGCACTGGACTTAAAAGGGCTGATTATGACGATAATAATGCCGTGTATCCGACATACTACACAATACATTGTTTGGCAACGGTATTTTGTTTGCATAGTTCTTATAATTAATTCACTTTAATTTTAGCGATGACTATTTACAAAAAAAGAATATGATAAAATGGTTTGCACCACTGTCCTGTCATTTTGACAGTGACATTTCTTGACATTACTTTGTTTACATAAATGATCTGAATTAGAGACTTTGGGTATAGATAGCAGCGACTTGTTTATCTTACAGAAAAAACTAAAATGGTGTATACATAATTTGACAATGCCTTAAGTTGTAGACCGAATTTTAGGAAGCTAGACATTCTAACTTTAACATCAATTAATATTCTAGAAATCTGTAAATCCGTTAAACAATAAATCAAAACTGCGATTTTAAAATTGCAGTTCAACCTCGCGGATATGCGCCACACTCACGATTTGAAAATACTCTCGTAATACCACAAATATAATACTTACACTCTATAATCTAAGCTAAAATTAAACAGCACAAGTCCTCACGTAACATCAATTAAAATATATATAAAAAACATACATACATACATTGAAAAAAACAAACGGCGACATGATGAATAAGATTCGCCAGAATCGTATTACCGTTATAACTTACGTCATTCAAATTGTTAGTTTATAAGCCGTAAAACGGAATGCACACGAAACTAATATTGGCATAAGTAAGACGAAGTCACATTATACGTAGAAGTTCAGAAGGTTATGAAGGAATAAGTCTTGCATTGTGCAAGTAAATATTTATTTTTCAACTGAGAAATAAATATTGAGGTTTGACAGGTTTTGTATGGAAAATATGTCAAACTGTCTCATTTATTCTTCTGTTAAAAGTTATCTGACTATAGAAAAATCAGGCCTAAATAAACCTAACTTATGGTTGGGGTGGAGTACTATGAGAATAATGTTATCATGGAGTAGAATGATACCTAATTAAAAATATTATATTTTTCATGGAGTAGTTTGAGAACTCTTTTTGGAGTACTTTGGGAAAAATCCTGTTCTAGGGGCCTCTATAAGTGGCAAATGCTTTCAAAACATTTAATTTTTCTAGAAAGAGTTTCAACAAGATTGTCAATTTGTCTTTATCAATAGAATCTCACTTTGTCTAGGCCGTCAGATCATTTGACCCGCCAGTTTTGACTTTGACTGTCCCTTAGAAGAATGGAATCTTAAAATAACTAGCGTCCTACTTACCCGTTTGTAAATAATTATGTGAGCACCATTTATTTATTTATTTATTTATATATGCTTTATTGAACATCAGATAACACATTACAAAAAAAAAAAAAACATAAACACTATAAAATATACAATGGGCGGCCTTATCGCATACTGCGATCTCTTCCAGGCAACCTTGGCATGGATAGTGAATTTGTGGACATAAAATGGAGTTGTCATTGGTGCAAATAAAAAGTATAACAGCACAATATCCTATAATAGATACACACTATATGCTATATAATAGATACATACATCTAACTATATAAGTAAAGAAAATAAATGAAGTGTAAGTATAGATTATCACAGCTATCAACGAGAACGTAATCACAACGACAAGTAATGTTCCTTCACGAGTCTTTTGAACACAGGCACCATGTATCTATCACATAATTAATTTATCTGTCGTTACTTCACTTTTCATTCTTTTTACCTATTGTGGAATAATTTTATTCTAGGTACATCGTCTTCACTTAATATAATTATATGAGTTTTTTTTTTGTTTTTTTTTTTTCATATCCCGTTACAAAAAGTCCTAGATTATGTGATCCAAAAATTCATAGTTTCAAAAATAATTATCATCAATCATATTAATTTAGATCAAAAATTGTCACTTTTGCGACGTTGCCAAACTGATGAAACTGTGACCCTCGATGTGTGTAGGTATCTAAGTTTCATTGATAAATACGAGTACCTAATTCATTTTCATTCAAACCAATAATTAATATTTAAAGCTAAGAAAATGCGACTCTGTCATATTTCACGTAAGGGTGTTTTACATTAATAATCGTGACTTTGTCGAATTATTTTGTATGAAAAATTAAAACAAAAAAAAAAATGATAACTGAAAAATAATTCCCAGTTGATTCTTTGATATGGTCTCATTCATACCCTAGGATTATGGGATATAAAAAAAAACACGTTGTATAATTAATGTATACAAAATATTTTTAACATTTTAATGAGTAAGTATGGAGTTTCTTGCCCATTCTTCTCTGTACGTAACTAACTCTTGGAAGGAGCAAAAAAATTTTTTTTTTTTTTGTAAATTTTGGATAAACGGATCAGAAAACGTGCCTGCAGATGGCAATTTGTAGTGCCTTTGATTTGATTGTTTGAATACTTAAAATTCTAATTATTTTAAATCACCTGGAAAATGATTTTCCATTTTAGAATTTAGGTTCATTTTAGAACCTCAATTTTAATTTACGATTTAATTTTCAATTACAATTTAATCATGTACAGTTTAAACCTTCTAAATACAGATGAATGTGTAAGAATTCCCTTAAGGCAGTATGATCCTATAGAGACCGCGCTTACTAGTTTTTTGAATCCATAGGAAACATAACAAACAGTGTTATACATTTCTGAGAAAAATATATATCTTATTTTAGGATGTGGCGGACATGCAATCGTGTTTAATAACACAATAAGATTAACTTTACTGGATGGAAATAAATCCCAAAGTTACCCCTTTTAAACAGACTTTGTAATCTTATTTTTTTTATATAAATGAAAAGGTAGTAAGACTGTTTAGCACAATTCGCTGAGTTTGTCTTGAAAATGATTAAAATAATTACTATGTTTAAATACCTACGAAATTTGCGAGGCCACCACTCGCAACTTCGCAAGCCTACTTCAGTCGGCTCAAGCCGCGATCATACCGCCTTAAGTGAGTGATTGCGTAAGAATTATATTTTAGTGGGTATTCTGTCCTTTCTTACTTCGTGACATATTGCAGTGTCTTTGACTTGTATCGGGTAGGATATAGCTATAACTAAGCTAGACGACCGAGCTTAGCCAGTACCAACTTGAGTCTCCGAGATGAAATTTCGCTCAATCGATTTTCCGTGCTGGTAATACTCGTCGGGGAAAAAATAAAACAGGCTGTCGCTGCTTATTAAAGCTAGCCATGCAGTTTATAAAGGAAAATGTTGAATACGATTTTGTTAGCTTCACTTGTAACTAACAAACAATGGAATTAAATCTTGGAAGTCAATTTTAACCTACTTCTTATCATCGTATCGACATGAAACTTTGTACATAAACGTAGTTCGGATGATAATACTGGATAATAAAATAATTTGGTATCTTGGAGCTGATCTGATGATGGAGCCAGGAGGTGGACAGTGGAACTCTTTAGTGGCTACTACTAAAATCCCTCGAGTTTGAGCTCATTAGGATTAGTTTTGACGAGTCCAATAGATTGGGCTTGGTGAATGATCAAATTGTCTTGTATTAGTTTCGATATAAGTACCCAGGGCCGTACCTAGGCGCTGGCTAAGGGTGCAACCTTTAAAGAGCGCACTTTTCAGACCCACAGCCTGCCCCCATTTCTGTATGAATGAAAGAAATTAGCCAAACCTATCCGAGGTAGTGCAATAATATATTTTTTCTTCTAAAAAGCGTGGAGCGCTTATTTGTTGTGTGTACAGTTTTTGAATTAATCATTGAATATAAAAGAAGTGACAAGCTTACTTATAACTTCCTATAAATATATAAGTGTATATGATCCACCACGTATTGCTTAAAAAAATATAAAATTATAATACGACTCTACAATGGAATTAAAAATATTGGCAAGGGTAAAATGCATAGGTACTAATAACACCGTTACTAATACAAGTTAATTTCATTATTATTTGTGCGTGAGAAAAGTGTTTTTTTTTTTTTTACTATTTTTATTTTTATCACGCTTGTCTTCTTTAAAGGGGTAAACAGAAGTGCATCCGTAATATTATTCCGTGATGCAACATAATGAGCTTTTTGATTATTTATTATGTAGTTCCACTTCACATTATTTATTACGTTGCATAAAACATAAATAAGGAAAATGCTACCATTATCATACCTAATTATGTAGGAAAGGTAAAAAATTGCAACGGAATGATTAATTAAAACCTTTTAAAAATCTGTTTTCTTCATTTTCGCAAAACTGGTCCCAAATACGTCTCTTGAGAAAAATATGGCAGTTAAAATGATTCAAACTCAAACTCAAACTCAAACTCAAACTCAAACTCAAAGCATTTATTTCAAATAAACCAATTACAGGCACTTTTGAATTGTCAAGGGGTCGGTCAGTCAGAAAGATGAAGCTAGTTGCCCATTCCAAAGCGTAGTAGGTTCCTATGGAGAAGAACGGACAAGAAACTCCATGGACACTCTTTTAAAACAAAATATTGTTACAAAATATGGGTTACATCATTCATGTTGAAGTTATACATGTGAGAACAATGTAGAAAGACGTGCACGTTAGAAGCGTCCGTAATAGAAACAATTCAAAAATTAAAATAAGCCGTGGCAGCTAAGAGATGACCAGTCCCAACTGACGGCGCCCGTTCACGAACATGACGCATGGATCAGCACCATTTAGCTCAACCATTTTGAAGGGAACTTAATGATCCAACACACACGCCACCACCAGCGAGACATTTGAGTGAGCATGACATACTCTCAGCCGCCAGGGCACATTCAAGTCAATAAAAGACATATTACCCGGTAAATGGTAGCTCTATAGTACATAGTACTCACACCTGTGCTATGCAATTATATAATTCAAGGACATTGAGTTTATACAATGCAAAAATAGTTTACAATCTTCAGCAGCTCCAACATGATTGTCAAATGTTAATTAACTAGCTGAGGTTGTGGAGCAGGACCAGCATTTCCATGTACCAAAACCTAACAATTCAATACCTAGTGGTTCTATATTAATATCGATATAATTTCTCAAGACGGGCGCGTCCCTAAACAGAAAGCGACAAGCTCCTAAGCATCGTAACGATGTGGTTATATCGATTACTCACACAGCTACACAAGGAAGCTCATATGTCATCGAAATTGTATTGGAACGGTAGTTAATGGCCTGAAACTACAATACACTGTGTTATGTCTCAATTTATGCATAGGTATTATTATATTCCGTTCACCGAGAGAATGCTTTTTTGACACCTGTCAGTTTCATACAAACGATTATGAGTTTTACGAATTTAAACTTTATTACACTCCATTTATTATAAAATTAGACAAATAACTGTGCTCACCCTTTCGTTATTTCGATGTAAACGTTTAATAACACGATAAATACAAACCACTGTAATCTACATTTACATTAAAAAAATAACTCTAAAGTGCAGTAATTTCAACAATATTACACAATAACTGTCGCTATTTAGCCATTATTTTTCTAATGCCATATTAAATGGAGTATAGTTCCAAATCTTGTACAACTAACAGGTGTCAAAAAAGCATTCTCTCGGTGAACGGATTAATAATAATTTAAGGCCGAGATCTGTAAACGTTACTTAGTACGTATTTTGTCTAAGCGTTATTCCTGTCACTGTCATAATAATCATGATCATTATTTCAACCGAAAGACGTCCATCACTGGACATAGGCCTCCCCCAAACACCGCCACTTCGACCGGTTCTGTGCTTCCCGCATCCAGCGGATTCCTGCGGCCTTAACAAGGTCATCGGTCCACCTTATGAGAAGCCTTCCAACGCTACGTCTTCCGGTACGCGGTCGCCACTCAACCTTTCGGCCCGATCGGCCATCTGTTCTGCGAGCAGTAATGACCTATGGCACTGAAACGTGGTCACTCAGAATGGGCCTTATATTTGAAGGCTAAAAGTCAGCCAAAGGGCAATGGAGAGGGCTAGACTTGGAGCTTCCCTACGTGATCGAACCAGAAATGAAGAGATCCGCAGGAGAACCAAGGTAACCGACTTTGCTCGAAGAATTGCCAAACTTAAGTGGCAATGGGCAGGGTACACTGCTGGCAGGGCCACAATGTTATTGTTACCTAATAAAAAACATGAATACATAAAGTAAATGTGAAATATATTTATTAAAAAACTTAAAAATTACTGATAAACATAAATAATAGGAAAACAAAAAGTATTAATAATAATTTAACTTATATATAGTATATGTTAAGCAATTACAACTATAATAATAAATCATAATATAATAATAATCAACAGCGTTTCTCTGCGATTGGATATCTTTACTTGCTCTTTGGCGGGATTCCAGAAGGTGACACTTAACTTATTGTCCTCTGTATGAATGGTGCCGGTACTTGGGACTTGTTAATTGGTGTACGCGTTAATCGGCAGGTATAAATTTGAAACCTGTCAGTCAAAATAGTACAGTTTAAAAATATTTAATTTTTGTTGGTGGTGGTATCTGTTAATGGGTTTTTTGTGTGACGTCCCCGAGTGTGGAAATTGTGACTACATGTTGTATTGGGTTTCCACCTGTAAAAACAAATGTAAGTGGTAATAGTAAATAAATAAATAAATGATAATCACGCAATTTATAGGTAGGATGTTTAAAATATATTATTGATACCTACGGTAATTATTAATAAATAATATAATAAATAAATAAAACACAAAATTGATATAAAAATCACACATATCACAAAAAAGTTAATCACATTCAAATAAAATTAAAATACATACACATGTAATTTTTTTTTTTTTCAACTAAAAGTCCCTGACCGCTCCCGGCCCAAAAGTGCCCATCACACTCGCCGCGTTTCCACGCTGGATTGCGATGGCCAGCCTCTGCACCAGGAACGATCCGACACGCGAGTCACCAGTCGTCTCTATGAGCCTTAAGTAAAGTAAATTATATTTAAATAACAATAGTGAAACCAATGTAATTTTACCTTGAATGAGTTTGACGTCAATACCATTGTCAGCAAAGACCGTGAAATTAAGGTAAAATTACACTTGCACCTATTTATACAGTCTTCTAAGCCATAATAAATAAAATATGACATAAATGGTGAATTATGGATGGAACTGTAGATAAGTATAAGTATGAATAGAGGACGAAACGATGACGACACTGTTCATCACAGTGTAAAAGATGATATGATTAGAAAGAGGGTAAATACTGATAGAGATATAAAAACAAATAAAATAAAAATAAAAACTTTTTAATTCAGACTTTTCAAATCCATAGAATATTAGTACAGAAAAACACTGAAAAAAATGCACTCAAATCCAGTGACTTTTTAGCTTGATTGACGATATCTTGTTTAGATATCCTATTTACAGAATAAACGATTTCATTTCATTTCATTTCATTAATCAAAATCTTAGTTAAGTTGACTCTCTATATCTACTTATGTTTTGACTTGATCGCTGCAAATAGGTTTTGTGATAACTCCAATCAAGATCCCGTTTCAAATCTCAATGGAATAAAAGTAGTAGCTGTGATCATTGTGCTTGATAGGCTCAGATGCAAACAAGTTACTTAGTCAATCGAAACAAAATCTTTCAGTGTAGTGCTAGTAGTAAAAACCTTATAAATACTTATTTCCTGATGTGGGTATTAACCCAGTGCTGGACGTAACACGTGTTCAGCTTTTCCGCAATGACGGCCAGGATGCTATATACTATATGGATATATGTTCTGTGTCCAAATAAACGTTATTCTTTCTATCTTCATACAATGTGTAACTGAATTTCCGCCCATTTTTAAAGTAGTTTGTTCATAATTTTAAGGTTTGGAATCGTTTGGAGAGATTTGACGTTTTCGTGTGGCCTGATGTGCTGGCCACCGTACTAACCTACCAACCTACTTGTTAATTAATTTATAAATTATTATTTAGTGGCACCGAGTTGCCGTGTCTGGCCATACCGCTGTTAAACCCGCGATGGTTTGTGTGATATGTTTAAAGTACAACAAAGTTTTGTAAAAATATTTTTGATTAATAAAAAAATAATATATACATATTATTATGTATTTATTATTTTCCACTACATTGTAGTTCTAAGTATAATATATATTTGAGTGATATTTATTTTAGAAGTATGTATGTAAGTATATTCTCTTATTGTATGTTTATAAGTATTTATATTAGTGTATAGCTATTTTGATTTTATGTATATTTATTTTATTTTATTTTTTCTCATCTACACTTACACACGTTGTCTACATCTCTATATCTACTTTCCTATCGCAGGTATGCTGGAAGAGGTTTCATTAGAAATAAGCATCACCTTTGTTCGTATTTTTCTGTTCCTTTCTTCTTGTCTGTTTATATGTGTGTACATAAATTGGTAAATAAATATTAAATAAAAATAAAATCGTTTACTAAATCGATTTCTGTCATTTTTAATATAGGTAAATTTTTATCACAAAATTAATTAAAACTACATAAATTACAGTCACACTTCCGCTGTAGTAGGTAACAAACAAACTAAAATGGACGAAGTACCTACTACGCTAGACCATTATACGTGTGCGACTGTGTGCGTGCATACAGGATAAGTATTTAACCAGTGTGCAATTTTTTTTTAGTGTGGCAGTATCAGTAATAGAACAGATTTCTATTATTTGTTCAATACTTTTTTTTTATGGTCCTACTTGAAATCAGCAAAATATGGATACAATCTATTCGTAATAATATCAATGGGCGAGCGCACAGCTGATAGGTAGTCTCATCTTGTTGTGTTATCAAGACCAACTAAGCGGCCGTCCATTAATCACGTGAGGCTCGAAGGGGGGGGAGGGCTTTGGAAAAATCACGAAATATCATAAGGGGGAGGTAGATAGATATCACGTGTATTTATTTTTACGTCAAACGCGCGATTTCTAAACCGAAAAGCGGCGTGTAGTGTGACCTTGACACATTAAATATGTTCATGTACTATACCCAGTCTCAAATTCAGATAATTTATGTAAACAAAGGGGATAACATATCAAAAAAATATCTTCATAATGGTAATTCACATAAAATGGTCTTTTAAGAAATAATAATTAACAAATAATCATACCGTAATAATTTTTATAAATTTCCAGTTTTAAACAAAGTTATTAAAAAGAGGAGATTTTCTGGTATAAAATATTTTATGATACTGGTAACAATGCAGGAGATCCAAACATTTTCAAATGTTTTACATCTTCAACAACACTAATATTACAACTCTCATTTTTAGATTCATATTGTAAGTAGCATATCTAGCCACATTTTGGATGAAAACGGCAGTAAACTGTTTCGAGTGGAAATCGATTTTGGGAGGCCTACGTCTAGCACTGGACTCAAAAGGGCTGATTATGACGATCATATGCCGTGTCTCCGACATACTACTCAATACATTGTTTGGCAACGGTATTTTATTTGCATAGTTCTTATAATTAATTCACTTTAATTTTAGCAGTGACATTTCTTGACATTACTTTGTTTACATAAATTATCTGAATTAGAGACTTTGGGTATAGTACAATATATGTTTTTCGCATGATTACACCATTCCTTAACATATACTTTTATGGCAGTCAAAAACAACCTGCAACCTGTCTAGACATTTTTATCATGGTCCTTTTCAGAATAAAATTAGATTATACTTTATACCTGTATTTAAAGATAATATTCTAAAAATTTTAAGATACTTTGTCGATACTAAAAAATACACGTGATTTTGGGTTTTGGTTAGTCTTAAACCTCACCACGTATCACCAAGGGGGAGGGGCGGGGTTAAAAAATGCTAAAAATACATCACGAGATTAATGGACGGCCCCTAAATAGTTAGCAAATTCTTCATTCTAAATGAAACGTAATTTCGCAATTACTAAGCATTTCGAAAAATGATAATTGGCCAATTAGAGGAATAACGTCATCATTCATTTTTATACCCCAATTTGTAGCGGAAGGTGATAATTTTATACCTGAAATCACAAGGACAAAGTTACACCTGTTTCATTTTAACATTGATGGAGGTCTTTTGGGTTCCGTACCAAAAAGGTGCAAACGGGTGCTCTTACTAAGGCTCCGTTGTCTGTCCATCCATACATCACTCTGTCACAAGGCTGTAGGTACCGACTTATCTTTTGAACCGTTATAGGTAGACACTTGAAATTTTCCCAGAGTGTATACCTACTACTATGACCACTATAACAACAAATAATGAAAATAAAATAAAGTTAAAATTCAAAGGTATTATAAGAAACGTTTTTTCGGCGTTTTAATGCAATATTTAGTTACAAAAAAAAACTTAAAAAAAATATTTAAAAAAAATAGTAGAAGTAGAACACTGACTCCTAGGTCACAGGGTTTCCCTAGTTTAGGAGGCAGGGTTTTCCACTATTTCTGCAGCCTTTTCCAAAAATCCAATGTAACCATGTGAAATGTTTTGGTGTTGTCATGCAAAGGTATTTTGTGCCAATAACTATTTTATTTTTTTATTGATTTCAAAATCAATCCTATTAACATCCGTTCACATTACAAAATCCAAAATTATCCTTCACTATCAGTATCTCTATTCATTTTCTGTCGCAGATTACCGCATTTTTCTAGCGCTTAGTCTAGTGTTGTTCACGTCACGGCTGTCAAGCTGTCTTTCCCATCACTATAGGATCTACCGTAACCCAGAAAGGGTATCGGAATGTCTATATCATCGTTCAGCCGTCGGAAAGGATCGGTTTTGCGTACCTATTTGGTCGGGTGATGTGCATTTAGTAATGGTATCACGTAGTGTAAAGGGGTGTTTAGTAAGCTAGACTTGTATGAAATCGTTATTAGTTTTGCAATAAGTAGATTTTATTTGTTGACTTAGTGTTTGCTTTAGCAAAAGAGGAATATCACTTTGTTTTTTATCCATAACGGGGAAGCTCTTAGCCTTCATCTCATCTGATGGTAAGTGATGATAAGGCCGAAGGTTGAAGCGAGCTTCACCCGGAATCCTCAACCACAGAAGAACTGGCTATCGTACCTCTAACTGCCAAAACACAACAATGCTGTTAACATTGTTGTTATGGCGAAAGACTTAGATAAGATGGTGATAGCCAGGTGGACTTAGACCAAGCCCTAACACCAACTAAACCGAGCAGAAAATTTAGCTCCCGCTGGGAATCGAACGTCTGGGTCTGAAACAGGTGGTTAAAACCACTAGACCACAGAGGCGGTTAAAGATCACTTGAAATTTATATGTGTCTCATCATTCATCATCATTTCAACCGAAAGACGTCCACTGCTGGACAAAGGCCTCCCCTACTTGAGGGGGGTTTGCCATAATCGCCAGGCTTGGCAGGCGGGTTGGCGGTCGCAGTATGGCAGTGTTTCCAAGACATTCTTCTGTCAAGGCCCGGTAATTTTCATACTGCCCATTTGTGACCCACTTAATAGTTTTTACCCTAGTTATTTGATAGATTATTCTCCAGTCCTAATAAATGTTCACAAACCCGTCACCCTGGCAGGCATCGATCCTAGCGAACCCCATCAGTGCGTGCTGACATCTCTTTGAGGCGCGCGTGGAACATAACGCGTTGTCTACCCGGGCCTGATCCTTACCGGACGGCGAGCTGCCCATAGCTCGCCATCCGTAAGTCCGCGCCTGCGGTGGCCGGGAATCGGCTAGCTGGTAATGTACCCAAGAGACTGACACCATTGTCACGTTGTATGGCAATGCTTAGCCTCTGGCTAAAGTAAAAGCCAGCCCTTGGATCACGGGAAGTGTCAACCAGCCGTTTCGAGATTTCGTTAAACAAAGGTAATAAAGTAAGATACAATATTACAATCTGTGCAATATAAGTCTTTCATAAGACACATAACCCTTAAAAATCTACAAAGTACCAAGATACTCCGAAGTCGAAACAGATGGAAAACATTGAATCACGTACACAATAAGGTGAAATGAAAAGGAACAGTAACCTTATCTTGCAGCGCCGCAGTCTAAGGAAATGACATCCACCAGTGTTCGTAAATAGGAAATGGACCGCAGACACACTTCCACAAATTGCATGTTGTTTGTATACTGTGGCTTTAAGCGAAAGAAACGACAAATGCAGTCAGGATGGTACAGGAAATCAAAAACTGTATCTGGAAAAGTTTGTTGCAAGTAGTAAATTAAATTGTAAGAAGGAAAGCAAGAAAATATTATGTTTGGGACGCGTACAGGAAATAAAACTTTAAAAAAGGAAATTTAAAATACCATATAGATAACAAAATTATGAAAACAATCAAAAAAGAACATATTATAAACTAAAATAAAAGTGAAAACTCAAAAAAAGAAGACCTGTGCGAGGCAAAAAGGCTCCTATATCACCAATGCACCGATACTGCGATACTTGAAAAAAAACTAATTCTGATAGGGCCTGCTTTGATACCACGGGCACACCTACGGACATTTTAAAATAAATCCCTCTATATTCCATTTGAAATAATATTAGACATTAAAAAAAACCGTATTTACAGATCGTTCAACCCCCACTTTACGTGCAAGGGAGGTAAATATATTTTTTTATTCTCAATATTTATTTTACCATATTGTCGGCGTTATTAATATGTATACCCATGCCAAATTACAGCTTTCTAGTACTAACCTACCTACTACCTACACTCACCTACATACCTACTTACAGAAATAAAATCAATTACCATTTACTTAATAGTCTCTGAGCTAAACCGCGGACCGATAGACAGACAGACAGACAGGCACATGGCGAAATTTTAACAAAACTTAAATTAAGGACCCGGGGTTCGACACCTACGTTTATCTGGATCTGGAAGTATATTGGACATCTTCGTCGGCTACGGACAAAAAAAAATTACGCTGGCTGGCATTAATAAGTGACAATTATAGTCACCTACCTACTTTACATGTTATATTAAATTGTAAGGGTTTAATGTCATAATATATTATTGCGATAGACTCTTAAAGGCTACCGTGTGATGTTGTATGGAGGAGATATATTTTATTTCAAACTGTTGTTTTCTTGCATTTCGCTACATAACCATCTTGCATTTGGATTTTGTTCCTTTATTACATACCGAGGGACAAAATCTTATATGTAACAGTGGCCCCAGTAACCCCAAAAAGAGTTAGCCATTTTGTTATTATTATGTGTTCAACGACTGGTGTGGTCGACAGTACATTCCCTCATTAAAATAATGTAGTAAGTATACACATTACATAATCTCTTTATCAGTTGATAACATCGCTGTTATCAGAGGCAAAGTGTCAAGTGTGTGTCATTATGAAATTGTCATACTTAAGTATTTAACTACCGGAAACATGCAATTTACTAAACATACAGTACTACATAGTATTTACATTGACAATACAATGTTTTTTTACGCAAACATAGGTACAGTCGCCAGCATATCAAGTTATCACAAACTGTCAAATTTTCTCATTCGATTTTGAACTTAATCATCAACATTTTAAGGTTTAAAATCGTTTGGAGTAATTTGGCAGTTTCGTATAACCTGATTTGTTGGCCACCGTACTACAACAACCATCGTAGTTAGTTCAACCGCCAAGCAGTATTGCTCTGTTTCAGTTCGAAGAGGCATCATTCGAATAACAACTAAGTTGGCGAATTAAAATCTCCACGAAAGAAAAATGGGGCTGTCTTTTGGGACTGCCAATAGAAGTAAAAACTACGTACATATATACACAGTATACATATAGGTAGCTCATGGAAAGCGTTCGGTGACGATGACGCGAGTTCCATGATTTTTGTTCACCCAAAAAGTACACATATGTACTTAGTATACATATAGCTCATAGAAAGCGTTCGGTGACGATGACGCGAGTTCCATGATTTTTGTTCACCCAAAAAGTGCTCAACGCGCCTAAAGAAGATTTCACTTCAAAAAAAAAGTTTTACAAACAGCAGTGCTATTCTGTAACCATCTCACCGTGAAAACTTAAGTGAAGTGAGCGTGGAGTGAGATGTCAATAATGTCAATCCCAAGCAGCAGGTGGAATTACATCACTTCAAACTCACTTCACCTACGTTTTCGCCGTGAGTTTTTTTTTTTACAGATTAGCTCTACTGTGCCGTGTGACACATTAAATGAAAGATGAAAATTGACCATTCTTCCCCACCCCTTATCTCCGAAACCACAGCCTACATTAAAAAAAAAAAATCGTTTTATACTTATAGATTACAGGAAAACCTATAAGAAGTCTATGGTCCTACAATAACATGGTAAATCTCTCAATATTGTGCGTAAACATTTGCAGTTGATGTTGATGTTAAGTTTGTTCTTGGGATAAATAATTCATCCCAACTACGGAACCCTTCATTGTAGGTGGTCCGACATTTTATTTTACGATTCTGATATTTTTATAATTTGTTTTGACAATATTAATTATTATTTTTTAATTAACAGAGTATTGAAATTTAGTTAAGTAATCACAGTTTTATTTTGGGTTTTTATCTGTTTAAAATAATATAATTATAATTTATCATTTTAATTTAAATGTATGAGTGTGTGTCTATAGACTATAAATGTCTGAATGAATGAATGAATGAAGTGCACCGACCCCAGCGTGGTTTAACCAGACTCGATTACTCGAATGAACCCAACGATTCACACTAGCCCCTGGAGCCTCATGTTCCATGGGACTACAGTGGCCATTGTATTTCAAGGAGTAGACCGGGGGACGATAATTATAGGGAAGACTTGCCCATAGGATATGGAAGGATTATTAGAGCCTACCGCATATGCATCCTAAAGCAAGCAATGGAATAGTGGAAAGACGGGTAATATTTATCGGGAGGGCATCTTTTAACGACGTCGCAGCCATTTTGGCTCAGGCCCAGCTGCTTTCTCGACTGCTTTCTGTGTCACTGCTATGCTGTCTTTTTATACGTTGCTGTTTCCAAAGTCTTGGTCTGAAGTCCGTTTCCGGTTTCATGTAAATCACGCAATAAAGCAGCATTCTTGATCTTATCTCGGTCCCCAGCCGTGTCTGTCCAAAAATTATAAATAAATTATTTTTATTATTATTAAAGCCGGACAGGCCGGATACCGTTTAATTTGGCCGCACACGCAACCAAAAAGCCTGACTGTGTCCGGCTTTATCTGGATGCCTGGCACCGCTAGTTATACCTAATAGGGAAAATAATATAGGTAACTTTAGATTTCCTTTAGCCATTATTTTATCTACAATTTTCCGAAGCAAGGGAAAGTCGAGCAGAATCTTATTCAAACTTATTAGCTTAGGTTTACAAGATTAGGTCGGAGAATTCAATTTTGATATAGACTGGCGTTGGAAGTAAGCTTCCAAATTACGTTACTCGGTACGAACAAATCTATAGCGTTTGATATAGGTAGGTATTAATAGGATAACCCACATATAAACATATATTTTGATTTCATTGCTGCTCGGTTTGGTTGGTGGTAGGGCTTGTTCTAAGTCCGCCTGGGTAGCTACCACCATCTTATCTAAGTCTGTCGCCAAAACAACAATGTTAACAACATTTGTTGTGTTTCGGCAGTTAGAGGTAAGATAGCCAGTTCCTCTGTGGTTGAGGATTCCGGGTGAAGCTCGCTTCCATCTTCGGCCTTATCATCAGCTTCCCCATTTTATGTAATTAAAAAAAAAAAATGTCTTCGTTAAAATTGCTATTCATTTGGCATAATACGGCATTCTACAATTTTAAAAATTATGTTCAAATAGTATACTAATTGGCTTCGGCCGTTCTATTTAAGATAAAATAAATAAATAAATCTACCCACCCACATTGGGCCCGCGTGGTAGATAATGGCCCACTCCCGTCACAGATAGGATGTCTGTATCCCAGCATTGGAAACATTAAGTCTAGGCTGATTAATGTGCATGAAAAACCTTAAACAAATAGACGATTTCTCGTATAGAAACGGTTAGAAGTATTAGTCTACGAACAAACCGTAGCTCACATTCCTCTAAGTAGGGTAAGAATTTAATTAATAGACAACCACTAGAGCATAGAGCTTACATAGACTAGCTAGAAGCGAGACCACGACCACAGAGTCTTGCAAACACTCCACTTACTGTAATACTAAAAACTTTAACAGTACCAAAGGATTGTGAACTCTCTCCCAATGTAATTTAAGTCAAAAATCCGATGAGAGTGAATAAATCAGAGCCTTTAATTTGTACTAAAGAGCATTCCACATTTTCAGAGGAAACAATGTTTCAGCTTTGAAGCGGTAACTCGTGATGCCCCTGAGATTTCTTCAACTTGATTGCACTTAGCTAAGCATTGCTACAGTTTATTGCTGACTCTGTAATGGAATGCTTGTATCGAGAGATTTTAGAATTCATAGGGTCTGCACTTTCGTATGAAAAGTACTAATTTGCAGTACAAAGTTTTTTCACATGTTAATCAATCAATCAAATCAATCAAAATATTTTATTTCACATAAACCTACATGGGCACTTATGAAACTTCAGAAGCTAGGTGCACGGTTCGAGTTAGTCGTTTCCTATGGAGAAGCGCCGGCAAGAAACTCCATGGTTACTCTTTTAAAAATAATTGGCTTTACAATATTATTAAATAACAGTGATAATAGGTATGGGAGGACAGTGTAGGCCTTTCAACAATTACCAGGTACTTAACAAAATAGAAAACCGCCAACAAATCTACACTCTACTAGGCTTACAACGTTCTCACATTCACAAAATATAAAATAATCTAAGTATATAAAATATTAATGACATGATTGCAATTACAACTACAGTAACATATCTGAATAAATATCATGTCCACAAAAGCCACTAATAAAGAATTGGAATTCGATTTGTAGGTAAATAATGTCAAATAATGAAAAGATTATGTCAAGGAAGTATGTAAAATAAAATAAAATAAAAAATCTAAATAAACATCGTTACTTGGGAGCAGTTAATACTTAAACACCAAGATACATTTATCGAGACAACTGATTTCTTAACAATATTTAACACTAGCTTCTGCCCGCGACTTCGAATGCGTGCAATTTCTTGTTCCCCGTCCCACCCCGTCGCATCGCATCGCCCGCTCGCGCTTGTTACATAAAATAAATTATAATAAAAAAGGTACCTATAAAAAAAAGATAGCCTATGTTACTTCCTGATAATTGAGCTTTCTATTGGTGAAAAAATTATTAATTATATAGCGGTCCAGCAGTTTCGTAGCTTACGAGCGGTACAAACAAACAAAGAAATCTCTCCTCTTCATAGTATTTTTTTTTTTATCAAAAATATAAGGTTGAAAACAGTTTTTCTTAAATCTATGTCAAGTTCGAATGATTTGTGCCTGAACTAGGTAATTCTGTGTTTCAGGCGTTTAGAGGTAACATTCAATTGATTCACATATCAAATTAATGTTATTGGTAAATATGTAAAAAGGTGTATAAAATGATAGAATCTTAACTTAGCTAAATAATTAAAAAACTAAATAACAATAATACGAACAATATTTACTTTAGCACTAGTAATAACCTCTATGTATCTTCATAGGACATAGTCTGAAGAGTCTCCGTATAATACTAGTACATAGGGTGTCAAATTTCAAACACAAAATATTTTAAGAGATACACCTATAGGTGGTAAAGAAGCAATGGAAACGATTTTTTTTAAATCTGAGTATTTTATTATTATAATTTTAAAATTGCTTGAGACTTTTTGCATAAAACCCTTACTTACTGATTCTATGAATGACCCACTCCGAAGCAGCGACGGTGGCGGGGCGAGCGCGGTGCCTTTTGATCATTAATCATCATTATGTTTCAAGTAATTTTAAAATATTTTTTATTTTTAAAAATAATGCAAGTACTTAGATTTTTTTTAAGCGTTGGTATGGTTTCTTTACCACCCACAGGTGTATCTCTTAAAATATTTCGTGTATGAATAGATACTCCTTATATTACGTGAGATGATCAAATCAATCTGCTACGCATAAATCATTATTCCAATCCCTTCTTCAAAACAGTACAAAGCGTTGCCTTATTTTGTAGAATACGTTTACTGATTGTTAATCATGACAAGGAAAATCCAGCACTACCAAATAGAGTAGAGATGTATATCTATTTAAAAACGCATTTCAATATTCCACGCAAAATCATTATCTGCCGATCTATCTCGGGATCTATCCATTGATCGTTCCGAAGACATTAAGAATTCAGAATGTGTCATCGCCATCAGGATATGTCCCATAATGGGTTTATTTTAAGCTGTTATATTGCTGATCGGCACTTCGATAGAACAGTCTATTAAATTGTCGTTAGTTAGGCACATACATTGATGTCATGTGAGGATGACGACTTGAATTAATACCTAGAATGTCTCCCGAACTGACAAATGTACGCGTCTTACTACCACGCTCAGAGACATTTGTTAACGGTACGTGATGGCCCGTGTTCCGCTTGGAATTCGCATCAGCCTGTTTGAATTTACTCTCTAAACCAAAACTCATACTCAACTCAAACTCATAGCATTTATTTCAATTAAACCATTTACAGGCACTTTTGAATTGTCAAAGAGTCGGTCGGCTAGTCAGAAAGTTGACGCTAGTTGCCCATTCTAAAACGTAGATCTCTATGGAGAAGAACGGGCAAAAAACTCCAAGAATACTCTTTTAAATCAAGATTTACAAAATCCTGGGAACATTATCCTCGTTGCTTTTATATGTGAGACAATGTAAAAAAAGCAAATTATTAAAAAAAAAAAAAAAACAAAAAACCCCACTGCAAAATCATAACTGAAAATAGAAAAACAAGCATTATAATCTATAGAATTTTCGTATCGCAGGCGACGACAAACAAAACCATATTTAAGATTATTGGTTTGTCCCGCCTGCGATACCAAAATTCAAAATATAAGATTAAAAATAAGCCGAAAGCTTATTTTTAATCTTATATTTTGAATTGTTTAACACAAAGGCCTACTCAAATTCCAAAGCATTATGGTCAGCCGGTCGTTTCTGTCAAAATCTCACCGTGTAATTGTAAGTGAAGTGAGCTTGAAGTGAACTGTCATCCTACCTGACGCTAGGGAGTCTAGAGATTGACAGCTCACTTTGAACTCACTTCACCTACGAATTCACGGTGAGATTTTTACAGAATAGCGCTACTGGCCTCTTCCCATCGTCGCGTGCCAAGCCATTAGGTTCTAAAGCAGCTGGCACCCGGTGGAGACAAGAGCCCGACGGATAATGTCATTAATGCTGGCGTGCCGTGCCATCCGTTACCTTTAATTAACCATTAGCATATGGTAACAAAATTTAAATATTCTGAATCTGTGATATTTTTACTCACGGACTGAAATATAATGTTCTCAAAACCGAATCTATGGTATTCAAGTCTAGAGCTGGTCCGGGGAACATACCCAATCTGTATTTGAATAATGCGCCAACAAGGTCGTAAAGCAGTTTAAATACTTAGGGCACCTTTTTATGGACAGTTTTGAGAACATTAATTTCAGTCCGTGAACAAAAATAACACAGATTCAATTTTTTTTTTTTTTTTCCATATCCTCAGATATTATTATGGTGGTTAATTAAAAGTTTACGAATGGCACGGCACGCCTGTACTTGTATTAATGACATCATCCGTCGGACTCTTGTCACGCCAAGACGCCATTTCGTCTTGTTGTGCCAGCTGTTTTAGAACCCAATGGCTTGGCACGCGACAATGGGAAGAGGCCAGACCATAATGCCTTGAAAGTTGGGTAGGAGTTTTTTTTTTAATATAAAACTGCCCGACACTAGGAATTTCTCCTGTATATGTAGGTGCGTTAACAACGGTATGGCGTTTGTGTGGGATGGAACAGTAGACACCCTCGCACCATCCCATCTTCCTAGCCACCCGTGCTAGGAAGATGGTGCTGGGGCGAAAAAGATAATTATTGACTATTTTTAAGTGATGACTCAGAGTGCGGCAGTGAATATGTCCACTGCATAACTTGGGTTTAGTAACGGATATTTTTAAAATGGTCAATACTTTTCTCTTCAGAAATCTCTGTCTGTTATTGTCGTCAAATACGGTACCATTTTGTATTAATTTCAACGTTTTGTTTTGAAATATAGCATCGAATTGCATTCGTATCAAAAGTAGTCATATCAAACCGATTACGACATCGTTTTTGATTACTTATTCTGACTTCTGCGTTGTGTATAATTGTGTGCTATTTGATTGCTGATTATCACCTCCTAATCATTCTGTGGATTAAAAGAATTTGTGCCTAATCTATGAGTACATTGCAGATTATGTATGTACCTGTTCACACCTTCTTTTGTTTTTATTCAATACTAGCGACCCGCCCCAGCTTCGCATGGATGCAATTTACATTTGTGAAGACGGTATTCTATCGACACGTTGTACACAAGTTCTAAGCAGTGAATGCAAGATAGTATTTCATTAGTATTATTAAGTGTTATTTTTGTATATATTTAGGTACATAATACAAAGTACATATATGTCCTGGAATAATGTAACTGTCAAATGATGAAAGAATTTTTCAAATTGGAGCTGCGGTTCCGGAGATTACCCTCCATATATACTCACAAAATTCGCTCTCTCTTTATAATATTAGTATAGACTAGCTTCTGTTCGTGACTTCCATCGCGTGGAAGTCGTACTACCGTACGCACGACGTAACAGGCTGCATCTCTATAAAATAGGATGCTATTATTGCTACTATCCAATGCACCGTGATAAGGCTCGTACAGTCTCGTGCGATATCGCGGGCGCGATAGGCAGCGACAAAAAAATTGTGCTACTAGTGTCGCATCGCGCGCGCGATATTGCATTAGTCTGTACGAGCCTTTAGTATTCAATTAGCTGTATCGGCATCACAACGCCATATACGAACTACGCATCAAAGACCTGACGTCACACAAATTCTACATCGCGCAAGCAGAGTTTACCGCGCGACTACCACATATACAACATCCCGACAGCATCAGTTGGGCAATTGCCTACCAGACACAACACCCGTCTGGTTGGAGGATCCTCCCTTTTCTATAATAGGGAATGAATGAGCTTTATACCCTGTTCCTGATACCTCTCTGTTTAGCTATTAATAATAACTTTCAAATCTAGTTAGACCACATTGGAGTCAGCAGCCTTGTCTCTAACAGTCAAAGCAATGTTCAGTCTTTCCTGAACATTACTGACCGGCCTTTACCGACCGGTCATCACACTTTCGGAGTCACCTGTATCTACTGTGTCCACGCTAACACCAATTATTTTCATTTCCGGATCACACGTAGATCATGCCTCTAAACAATGAAATTAATTCAATACGGATAAGATATCAAATCTTTATCAAATAAATTGTTAGGTATAGAAATCAATCAACTAATATTAACAATAGCTGACGTTTACGACATTATCGGAATAGTAAGCCTTCCGCCTGAAACATAGATGATGATTAAATGTTTGTTTGTCTGTAATATATACCGGAAAAGTTTTTAAGCAGTGCGCAAATTTTGACCAACTTAAACGTGTTTTATTATACACCTATTTCTTATTTTGATATGTCTTAGAACAAAAAAATGAAGTTATCGTTAACGAAAGATGTTTATTTTGAAACTGGTATAATGCATACTCGTCGCGCGATACGCCCGCCGCCGCCGGCGCGGCGGGCACTGTAATAGGTACCCATCAGCTGTGTGCTCGCCCATTGATATTATTACGAATAGATTGTGTCCATATTTTGCTAATTTCAAGATGGACCAAAAAGATGTGTTCTATTACTGATACTGAAACACCAAAAAAAAAATTGCGCACTGGTTAAATTTTTTCCTGTATTTAGTCTCCAGACCGTATTTTGGCCATGGCGGCCAATTTTAACGGAGACTAGCCTTCGGTGCGTGCGTGTGCGCAGACACAGGTGCACTCACTCTTCCCTCACTCATAGTCCAATGGGACGGCAATCCGACACGACTGGAGAGGGATCAGGCGCTGGACCGTCGGCTTAAGGCTACGCTAACCGATTTTTAATGATTTTGTACTGAAGATTACGTCTAAACGAATATGTTAATGATTTGGAAAAAAAACATTTAAATTAGAGCATTTTCTTAATAACTTAATATTATATTAATATTTTAGATTATGTTTATATTACATAGTGAATTTAATTTGTAAAGTTATGTGTCTAACGCGGATAAAACTGAGAATCACACAAAAACTATCAAGCGTATTTTTCAGAGACCTTCACCGTTTTAATGATAATTATTGATCTTTACATCATCATTTCATCCGAAAGCCGTCCACTGCTGGACATAGACCTCCCCCAATTGAGGGGTTTGCCATAATCGCCACGCTTGGTAGGCGGGTTGGCGATCGGAGTATGGTGTTAGAAATGCATAGAGAACGCTGCTGCACATTCTCTAGTAAGTCCCTTAGTCGCCTTTTACGACACCCACGGGAGGAAATAGGGTGGTGCTATTCTTTACGTCCGGTACCACACGGAACTTTTAATATACGTGTATTATGAAAATACCTTTTGTTTTATGTATAATAAATTAATAATGCGTCTTATTTGGGACAGCGCTCTCCTGGATGGGCGAGTCTTATTTCTGGCTGGACGTACGACGCGTTGCGTGACCTTAGTACAGAACACGCAAGCTAACCACTCAAGGTCACTGGCATACATCTGCGTCTTAAGATACTTATAAACGTTAAATCCTCCAAAAATTTTACATATATTTTTTCCAAATCATTACCACTACTCGTTTAGACATGATCTTCAGTATAAAATCATTAAAAGTCGGTTACCGTCGCCTTAAGTGCGTTTGTTTGCTGCCCCAAATGTCATTTGGACTTCTCAATCAGCTGTTTCTGCAAAGATAAGCAACTAACAAACAGATTAGTTTCAATTAAGTATTTACCTGATAGTGTCGATACATACCTACTTATGTATAAGGAGGAAGCGAAGGTAGCTCGCGAATCACTGACCGACCCAGACGACCCCACCACTCTCATCCAGGAGAGTCGTAGGGAAACTAGTACAGCTCGCAGAGTACACACAACACGCACACGATCCAAATTCCGACCTCGCTTTAGAGGTCCCGCGCGAAACCCACCCCGACCTACTATTATTATCGTCAATAATAATAGCCCTCCCCGTCCCTTGACGACGCTTAACGATGTGCCAGCATGTGGTTTAGCTGAGCCTGTAATCCAAACTCCCCAGATTAATAATTAGAACCCTGACGTTATCCAGCCACCGACGGTCCCTTGCCACCCTCCCTCCGACACTGCCCTAAGCCGAGGTTCGAGCCCCACCTGGGGTGCCCTTAGCGAGCAGTCGTCTAGCTTAAGTAGATTTTAGTAAAAACTCCCCTGGCTGGAGGCGTAAACTTCGTTAGGAGCTTGCGGCACCACAGGAAAGCCCGGTTAAGGAGCAGGAACCCCCAGTGGTTATACCTCCGAGATGCCATACACAAAAAAAAAAAAAAAGCTCGCGAAACTCAAATTCTCTTACGATTTTTGATGTGTTCCCTCTGTCCCCATCACCCGTGTTCCCGTTAATGGTAATTCACACAAAATGGCGAAAAAAAAAGGTTCCATTTTCTTTTAAGTACTGATTTTAGAAATAATAATTAAAAAATCAGTAAGTACTTAAAAGAAAATTGAACCTTATTTTTCGCCATTTTATGTGAATTACCATTAACGGGGACACAGGCGATGGGAACAGCGGGAATACACTCGATTTTTGCAATTTGCAGCTCATTGTCTGGGTGTATGTTGATTAAAGTATGATTCCCGGCCGTAACAAATATTTATTTACAGAATTATTATAATCATTAGAATCATTAATACAACTCCTTAAGTTAGTGTAATCCTAAAAGTCATGATTTCATGAAATAGTCATTCAAGGATTAATATGAACTTAGTTTTCGATATTTGCCCAATCTACGATCGTTATCGTTTACAGTTAGTATGATTACTACTGCCGAAAAATTAAGTATTTAATGCTGATACAATACAATTTATTGTTCTACTTATCTTGGAAGGTTAATTAAGAAATTAAAGCACCAATAAATATCGATATCGGTACCTAGTAATACCGAAAGCGTTGACGCGTGACGCGGGGTCTCCTGAAATTATTGATTACGCGTAATTCGTCGGACAAATTAAGGCTTTTTTACTCCTGCATCTTAATTGCACATGTGTGAGTACTATGGACCTACTACAAAGCTACCATTTACTGGGTACGTTCTTTCTCACCATCCCCGATGACGCTATCTCCTCCAGGAGAGTAGTCCCTCCACTAGCACAGATAGAAAGCACATCTCCCGACATCCTTCCTATCGTCCTCACCGATGAGGCCCGTCTTGCGGCGTCCCTGTCCATCCCTGCCCCGACCCTTGCTCGAGCCAGCCCGTGCCGCTGAGCCTGTAGCTTAAAATTCGTCCCTAAATAATCATAATCCGATCCAGCCCGTCCCTTGCTGTCCTCCCCCCCGCGACGCCCTAAGCCGAGGTTCGTATCTCCGCAGGGGGGTGCCCTTAGCGTAGTCGCTTAGTTTTTAAGTTTTATGCTCTGGCTGGAGGTCTAACTTATTGAGGCACCCACAGGAAAGTTCGGTTAAGCAGTAGACAATCTCCTAGGTTGAACTGCGAGATGCCATTTAAATAATTAAGAAATAAAAGGAAGTTCTTTCACTGACTTGAATGTGCCCTGACTGCTGAGAGTATGTCATGCGCACTCTAATATCTCGCTGATGGTGGCGCGTGTGTTGGATCATTTAGCTCCCTTCAAAATGGTCGAGCTGACTGTTGAATGGAGCTAATTCATGCGTCATGTTCGTAAACGGGCGCCGTCAGTAGGTACTGCTCATCTATTAGCTGCCAGGGCTGATTTTTGTTTTTTTTAAGCTATTGCATAGCTTTTATCGCGGGCCTTGAGCGCGGGGACCGAATCCAGAAATTCCGTAACGAAAAAACCTCACGCTCCCCACTCCGACGGTTATTTTACTACACCAGTACCCTCTAGTGATCTAATAATTTCTGGCAGTTCCTTTTTCTGTGTACTGCGTATTTTATTCTTATAAATATTAGTTTATAAAATTATGATCTTCACAAAAAGTGATTGTTGATAGTGGGGTTAGAACTCACGACCAGTCGATTACGAGTACATTCAGTTCCCCTGTTGCACCGCAAGGCTACAATGACTTAATTAAAGCTTGCCAAATAGTTGATACCATTCCAGTTGAACAATTTTTAAACTTGACTAGACGGTTGGAAATGACTCATGTACATGGAATTTTTTCGCTGTCAAAACAGTTTGTCACTCTTTTTTATTTAAAATTACTTTAGGTTCAACACTTTCGTCTATTTTAAAGTTGTTATTATGCTTATACTGCATAAATAAAATAAATAAATAATTATAATTGCATAAGTTGATACAAAATGCTATGCAATAGCTTTACCGCGGCAGTCCCCGAGTGCCACACGTCTTTTTTTTTATTATTTTTTATTATCTATTTATGACGGACGCTTTTGACGTTTTGCATCGTTCTCACATGTATAATTTCAACATGAAAGATGTAACTAATACTTTGTAACCATACTTTAATTTAAAAGTGTCCGTGGAGTTTCTTGCCCGTTCTCTCTCCATAGGTACCTACTCGTACTACGCTTTGGAATGGGCAACTAGCTTCATCTTTCTGACCGACCGCGACCCCTTGAGAATTGAAAAGTGCCTGTAATTGTTTTATTTGAAATAAATGCTTTGAGTTTGAGAACGCAATAGCGTAACACACTATCAATTACAATCTGAATGATTTTGAAGGATATTGCTAATCCATTGCTTCATATGTTCGAAAAAATTGTCTGCTCAACGTAATTAATGCAATAAATGCCGTTGAACCGTCAACATGAAATCCATTGCAGGCTACTGTGTGTTACCCAATTTCCCCGCTGAACACTGGAATAACTCAACTATTAGGAATTAGAATTTCAGGGAGCTATTCACACGGTCATCTTCTTATTTTTTTTTTTTCTCTTTATTTGTATAAAGGGGCTTTTACGCAGAGCGTATGTCAGCCCCATCGTATCCTAAACAATTGCACTTTCACAAGACGTGAACTATGAATTTGAACAAACCCTTCGCATCGTCGCCGTTGGGTTGGGATAAAATTGTATGGAACATGCCTACATCAGTTCTGTTCAAATTCAGGGACCTAACTAAATTATTTCTACTGGACTCATATTGGACACATTTCATCAATAAATGTTGTAGGTTTCTTATAATTTCAAATTAATTATTATAGACTAACTTTTGTCGCGGCTTCGCCCGCGTAGCCGTCGATTTACCGGGACAAAAAGTATCCTATGTGTTAATCCAGGTTATAAACTATCTGTATGCGAAATTTCATCCAAATCCGTGCAGCTGTTTTTGCGTAATTGAGTAACAAACACCTATCCAAACACAAACTTTCACATTTATAATATTACTAGCTGTTGCCTGCGGCTCCGCCCGCGTGGATGTCGGTTATCGCGTAAAAAAGTAGCCTATGTCCTTCTCCATATCCTAGGCTATACCTCTGCCAAATTTCATGACGATCGGGTCAGCGGCTTAGACGTGAAAACGTAACAGACAGACGGGTTACTTTAACATTTATAATATTAGTTTGGATAGTAGGATTAGTAGAATATTAATTTAGATTTAAAACAGACATAAATGATAACAAAACTCCACAGTAACTCATCATCACCGTTGACCGATCATGATTCTCACAAAATTACGCTTGGCCACGAGACGAGACATTGCACAAAAAAGCCATCTGACGTTCATTGAACTGCCTAATAAAACTAGTTAATTGTAAAGGATTCCTTCACGCAACCTACCTGAGATTCTCAGAAACTTATTAACTCCAGAGCGAGATAAAAATTGAACCACAGTGCAACTACAGAAGGGTCATTATCAGTATAACAAAGCAAACATTGACGCATTGACGCGAAACAAAAAAAACCGGCCAAGTGCAAGTTGGACTCGCGCACGTACTATTATGTATAAAAACGGCAAAAAAAATCACGTTTGTTGTATGGGAGCCCCCTTAAATATCTATTTTATTCTGTTTTTTAGTATCCATATTCCATACTAATATTATAAATGTGAAAGTAACTCTCTCTGTCTGTCCGTAATGTTACGTTTTCACGCCTAAACCGCTGAACCGATCGTCATGAAATTTGGCAGAGGTAGAGCCTGGGATATGGAGAAGGACATAGGCTACTTTTTTACGCGATAACCGACGTCCACGCGGGCGGAGCCGCGGTCAAAAGCTAGTTTGTTGATAAAGCGGCAACAGAAATACATCATCTGTGAAAATTTCAACTGCCTAACTATCACGGTTCATGAGATACAGCCTGGTGACAGACGGACGGACAGCGGAGTCTTAGTAATAGGGTCCCGTTTTACCCTTTGGGTACGGAACTCTACAAAGCACGTGCAACCTGTGATGACGTTTCGGGTTTAAGGTGACAATAACCGACTTTTAATGATTTTATATTGAAGATCACGCCTAAACGAGTAGTAATGATTCGGATAAAATATATGTTAAATTAGAGCATTTTCTTAATAACTTAATATATGAATATTTTCGATTATGTTTATATTACATAGTGAAATTAATTTGTAAAGTTATGTCTAACGCGGATACAAAACTGAGAATCACGCAAAATCTATCAAGCGTATTTTTCTGAAACTTTCACCTTTTTCAGGATAATTTAATTATTGATCTTTTAGTGTAAGTGTTTTATTAAAGTACCTTTTGTTTTATGTATAATAAATTAATAATGGGTCATATTTGGGACAGCGCTACTGGATGGGCGAGTGACGCGTTGCGTGAGCTCAGTACGGAACACGCAAGCTAACAACTCAAGGTTACTGGCATATATCTGGGCCTTAAAGGCTCGTACAGACTCGCGCGATATCGTGACCGCGACAGGCACCGACAAAGAAATTGTGCTACTAGTGTCGCATCGCGCCCGCGATATCGCACTAGTCTGTACGAGCCTTAATACGGTCAACTGTAAGTCAATACCTAGTAAGGTGACAATCACGAAAAACGCCCTTAATGCTACCAAATTAAGGAGCTATCAAAAAAGTCAAATTGTTAACATGGAATAGTGCGGTATATTGTACGATGATACAGTGTTTTACGTGCCTTCTTGGTGATCCTCCTGTCTTCAAATTTAATCAAGTCTTCAAGTTTTATGCATTAGCAAGTGGCATTCTATAGTTTCTGCCTACCCCACGGGGAAAAAGACGTGAGTTTATGTATGTGTGTATTTGTATGTATAGATAAATATATAAAAGTGTAAAGGAAGTCCATACCAAATTAACTATCGGTCATTGTGTAGTACGCAGTAGCGTGCACTCCATACTTGTTGTCCACCGACCGTAATAAGCTAAAACTGGTAAGTTTTTATTTTTACCCGACTGCCCCAGAAAGAGGGTAATGTTGTTTATTTTAGCTGTGCATACCCTGTCTGAAATCTCTGTGCACGCCACTGGTATTAAGTGGACGTCACTGCTCTATTTTCGTTGCGTCTTTCAGATTTTAGATAACGTCGCACAAAAAGTCGAGGTTCTTGGACGCTGTTCTTGTTTTTTTTTTTTTTCTTATGTACTGCAATGCTACTGAAGACGGCTTAATTATGTAGTTAAATAAATTCCAGACAATTTTTACTGCCGTTTCTTGGTAAACGCATTTTCATCACACGAAGCAACAAAATTCGATCTAAAGAAAAACGGCCACAGTCCTCTAGATCGTATTTTGTTGCTTCGTGTCTCAATATGAAACTTTATAAAAGGCATTTGAAAATTCTAAACACACTTACCGAGGCAGCTGATTGAGCCGTTTCTCATAATTCCTTCTCAGTCACGAGGTAATATTTTTTTTTAAAGGAGTGGCGCTAGTGGACCCGAGACAGCACTCTTAAGTTCACTCATCTTTTATAGAAAAGGAAGGATCCTCCGACGGGTTTTGTGTCTGGTAGGCAACTGCCCGACGGTTGATGTCGGGATGTTGTACACAGAGTCATTGGTAAAAAATGTTAACAACCTCTCAGGGCCTCAAGTCTGCTATTACAATAGTGTCAGAATGGTCTATCATTGATTTCATAATTGTTGATTTTGACAAGTTTGATAATCTACTAATATAATGGCGTCATTATGACTTTCCAATGGTCAGCCACTGACACTCCATTAAAAGAATTGGTAATCTCGTACATAATGACAAATGAAACTTCCTACTAAACTTCCAACTTCCTACTACTTCAGATTGCTTATAACACTAATAAATAATATGTAAAAATATATTTATATGAAATCTGGCATGAATAAATGTTCAAAATGCCATTGTAATACAATTCTATTACGAGACCATTGATCGACCAATGATCGACCATTATGAATTTAGCAGATTACGAACTTTTAGCGAAATGACAATTGGATCGTGTTGGAGTGACGAATTTATAAAAATAGCAGACTTGGGCCCCAAGACTAATACTAAAGTGGCGCCGGTGACAGAAAAGTTGAAAGGACGTCGCTTGGCATGGTATGGGCATGTGATGAGGAGGGAGGAAACGCATGTGACGAGGAGAGTAATGAAGATAAATGTGGATCGAAGGAGAGGGAGAGGAAGGCCCAAAAAAAATTATGGATGGATTCTGTGAAGAATGATATGAAAGAGAAGGAAAGGAAGAACAGTGAATGATAGAGTGACGGTTGACAGGGGGGAATGGAAAAAGAAAACGTGTTGCGCCGACCCCGAGTAACATGGGACAAGGGCAGGAAGATGATGACTTTCATACAAAAATAAATTGTTTAACAACGCTCTAAATGTTACGAACTCTACGCGTAGCAAAACAAACTGCTGTGTCTAGTGCAAAAGGCAGAGGCGACAGTGCATGGAAGGCGTAGGTAGATACAACAAAATCCAAAATTGAAATGTGTTAGATAGAACAATGAAAACGTGAAGGTTTGTTTTTTGGTAAATGTATTATGTTTTGTAAAAAGCCATAGAACTAAAGTTGTTGTTTATGATTTGAGTAATATAGTCCTGAGAGGTCGTCTATAGTGTTTCCCAATGACCCTTTATTTTGGGTGGGAATTTGTCAAATAACTTCTCCCGCTCTAGGCGGAGCGGGAGGGCGTGTCAGAATTGTATTGACTAAAACCCACCCGTGTTCCTTCAGTTGCCTGTGTGCCAGAGTAGTATCCCTTTCGGACAAACCCGCAACCCTGGCAGGCACCGGTCCTAGCGGACCCCGTCAGTGCGTGCTGACATCTCTTTGAGGTGCGCGTGAAACACAACACGCTGTCGATCCGGGCCTGGTCCTTACCGGACGGCGAGCTGCCCATAGTTTGCCGTCCGCAAGCCCGCGCCTACGGTGGCCGGGAAAAGGCTACCGATTCCCTCCGCCCAAGGCGTCTCCTGCGGCGACTAGACACGTGAGGGCGCACAGACTGCCGCTCCCTCACGCGTTCCGCCTCCTCCTTCGCGAGCATTACTGCTTCGCAGAAGGAGGTGACTGCCTCCCATGCACTCTCGCTCCGGACCGTGGCTTGGACCAGGGCCGGACGCGAGAGATCGCTGCCGCCGATCGCCTCCGTGAGGACACGGGTGGCCGTGCTCTGCCCAAGCCGGGCAGACCTCCACCGTATGCTCCACCGTGTCCTCCGGGCGATCCATACAGTGGTAACACCCGGACGTTTCCTCCCGCCTAATCCAAAACAGGAACCTCCCGAAACAACCGGGTCCGGTGAGGACCTGTGTCAGGCGGAAAGTGAGGACGCCGTGATACCTCTCTAGCCACTCCTCAAAGAGGGGACTTATCGCCACAATTGTGGCGTGCCCATTACCAATGACCCTGTAATGCCAGTCAACTCTGCTTGCGCAATGCAAGATTTGATTTGTGTGACGTCAGGACTTTGATGCGAAGCCCGCATGGGGCATTGTAGATGCCGTGTATACCACATGTTTATTTATGTAAGTAAATCTCGTTACATTTGTTTGGTAGTACAATTAATTACCTAATTATGCATCTCAGATTCTGCCTACCTATAAACGCATCGTCCTGCTAAGTTGATCAGTAAGCTTTAAATGATGCACAAAGGCTTACTTAAATGTATTTGGTTAAAAGCAGACAATAGTTGGTATGAATAATAGAATTGAGCACAATGAGAGCTATTTGAACAATTTCCTTTGACTGGCTCTTAAAATAACAGAGGGTCGAATGTGGGCCGATACACGGCTAGGACAATTGCTTCAATTGCATAACAACAGACCTCATAATCAATAGTTCTTTTTTTTTTTTGTCTATGTCACTCAGATATCACCAAAATAATAAGTCCTGTACTTACTTGCTAATATTAAAATTAATAACACCAATTTGTTAATTTAAACAACAGATCTGTTTACCGCTCGACGCCTTGAACAGGAGACACCGGCTGTCAGTCGTCTTCCATAGAGAATGACAGTGAATGCCATGTAGAACGAATAATCGATGGAGTGACATACGAGTATTAGTCAATTAAATAAATAGGGTTACCAAATACAAGCTAACAATTCACAACGCGAGATTGCTACAAAGATCTAGCGCTTGTTTGACATTTGACAACCCACGTTGTTGATAAAAGATATATAAAAATGTCTGTTTTCTTTGTTTGTTTCAGTCCAGTACTAACTCCACAAAATCTACATTAAGTTCAACTGTATCATCGGAGATTTTTATCATTCTTTATATTATTTTTTTTATATTTATAACGATGCACACTTGCTTTTCCAATTCCCTTTAGACATTGACAGAATGGTCGACATCGGCTTTGCTTACCATAATAAAAATAAAATAGAGTAGAATAGAAATTGTCTGTGGAAATCGTATTAAAAAACAAGATGGCGGCATTTGTTCCGATTTTGGATACGCGGCAAAAAGCTCCTTGTAAAACTGTGGGCGGAAAGATGAGCTAAATGCACTGAATCTGTATTGTCCTCGTCATTAGTAGGGACTTCTTTGTTTTGCTATCAAATTGTAATAAAAGTATGTAGGTAAGATCAATGTAAATCTGCCTTGATGAATAATAATTTGTATGAAAGATGTTATAAATGCATCTGAATGAACAAATAGACAATCTCAATGCAAGGTCGTTTGACAAGTGAAACGTTCAGCGCGACATCCATACTAATATTATAAATGTGAAAGTAACTCTGTCTGTCTGTCTGTCTTTCTGTCTGGCTGTCTGTCTGTATGTTACGTTTTCACGCCTAAACCGCTGAACCGATCATCATGAAATTTGGCAGAGATATAGCCTGGGATATGGAGAAGGACATAGGCTACTTTTTTACGCGATAACCGACATCCACGCGGTCGGAGCCGCGGGTAAAAGCTAGTGAATTCATAAATGGAATGATTTTATTGTCTTTTAAATGGCATGCACGACAGACGATCATGGCATTATTAAATTAATTAAAAGTTAAAAAGATTTTCTTAATAAATTGTCTTTGAGGGTCATACATTCATTAAACTGAAATACCTTGGTCGCTTATCAAATACATCACGATATTTAACTACCTAGGGGTTTATTCATAAACGTTGCTTAAAGTTAAGTGACGTTCAAACGTCAAAAATGTATGGTTAAACAGTCGCTAATCATTACTTAACTTTCCGTGGTTAATTATTAAGGGGTTTTCCTTAATAATTAACCACGGTTTAGACGAAGACGACATTCTGTAGCTCCTTATACCTATAATAAGCGTCCCCCCGACTTCGCACGGTTTTTACAAATTGACTAAATATCAAGTTTAATATTAATGTACGGTGGCCAGCACATCAAGTTACCACAAACTGTCAAATTTTCTCGTTCGATTTTGAACTTAATCATCAACGTTTTAAAGTTTAAAATCGTTTGGAGAAATTTCACAGTTTCCTGTAGCTTGATGTGCTGGCCACTGTATTGTCACGGTCACGGACATCTGGCCACTTTGCAAACAAAATTCCGTGCACACGATACCCACATCTGTTTACCGCCCCTTTTTACGACGACAAAAAAGCTTTTGTTTCTCAGGCTCTGTTACAACGATCATAGACGTCTGACCACCTCAGCTGGTCTTTTTTTTTTATTTACGAAAACAAGTGGCTCAGCAAAAACTTTTTTATATTTTTTCGCTGAGCGATAACCTCGCCCTGTAACATCAGCACAATCAACTAAACCTAAAAACAGATAACAGTTACTTTAAAACAAATAATGCCAGTTTGTAAAGTATCCTAGCGTGTTCTGATAAAGGACATGCCAGGATAGCATTACACTCTCGAATATCGTACATATTTATAGGGCCAAGCAAATTATATCTCAAAACCCCATTCCGCACACACTCCATCAAAACATATTGCACATCTTCCGACTACTACACATTCTTCAAAGTTTGGTGATGTTACCTTTTTCATCAGAAAACCGAACTTCTTTTATGGAATGCGACCGGAACGAAGTCTTAGAGCCATAACTAAATCCCTTCTGCTGAGCATATTTTGATCAGTCCAATTATATACTGGAAGCTGTGGTTGGATGCTGCTGTTGGTTGATGAGCGTAGGTTAGCGTTACTATAGCGGCCGAGCGATGCGAGCAGGAATAGCCCTTACGGTAGTTAGATTTAAGTGACCTTGATAGTATCTAGACCTAGGTATATACACACAAACCTTCCAGAATAAATTCTCTATATGATGGTGAAAACCACATCTAAATCCGTTGCGTAGTTTAAAAGAACAATGCAGTCACAGAAACAGACACGAAAACCGATTACTTTATAATATGTATACTTAGAGAAGACATAGATGAAGCGCGTCCTTTGAATAATTGGAGAGCATCGAGATAAACTGACCAATTACATGATAGAGATCGAAAATGTTATGGACTACAGTCACGACAACTGAGTATTTTACTAAAACGCTGGGAATGCCAACTAATGATTGAGTGATACAGTTGTTTGTCATATCGGTGGTACATTGGTACTTACATACAAAAATATAAATATTTAAAACTACTTATTACTAAACTTCATACATGTTATGTTCATTAAAATAGCGCCTAATCTTTTTATTGTGTATGTTACAAGTCGTAACTCGTATCAACGCAATATTTTGCTACAAAAAAAATGACAGGCGCGCAGCCAATAAAAATGTGTCGATAAAAACAAATATATACAAACTTATAATAACGTCACGCCCTGTCTCAACAGTGATATATATAAAGTAAAAATAATTAAATCGTTCAGAGTGCCATTCACTCATTCATTTTGCTCAGTCCGCGCGTGCTAATGCGCGAGGCTAACCAGCAACGGGCATGGAATTAGTAAGTACTACCTATATGTATAGTACACTAGCAGGGTAGGTGCACATACAATCACGGCCATAATCCCTGAAGGGCTCAATTTCAATTAGAGCTGAACCACGCTATCCACTTTCCGCGTCAACATGGCGCGGGAAAAGTAAAAATAATTGCACTATTCGCACACAAAATCTGTACATCAGGAATTAATTTAATGGGCTTACCCTGTATGCTGAAAACTCATCGAATTTTCTTTGTCCCTGGGCTACTTTTGTGATAGGTTGACGAAAATAACAACAACAAATGTTATAGATAATAGTAGAAACGAAAGTCTACAAATTAAATTGAAAATCAACACCTGGGGGGTAATTACGTACTTACAGTGACAATGCATTCATTCATTTCATTTCATTTCAATTCATATGTTTCGTTTTTTTGTTGTTGGTGCCAGTTTTTTATTTGAACATTTTGAATTGAGAACTTGTCAAACTCTAGCAATGCTCTGCTCTCTTTGCATTCCTTAGCTGTAACCATCACTAATGGTGCTTAAAGCTGATAGGTATCAGATGCTTCATTCCAATAAATGTTCATTTTTAGGGTTCTGTCTGTCTGTCCGCGGCTTAGCGCAGAGATCCTTAGTACTAGAAAGCTGTAATTTAATATGGGTATATATATTAATCACGCCGACAAAATGGTAAAATAAAATATTTTTTAGGGTTCCTCCCCTACACGTAAAGTGAGAATGATATTTTTTCTCGTCTATCCCTTGGTGTGGAGAGATGCCGAGTGTTTTTTCCCTTCCTTGTGATACAGAATATGAAACTGAACTTTACTCCATGGGACCAACATTTACGTTATCGCGAAAATTTTATCAGCTGTCCCATAGATGAGGGACAAGCAGGTATTGAAATTGTCTATGGGTCAGTTGATAATTTTTTCGCGATAATAATGTTGGTCCCATGGATAAAGTAGTTTAGTTTGATGATCTGTATTAATTGGTTTAATTTACTTTGATAACTGTTATAGAACATCTTTTGTTGTCAGATTTATGATCAGTATTATCAAAATGTACACAAATGCCTATACAGGGTAAAAATTAAATTCATGGGCATCCACTTAAGTGTTCATTACACTCATCATTATGAACAACTTTCACTATGGGACCACCCCTTAAGAGGATGGCCATGAATTCAATTTCACCCTGTATATAGTACATACTAACTTATCTATAAATATTTCATCGTAAAAATATAGGTACATGATCTTTTCTTACGACATAATTATTGTTTTAGGTACTAGGGTATGCATTTAGACGTAATTTACAATTATGAATACACTCTTCGTATAAGAAGCGTCAATTATTATTAAACATTGCTACTTTCAATCAGAACATGTTGTATTTTTTAAGTTCGTGTTCAAACAATTTGCCTTTTTTTGTCTGTACCACACCCTTAATAGGGATGATGACTAAAAAAAATTTGTTTGTACGCTATGTAGATTATCAATAGTATACTCGTAGTAAGCAAATGTGAATAAAGGACGGATTTAAAGCGAGGGCTACGAATAAATCACGAGCAAGTGAGGGATTCTAACGACTGAATCACGACCGTAGGGAGTGATTCATGATGATTGAATCACGAGCGTAGCGAGTGGTTCAAGTGTTAGAATCCCTAGCGACGCGAGTGCTTCATGTCCCTCGATATAAATCCGTTTTATTCAAGTGTTGCATATTGCATACTATACTTTATACCATGACTACGAGAAAAAGAAAGATTTAAGCGAAAATAGACATTTAAAGAAGAAAAAAGGAAGGTTAAATTAATTAAAATGCATATTAAAATTGGAACAGTTTTGGAGTAATTTTCTTATTATTATTATTAGGATGGTCAACCTGTACGAGTAAAGCGATATTTATTTCCTGTCGATGGTCCGAACTTTCTGCTGCGGGAAACTCTGGGGCATCTTTGGACGTTGAAGGGCGTGGAGTGCAAAAGGAGTTTTTTTTTTTTTAACTTTTGCCCCACACTAGGAATTTCTCCTGTATTTTGGGGTGCGTTTACAAACATTTAAAGTCACATACACAAACAGTCAGACCCCGGAACAACTACTTGTAGGTCATACAAATATTGGTTCCGTGCGGGAATCGAACCCGCGACACGCAGCGCAGCAGTCAATCGCTTCAACCGTGCCGTCGAGTATTGTTTGTATCGAGTACCTATTTTTCGCAAGGAGGTTGTATAGCATTGAGTTGGAGGTCGAATATATTGGCGTGTTCTAAATTCGAACACCAAAACAGTGATTAAAAATGCTTTTTGTTCACTGTTTTCAGTGAATAAAATAAGCTTTTTAGAGGGGGAATGGTATAAAAAATATTGGACACGTATTTTTTCTTTTTATACGTAAGCAAAACATTACGGCGATACATTGATTTCAAATGTGGCACGACGTCACTGCTCACTAGATTTTGTACGTAGCCGTGACGTAACGAGCCCCCACTCCCCAAGTGTAATGTGTTTTATCTAAGTCATTTTTATTAATATGATAAAGCAAAAAATGTGTGTCTAATATTTTTTTTATTGTCTGATTGACGGACTAAACAGTTTTTCTTTTTTTTTTACCCAGGACACATCCCTATTATGACCACAAATTTCTGGAAAGCACGCTGTATATCCATCCACCCAAACAAAATGTTCGCGTGGATGGATAGCTACCTCATTAAGGGCACCGTACGTAGGTACATGAAAAACGTTCATTTTACACATTTCACGTTCATCTACTAGCCAATTTGTAACGCAGCAAAAAGTAATTAGTTTATCGAATCGCGCGGCCGATATCCGAGGGCCGCGCGTATAGATTTAGTAAAAAAGGATTTTTCGCGGGATTTCCATTGGCTGAACGGGCGGCGACCATTGCGTGTTTGCAATTTCCGTTTCATGAATGTTACATAATACCTACATACGCAATACTGGAGCGGTATGCAATGGTCGTCACTAATGATGACGGAGGCATATCTATGAATGTAGGTTTGTGCTATTCTTAGCTGAAAGTACCGATCGGTGTAATTTTCAAGTTAAAGCAAAAAAAAAATACTTTTTCACTTCTCATGCTCTAAAAGTACGCCAATATAGCCCTACGAAGCAGGACTAAAGTGACCACTTTAGTCTCTAGGGAGTGAAAAGTAATTAGTTTTTTAATTTCCTTCATGTGACATAGGTAAACTCAAACAGCCAGTAAATATACTATTATCTGTGGAATGTGGACCATCTTCATTGCGAAAATGTTGAGAGTTTTAGTTCCATAGTTTTTCCGCAAAGAAGGTGGCGCCATGTGTTTTAAATTGTTAATCTGTTTTAGAAGAAAAAACTGACAGCGAAAATTTCAGAATTTTTTTTTTGAGTGTAAATTTGTTCGGTTATAAATAAAAATAAGAATGTCCTGTGTCAATGAAGTTTGACGTCGAGCAAAGAGCAAAGGACTTAATAGATAATCTTTTGCCGCCAAAATCGCGGAAGATTTACCTATAAGTATAATAAATCCACCACACACGCTACATTGACTTGCCTTGGGCCCGTTATTGTAACTTAAACTAGTAAAAGAGCTAAGAAACAAAACTTATTTACCTAAATAATAATAAGTATTTATTTCACAAAAAAACATAGCACTTTGCACTTTAAACATTATTTGTAAAAATATATTTACATTATTATGCAATAGTAGACTCTTTCTTTTAAAGTAGGACTAGTCGTATCTTAAAATATAGGGTTCATTCAGCCAAATGGGTTCTGTTAATATTCACAACCAAAAACTAGTAAAGACAGTGGTGCCTATTCCCTTGTTCACAAACTAAACTAAATTTAAGTTCAGTGCATCTTTTTCTTTCTATTTCATTATGAAAAGGACAGAAGATAAATTTTAGTTTAGTCCTGTCAAATTAATCAGCGCCTGTCACTACTCCTTTTAGGTTTAGACGTGATTAAAAACTTACCGACTAAAATTACGTCAATTTACGTCAAGCGCTGTATAACTTGACAGGACTAAACTAAAATTTATGTTCTGTCCTTTTCTTAATGAAATAGAAAGAAAAAGATGCACTGAACTTAAATTTAGTTTAGTTTGTGAACAAGGGAATCGGCACCAGTGTCAATGATTTTTACTAACAGCTGTACAGAAAAGAAAAATAAGAATAAAAATAAAATAATAACAAAAACTAATCCCAAGTAACACAAATAGTGTGAAAGACAGCAAAAGACAGCTTGTTTTAAACTTTTAGTTGCAGTTGGGTTTGCTTGTTTTTTTTAAATATCCCCAACCTCCAGGTTGCGGTCATCAGCTTCACGAATAATTCTACCATCCATGATGATATCGTGATTCCTATTTCCTGCAGATGACCTTTGACTTAATCTATTTACATAAAATTCATACCATAGTTGACGATTACTCCTTACAACGACTATAAAAACGTCCAATACTAATACAGTAAAGTGAAAGACTAACAATTCTAAAAATAATACTATTGGGGCGAGGTAACTCAGTAGCTCCACAATAACGAAATGGGACAACATTATGATGTCGCTAAGTATAAATATCAAAGTGGCTATGTACAAGCGATGCCAGGTGTTAGTAGCGCTACATCCACTCGAGTTACGAAAAACGGAATATACAATTTTGATGTAAAGGAAACAATTTATGAGTACAGGCAAAACTATAATAAAAACCATAAGACTGTCGACATAAACGGTTAACTTATCATTTACTGATTTTATCCAAGAGAGTAGATAAAACGAAGCGATTGTTATAAAAGGCATGCCCCAACCAAATATGCTACTTTTCAAGAATTTCCTTTTTACATACCCATTAAAAACTTTTACAAAGTCTACGTAAAACATATAAACCATTATTAACAACCAGTAGTGCTTTACTAATGGAAAATATAAAGAAAGAAGGTAGATTATATCATCTAACCATGGATTTAATTCACCACTATAGTTTTCTATCGTATTTTCTACATACACTAAAAAGTTTGCTAAGATTGCATTGAGATACACATAGTTTCTGTAATCACGAAACTTCTTTAATATGCACCATGATGTCACTCCGTAAATCAAAGCAGGTAGTGTCAGAAACAGGACTATCGCGCGGATAATTTTCGCCGCTTGAAGTAATGATTGAGCATCCAAAGCAGAGCCCAGTCCACTGGTATTGTTATCAGACATGGCGAATGACTCTTACACTGTTTTGATCGAATCACTTTTATTTCCGATAAAGCCAAAAATACTGCTAGGTCCAAAAACAAGATCAATAGCACTAGTACTTGTAACCACTTTAATTTCTGATACTTATTTGAGAACAACTTGACGACAAACGCGCCTACCCCTTGAAAACAGGCGGCGGCGTCGCCGAAATAGTCGATAAAATAAGCAGTATTAAAGTATTAGAACCAAACGCCACAGAATTAATATTTTTAACTTTCCTGTTTCCTGGTAAGTACAGTCAGTTACTGCAGTGGGTTTTTATATTCGTATTCTAAAAAAATATGCTAATTGCCTACACCAACCGGGGGTTGTCCTTGGGTGCACTTGATAATCGTCGGTTAGTGCCTCATTTCATTACAAGCGTGTAACGGGCCTCTGCGAGTTGGCTTCAGCCGTACGCCTTCCAAAGGCCTGGGACCCCAGGGTCCCGAGATATGTCAAAATAATAAAAATAATAATAGGCTTTTTTATTTATTTATTTAACAATTTATGTACACACATATATTAACAGACAAGAAGAAAGGAACAGAAAATACGTGCAAAGGATTACCTTTGCACGTATTTTCTGTTCCTTTCTTTGCGATTTGATTTGATTTGCAATGCAAATCGCTTCCAGCATACCTGCGATAGATAAATATGACTAATTAACTTTACCCGGCTCGGCTTCGCACGGGTAGCACTATCTACCTTCTACCCTACTTACCCTACTTACCTACCTCCCCTACCCTTCCTACTTTATCTACCGTACCCTTCTTATCTGCCAACTTACTTTACCCTACCAACCCTACCCTACCTGCCTACCTACCTACTCTACCCTACTTTACCTACCTACCTACCCTACCCTACCTACCTACCCTACCCTACCTACCTACCCTACCTACCTACTATCTAAATCTTCCCTGGCGCATACAACATTGACATTATGACGTAGGTCTGTTTGAATTTAACAACTTGCTGAACAACTGACATTATTCTACATTTAAAAAATCTAAAATACGCCATTATCAGAATATTGTGGATATATCTTGTCGATTCGACACCTTTATTTAAATACGTTCTTTAATTTGAGGGGAGAGTTTATCGTATCGACAGGATGAACCTTAAATGTTTGATCGTTACAAAACCAGTGAAAATTTTGTATGGGAAAATGTTTTTTCTTATATTTTATTTTTTTTGTAAATTTTCCAATGTTTTTAATACTTATTCTCCTATTCCGGAGAAATCCAAAAACACAAAAATCATAAGAATTGGTCCAGCCGTTCTTGAGTTATAAATGGTGTAACTAACACGACTTTGTTTTATATATATAGGTATAGATTATTTATTCATCACTCAATAGTCATTTCCGTCGTATCTATTGATTGGTCCACGATTGCCAATACGAGTTAAACAATTTTTAACACTTATTAGTACGTTAGCTTCTAATTATACCGGATGACTTTTTTTACCGTCTCGAAAAAAATTGGGTATACTAGGTGAACGGAGTAGAAGCCTATGGCATAGCAATATTTTTTTTTTTTTTTTTTTTTTTTTCAGAAATAAAACTAAAATAAAAGATAAAAATATTGAAATTTGGGTGCGTATGATTTAAATTTAAATATTATTTATCGTATTTATTTATTGAATTATGTTTTTTGTTAAATTTCTGTGTTTATTGTTATAGTATGATAAGTTTACTTCAAATGTGTGGTATTTATCCATAGATCAATTTCTTTCTAGGTTAAAGAAAAAATAATAAAAACTATGCCATAGGCTTCTACTCCGTTCACCTAGAATACCCAAATTTTTTCGAGAGGGTAAAAAAAGTCATCCGGTATAATTAAATTTAAGGTAAATTAAACGGCTGGATGATTTAGAGATGATTCCCTGCGGGACAGCATAGCTATTCACAACCATTCGATACGCTTGCGTGCCAAAGTCAAAGTCAAATCATTTGTATGAAAATACACAAAAAAAATAATTATTGATTCTAGTTGCCCCTTCCAAAAGGTACCTACTTATGGAGAAAAATGGGAAAAAACTCCACAATCTTTTAAAATAATAATATTAGTTTGTTTAAATTAATTATATAATTATATGTCAAGACGATGCACAGTGGCCACCACATAAAGCTACACGAAACTGTCAAAAACCAAACGATTTTAAACTTTAAAATGTTGATGATTAAGTTTAAAATCGAACGAGAAAATTTGACAGTTTGTGGTAACTTGATGTGCTGGCCACTGTACTAAGAATAAAATTACTATAACACAATAAGTAAAAATAATGAAGCCGAATAGAACATTAAGAGGCTACCGAGCGCACAGTGGCGCCCTCATCGGTTGTTCGGTGATATCTTTTATTTTAGACGATATAGTTGATTGAGCCGTTTTTCATAATCCTTCTCAGTCACGAGATAATATGTTTTTAAAGGTAGGAGCGTCTCCAGAGCCCGAGCGTGGCGCTAGTAGACCGGTGACAACGCTCTTAAATAGACAAACAACATACACTCGTAAAAAATAATTCTTCTGGGGCAGTCGGGTAAACACACCAAACTGGTGAAGGTCGCGGGGATCGGTTGGATGCGGGAGGCACAGGACCGGTCGTTGTGGCGATGCTTAGGAGAGGCCTATGTCCAGCAGTGGACGTATTTCAGCCGAATGATGAAGATGATGAGTTTTGTAAATATCTAAGCGGGGTGAAGATACAATGAGATGATTAGATACCGAATAGACTAGCTGGATGCAAAAACGATTTTTTGTGGTATTTACAACAAACCACCAATGATCAGAAAATTACAGCATATACCTATGCACAGTTGACTGACCTCGAAGTAAAAATAATTTGTTTGTTTTAACCGTACCTATTTGATAAAAATGCATAGTAGGTGCCATACATAACTAATGAACTGCGTCATTGTAAGTAAAAGGATATCATAACACGGAAAATACTCAATTACCTACCTTTGAAATTACGTTCCATATAATTATGGTATTCAAAAATGGGACCAATCTGAAATTATATCCTTTAAAATAAAAATAATTTTCCAAATCGGTTCATAAACGAAGGAGTTCTAAAATAAATTAATTTTCCATATTGAATTTAAACGAAGGATTCAGAGGTAACAATAGTATATTTTATATCGAGGGACTAAACGAAGCCATAATATACCAGAGGTGGTTTGACTCCCGAGCGTGCGAGGGAGTCAATGAAACCGAGGGTATATTAAGTTGGCGTTTAGTCTCGAGGTGCAAACTGTACTTTTCACTTTGAGTGCCAGAAAAATAATCAAAAACATTTAATTAATATTATTCCTCCAGTCCATAAAACTTTCGTAAGTTTTTAAGTAAATCCTCCGCGATTTTGGCGGCAAAAAAATATCTATTAGGTCTTTCGCTCTTTGCTCGACATCAAACTCTTCACTGTCATTGGACATTCTTAATAAATTTATTTAAAACCGAACAATATTACACTTGACAAATATTCTGAAATCGCGGTCAGTTTTTTCTTCTAAACCAGTCACAGATTAACAATTTAAAACACATGGCGCCTCCTTTGCGGAAAAACCATGGAACTAAAACTCTCAATATTTTCACAATGAAGATAGTCCACACTCCACAGAATAGTATATTTACTGGCTGTTTGAGTTTGCCTATGTCACACGAAGGAAATTAAAAAACTAATTACTTTTCACTCCCTAGAGACTAAAGTGGTCACTTTAGTCCCGCTTCGTAGGGCTATATTGGCGTACTTTTAGAGCATGAGAAGTGAAAACATTTTTATTTTTGAACACAATTGCGTTTACGTAGTCTCCCCTTATTTTACAGCTTATTTACGGATTTCACACTTAGATGTCATATCATCACGCCTATCTTCCCCGAAGGGTTGTGCAGAGGTGTACAGAAACACCCACTTCCGTTATGTTCAAGTCCCATGTAAAAGGGGGTGACCTATTGCCATTAACCGTGCTCAAATCCGGAGGCAGAAGCTCTACTGGGCTGCTATTGAGAAAATACCAAATTGTACACCGGGTGCAATAATATCATTTATTTATTTATTTAAGGATTACCAACGAGATACATTACAATTATCTTTTACAATAATAAAAACTTGTATACAATACATTATCCTGTAATGCACACTCAATTACAGGTAACCACAGCTTACACATTATCAAGTACACATGCTCTGAATACATAATCAAAATTAGAAATACATAAAAATTAAAAATATAAACAATATAGGTACATAATAATATTAAAATTAAAATTTACATATAAAAATTACAAAAGTACAGTAAAACTAAGAGTAACTTGATTTATAACATCATTATCTGAATTAATTAATCATATCAAAAATAAAAAATGTAGGAATAAAAAATAAAATAAATAACTTAAAATTAAATTATAAATTAAATTAAATAATTTAAAATATATAAAGTAAAAATTATTCTATTGTTGGAATTATTGGAATGATAAGTCAAATGTCCTCGAACCGAAAGTGCTTATATAATTTCTTTTTATAAGTGTTAAGACTGTCATGGTTGATATCGTATCTCAGCTTTGCGACATATAGCATTATACAATTTGGTAGCCCTCGTAACGGGTGAGTTGTCACCTAAGTTGGTTTTGTGCAAAAATTGTCTGAACAGATTGTAGGTGGTAACCTGCTAGGAACATTAATACATATTTTGGATAGAAGGTCAGTATTTAGTTTAGATATCACTAATTTGTAAAGGAAACAAAGATCGAGTACTTTTCTACGATTAGTGAGATTAATGAGTTCAAAGTGATGAACACGGTCATTATAAGATTTTAATTGTGTTGTTTTGTGAGGATAGATGATACAAGAACCTCTTTTGGACACGCTCAATACGTTGCTTATGGACGTTGTAACGAGGTGACCATATCTGTGAACAGTATTCCAGATTACTGCGAACCAACTAGATCTCGGATAGTATCAACTTCGTTGAGTGTCTGGCCCGAAATAGTGTATTTGGTATTAAAAATATTTTTGTTGCGACAAAGTTTTATATGTAAACATTTTTGTAAATTTAAGCTCATCCGATTTTCTTTGCACCACTCTACCAATCTATCCAAGTCAGCTTGCAGCAAATGATGATCCTCTATAGATTTTATAGGCAGGGTTAATTTGAGACCATCTGCAAATAAATATGATTCTGCGTGATGGAAGCAGTGGATGATGGTATTAACAAAAATATTGAAAAGTAAAGGTCCTAAGTGGGAGCCTTGTGGTACCCCAGACGTCACATGAAAATACTCAGATTGGACCCCATTCAAAACAACGAACGACAAACGATCACAAAGGTATGATTGAAACCATTGCAATAGTGGACCGTAGATTCCGCAGCTCTCGAGTCTCTTTATTAAAAGTTGGTGGTCCACTTTGTCGAACGCTTTACTAAAATCGGTGTATACTGCGTCAACCTGAATCCGTTGGTCCACAAACTCTGTGACATTTTCTGAAAAAGCTACCAGATTAGTGTGAGTTGATCTGCCCTGAAAGAAACCATGTTGATTACCTACTATGTGATGGTTGAATGGTTTGCTAGACAATTATAATTTGTTTTTACATCTACCTACGCCACTATTAATTAAACCAGTATTTTTACTTTTAGCAATAAATTAATTTTAATGTAACACTTAACGGATCCAAAATGTTTAAATTATCATAAACTAGCAGCCCGTCCCGGCTTCGCACGGGGTAGACAATTATTTATTTTTTGGAATTTCTACAACTTCGGTTACATTGTTCAAATTTTACCAAGGATCCCTAATTTTTTTCAAAATGAAATGTAGCCTATGTCAAATTGGAAGAATGTAGCATTCTATTGGTGAAAGAATTTTTTAAATCGGCCCAGTACTTTTTGAGCCTATTCATTACAAACATACAAACATACAAAAATAGGTACAAATCTTTCCTCTTTATAATATTATTATATTATATTATATATTATATTATATTATATTATATTATATTATAAAATAAAATATAATATATATAATATAATATAATATAATATATATATATATTATTAGTGTAGATAACAAATGACGTTTCTTTCAGGGGATCGATTTAAAAGTTATTGTTTTATTAAATTAAAATGTATTTAAAATCCTATAATATATTGATTACCAAAATATTGGCTATACTCTATAGTTTCAAATTAAAGTTGTTTCAGTTATATAAATGTTAAGTAAATGGCAATTTTTTATTGTTTTTCATCACGATACTAACATTTATGACGTTGTTACGCAGAAAGTTAAATTAAAAGTAGAACTTGTTTGTGCAATAACATCATAAAGGCCGAATTAAACAAAAATCAATACTCTAAATGTACAAAATAGCACTTACATAAACTTTTACAATGGGTAACTATAATCAACATTGTTATTAAAATAAATGGCATATTAAAATCTAACAAAATTATGAAATAATCAGATTTTTAAGAGGAACTAACAGGCTAGAAATAAAATTTGTAGACTTGTGTTTTATTACCATAACTGTACTAGTTTATAATTAATCTAGCATTCTTAGGGGTTTATTCATAAACGTTGCTTAAAGTTTAGTGACGTTCAAACGTCAAAAATGTTAAACAGTCGCTAATCATTACTTAACTTTATCAGCGTTTATAAATAAACCCCTAAGGACTGTGTTCACCAACATTCAAACCACCGGTTAGGTATTTAAACAGTTGATTTATGTCAAATTTCCTAATTAAAGAACTGATTAAATATCTAAACAGTTGATTTATGTCAAATTTCCTAATTAAAGAACTGATTAAATATCTAAACAGTTGATTTAAATGTTGTTGAACACAGGCCTTAATGTTTTTGGCATGGTACTGAGTACCTAATTACTCTTACATTTAACAATACACAATGTTCACTTGTGCCATTATTGCCTCAAATTGTATGAAATATTTGTCATAATTATCTTTATGACGTTGTTGCTCATACAAACTTACAAAAACCCGCCAAAACCATAACGACATTTACGCTCTCAGCGGGTCATTTTAAGAGTTACATTTACGATATTTTTATATCGGATTTAGACGCATGTTTGTCATCATTTGTGATCAAAAATTCATTCAATTTTAGCATTTATGACGTTATTGCACCGGGTGTACGAAATGTAAAAACCCAATTACATTTTCCCCGACTTGGGAATCAACCTCGAGCTTGCAACTAGTAGACACACGAGGCAGTAGGTACTTATGGATATCATTCTTACATAATAAGAACTAAACTGTTCGTATAATTTTAAAGTATTTTAAAAACAAGCGCAAAACCTCTGTCTGCTTTCAGTTTGTTATTTGTTGCGGTCACCATCCCATTATCATATTTGGACGATAGAATAAGCACCATGCATTCAATATGCAAATATTCATATTTGTTTAGGGGAGGGTATATATTATGTAGATCAGATACGGTTATCGATTCGTTTGAAAAGTCCTACTCCTGACAAAGAAACATTAATTTGCAAAAAAAAAGTCCGGGCAGTTTACTTTTAAAACGAAGATCACTTGCTTTTGTTCAGTTCTCATTTATAGATACATTCTTAAATTTTCGAAAAAAAACGTTTAAAGTACTAAAGTCCGGACAAATGACAAGGCCGGACAAAGTCCGGACGGAGGCCAACAAGCCGGGTATTTCCGGACAAATCCGAATGGATAGTAACCCTATGTATATATAGATAACTATGGATAGTAGTGCGTACGCACGTCCGACAGGGTTGCTGGCAGCTCCGCCCTAACAAAATATCAGTTCGAATGCGTCGATAAAACGCACACAAAAATATATTCGTACCTATCATACATCGAAACAAACCCGCAGTTGCGGCTAGCCAGCTAGAATTCGTACGCACCACTGTTACATAAAAGCTTCGCTATTTAACGGATGGCTTATGTACTTACCCATAATTATAATTATACATAAGCTGATTTGTAATTATCAGCTCACGTATAGGTATGTACGTTAATGATAAGCTGTCAGCCATGTCTACACAATTCGCAAAATAAGCCAGACCTAATGGATACCGACCTGAAATTATCCGACGGCAGATCAAAGGCCTCTCTGGAGTTCTTCTCTGTAGAGAAGGAATTAATTGATTTTTACCCTTTTTATGTATTTATTTATATTTATATATATTTTATTATGCATCAGATTACACATTACAGAAAAGCACAACACAAGCAACCTTTTTTTTTTTTTTTTGGGTGGGAAATTATCAAATAACTTCTCCCGGTCAGACTTTTACTGACTAAAACCCACCCGTGTTCCTTCAGTTGCCTGTATGCCAGGGCCATGGTATCCCTTTCGGACAAACCCGCAACCCTTGCAGGCATCGTTCCTAATGGACCCCGTCAAGTAGCCTGTGGGTCTCATACATGCGCGAACAGTACAAACGCCTTGCGTTTGCATTATAATAATGCATTCAGGGTGCTGATGGGGGCTGTCCCGATTCTGCAGCGTATCAGGGATGTTCGCCGAGTCGCAAGTAGACTGTTTCTATTCTACTAAGCAGAAACAATGCTCATCCCTGGTGCGCAGAGTTCGGGCTAGCTCCAGCGGCATCCTGAGGGCATTCGCGCAGAGGTTCGATTGTCAGTACCTGAACCAATGCTGTATGGTTCACATACTGAGCAATCGTTTTTTTTTTTTGTGGATTTGTATCATTAGTAGAATACATTTCCAATATTTGTTCTTTACTTTTTTAATGTGAATTTTTCTTCTTCTTTTAATAATGTGAATTTTTGAATGTTTGTTACTCCATCACGCTTTCACTGCTGAAACGATTTCGATAAAATTTGACATACAGATAGAGTTATGACCTGGCTTAAGGCGACAATAACCGACTTTTAATGATTTATACTGACGATCACGTCTAACGAGTTGTGTTAATGATTTGGAAAAAATATATTAAATTAGAGCATTTTTTCAATAACTTAATATAGGAATATTTTAGATTATGTTTGTATTACATAGTGAAATTAATTTGTAAAATTATGTCTAACGCGGATAAAATACTGAGAATCACGCCAAATCTATCAAGCGTATTTTTCTGAAACCTTCACCTTTTTAAAGATAATTTAATTATTAATATTTTAGTATACGTGTTTTATTAAAATACCTTTTGTTTTATGTATAATAAATAAATAATGCGTCTTATTTGGGACAGCACTCCTGGATGGACGACTCCTATTACTGGCTGGACGTACGACGCTTTGCGTGAGCTCAGTACAGAACACGCAAGCTAACCACTCAAGGTCACTGGCATATATCTAGGCCTTAACATATCCTTTTTACTGGGGGCACATGCAGTAGGTACTAAATTAGTTTCCATAGGATAAGAGTGTAACAGCGGGAAGCAGCCTTAGTTTATTTTTTCTGTGCCTCACACCAATCCAGGTCCTGCTTCGATATTATCTAGACTTCTTCTGCCTTGCCTTTTTCCAACTATGAAATGAAATGAAATGAAATCGTTTATTCTGTAAATAGGATATCGGAATCACTTTTACACGTCATATAAAAAATATAAAAAAGCTTGGTGAAGTCGACATTTCCTATCTGACTACCCCTGAGAAGAAATGGCGAAACAAACACAGGGGTCAAAGTCTCTTTTAAAGTCCAGACATAATCTTGGTCAGATCATGTGAGGACCATGTAGATCCGTGTCTGAAATGGTCTTTTGAGGAAAGAACCACACAATTTTGAGTGGACCTGTCCAGTCAGTGCAAGCATTTGTCAGTAAACGTGTAGCTCAACTCAGGATTTAAGGAGCTCAACGACTCAACGAACAATACCAAAGAAAGGACATTTGGGTAGGCCGCATAAAGTACTCAAAATACCAGAACATCATTAAAACTACGTGAGAAAGAGGAAAAAGAAAAAAAGATAATCTTAAAGAAAACAAATGACCCACTTATTTCACAATAATTAAAGTACAAATTAATTAATTTATGTAATACTTTTCAAAGTAAATATTCATGTCATTTTGTATATAATATTTTATGTTATGTTGAAGTCGGCTTCCAGTCTAACCAGATGCAGCTGAATATCAGTATTTTACATTGAACGACTGACTATCTGACCTCCACAACTCTGTTACTGGGTAACAAGATACCCCTTGGTAAGACTGGTTGTCAGACTTTCGGGCTTCTGACGAGCCGTAACGACTGTCAAAGATCCACGAATGACAGCCGGGACCAACAGCTTAACGTGCTTTCCGAGACACAGAGGGGTCTTGGTATGTAAAGATGGTCACCCATCAGTGGCGTAACTACAGGGTGGCAAGTTGGTAAAATGCCACGGGCCCCCAGCCAGAAGGTGCCCCAGTCAGTGGAGAATCCATTAAAAAAGATAGTATCTCGTTTTCCAAGGAAATTCTCAGTTTTCGATCCTCTTTTAGACACGAAATAGAAACGTCATAATAAGTCAGCAATAATAAAGAATCATTTTATATCTTCAAGCTTTTCTAAAGTGTGCACTGCATTTCTGTTATTTCTCACCATTCCTGTGACTACGGCTAGTGCCGAGCAATCATTTCCAAAACTGAAATTGATAAAAACTTATTTTAGAAATTCTATGGGACAAGAAAGGTTAAGCAACTTAGCTGTTATATCCATCGAAAATTCTATAGCCCGTTTGAACTTTGATGATGTCATCCGATGAATTTGCCACGGGCCTCGAACGATATAGTTACGCCACTGACACCCATCCACGGACCAACCGCGATCTTAACCTGTTGCGGCTGTTATTACTTAGCCACCAAGCCCCTCTTGATATTATCTAAACTTCAAACGTAAAACAAGTCATTCAAAAAAATCATCAAGTCGAAAGTTCTGTAAAACTCCAATTAAAAAAACAGGTCCATTCCGAAGCAAAGGAACGCGCCGTCTTCAGGCTTGGGCACACGAAAAATGACTTGTTTCTGTTGCTGCCTAATGATTGCAAGCTTTTGTCTTTTGCCCAGCTTATTTGCTCACATGAAGAGTACTTACTATGACTACTTACACGGGAAAGGACAATGACAACGTTACATGAGGAAAAAAATAAGTATTTTTTTTTGGTACGCCATTATTGGGTAGATCACGAGCAAAAATATTTTAAAATATTTCATTCGAGCAAATACTAATGATTCGTAATATTCCTACTTCTATATCTATAGGTATATACTAGCTTCTACCCGCGGCTTCACCCGCGTGGCTTTTTCTAAAATAAAAGTAGCATAGCAGGATACACAATTCCACCATACATTATTTTGTTATATCTCAAAGAGCGTTTTCGTTGAACGTTGCCCAGACGACTTTTTTCCGACACCTCCAACAAATATCGTTAATGTATACAAAAATATATACAATAACTTAACAAATTATATACTAAAACCTTCCTCGAGAACCACGCTATCCATTGGTGAAAACAGCATGAAAATCGGTGCCGCAGTTTTTGAGTTTATCGCGAAAAGACAAACAGACAGACGCGGCGGAGGACTTTGTTTTATAATATGTAGTGTATATTTATATGTATAAATAAAAATGAAATGCTGTTCGTTGGTATGCGCATCATTTGAGAACGGTTGGACCGATTTGGCTATTGTTTTAGTGTTCGTAATAGTCCGAATTAGGTTATAATGAATTCAAATTCAGGAAAAACTGAACTTCCTATTTTGCTATGGGATTTTTGTATGAACTATTGAAATATGGACAGGACAACGTCTTCCGGGTCAGTTAGATATTATTCTTTTATATGTACAGAATATAAACGTAGAACATATATCACAATAAAATTGGACATAAATATTAACCAACTGGCGCCTACGTATGTATCCAATAACGAAGATCGATCGATTAATTCCTAGACCAGAGCTGAAGATCCTTTGTTACTATCTAGTAGTTAAGAGGGCTGGCTGTCTCGGGTCCATTAGCTCCACTCCTGTAAAAAAATATTATCTCGTGACTTAGAAGGAATTATGAAAAACGGCTCAATCAGCTGCCTCGGTAAGTGTGTCTAGAATTTTCTACTACCTTTTATAAAGTTTCATATTGAGACACGAAGCAACAAAATTCGATCTGCCACATTCCTCTAGATCGTATTCTGTTGCTTCGTGTCTCAATATGAAACTTTATAAAAGGTATTAAAAAATTCTAGACATACTTATAACTACCTATTCGGGAAATAAACGAGTAGAATCGGCGTCCATACCCAGGTCTTCATTGTTTGTTTTTTTTTTTTGTTTTCAGAAAGTTTTACTAACAGCAGTGTTGACTGTGGCGGCGTTGTCTTCGGGCAGCGTGGTGAAAGCGCCTGGAGAGACCTTCGAACTCCTCATATTACACAACAATGACATGCACGCGAGGTTCGAGCAGACCTCCCAGCTGAGTGGAACCTGCACAACTGCTGATCGAGAGGCTGGCAAATGCTACGGTGGTTTCCCGAGAGTTGCTCATGTGTAAGTTTAGCCTTTTCCCAACTACGTTGGGGCCGGCTTCCAGTCTCACCCGATACAGCTGAATACCATTACTTTACATGGAGCCAGCCAACACAACCCTTTTTTTTCGTGGTGAAATGCGCACGCATACTACAAAACCACGGGGAGGTAGTGCAGTTATATGGGACTCCAACCACTAAAACTCCACGGTGTCCTCCTCTGCCGCTTATGGCGGGAACACGGGAACTTGTTAGCCCATCCGCGAACCCAACGCGGCTGTCCGTCACCGGACCCTCCTCTAGGGAGTAACCCCATCACCGGCGCACCAGAACACACTGCGCGCCGTGACCACCCCAGGGACCAAATCAGCATAGGGGCGCCAGACGATCCCGTGTCTAGGCGCCCTTGATTCCCCTGCGACGGGTCAGATCAGTGGCCCCGCCGCCTACCACTTTCCGGCCGCAGAGGATAGGGAGAGCGGCCAACGCAATACCGACACTCCTCCTCCTCTGCGGCCCCCCCGCGTCCGCCATCAAACGGTGGCGATCCCGTCAAGGCCGCGGAAGGTAGGGAGAACGGCGCACCGCAATACTGGCATTCCTCTCCCGCCGTGACCTCCAACCCTCAGCCGCGATGCCTCCCATACCACATCGCGGCCCGCCTCAGTTGCGATGTCGCCTAAGCGGCACCGCAACCTACTTATGGCCGCTACGTCCGCGTCGTCGGCTTACAGGCAAAAGCCCTGACGAGCGGCCCCTCCTCGGGTTCCTCTTCGCTTCACTGTGGGGGTCCAAGCCACGGCTACTGAGCCCCTCCGCCTCGACGATGCGGAAACCCATCCCAAATTCCCAACCCAACCCAACCCAATTACTGGGTAACACGATACCCCTTGGTAAGACTGATTGTCAGACTTTTGGGCTTCTACTCCGTAACGACTGTCAAAGATCTACGAATGACAGCCGGGACCAACGGCTTAACATGCTTTCCGAGGCACGGACGGGTCTCGGTATGTAAAGATGGTCACCCATCCACGGACCAACCCTGGCAAGCGTAGCTTAACCTGACGGATCGACCCGTGCGGCTGTTACAATTTAGCCACGAGCCCCTCCATAAGAGTATCTCATGCCATGCAAGCTGTGAGTTGGTAGTGGTAGGTAGAGCTGTCTGTCCATTGGTGCGCTGGACAAAGGAAGACCTCTAATTAAAATATGTTTATTTACAAATACTTATGAATGAATGAGGGCTACTGTTTTTGTGCTCACCAGTTGGCGCCACTGTCGAGTAAGGTCCTGAAGTATGGCTGCCAAAGTTTGTCACTATGGGAGTGAAAACAAAGTTTACATTTAAATCATATTTAATAACTTAAAACCGTATCGTAAAAATATCGAGCATGCCGCAGTGTTGCGCAGTCCCATTTTGTTCGGAAAACAAGGAGGACATAAGTTTCCGAAGGATAAAACTGACTCAAAGCACTGACATTCATTGACCCGTAACTCATATTTGCCATAATTAATTTCAGTTAATGCAAAATATTCACAACATTACGAGTATTCTTATTTGAAATAAACCCGCGTAGTCCACCCAAAAACAGTGACATTTGACATTTTGGAGACTTCACACTACACTAGCGCCTCTAGCGGCGAATTCATACTCGATATTCATTCATTGAACCTCTGTTTGACTTGAAATTCTCTCAATTTCAGTGTAAAGGAAGCTCGGAAAGCGGCCAATGCTGGGGAGGGTCCTCCGGTCCTGTACCTAAATGCGGGAGACACTTACACCGGCACAGCATGGTTCACCATATACAAATGGAAGATTGCCGCAGAATTCGTCAATGCCTTACAACCAGACGCTGTTGTGAGTACCAAAATAACGAAAAAAAAAAAACTTTGTATCGTTTTTTGTCCGCCAATGTCATCAACGCGTTTTTCGTCCGTTAATTATTCGTGCTGTGAGCTGTGAGCGTTCCGTCGGCTTTATTAAACGTTGATTTCCATCAAAGTTTCGACACTCATTATTTTTATGGCTTCATTGCTTCTGTTTTTTTGACGTCAAAATGAGGGTCAATGGTGCAAAATTATCGTGCGGTTAATATAAGTAATTTTATTATACGAAGTTACAATGTTACTGTTCGTCAGCGATACTTTCTTGAAGTTTTGACCCAACACTCTTAGAACTATTGGTATCAGTTACATCAGTAACGAAATACTATAACGTTGATAATAGTGTTTTAATCCTGGGAATCTGTAATCGTTACATAATACGCACTTAACTGTCAAACTTGTGCTAACAACGTTTGTAAATCTTGGCCTAAGCTCCCATACGGAAGAAAATCTTAAATTTGCAATAAGAAAACTGCTGCATTTGGTATTTGTGATGTCAAACATGTGAATTCGTGTGTTTTCTGCATTTTATTATCATACCATACCGTCTGTTGTTTTGTTTCGTTTCTCATGCCTGCATATTTGTATATTCTGAAAAGGTATCTTTGTATAGGTACACAAATAGGACAAAGCAGTGGAATCCAACTGTTGATTTAAAAATAGCCTTCCCAAGAAGAGTTTTAGAGGCTCTGACTTCTTGAATTTATTTGTTCTCGGCTGTGGTCTTCAGTCACTAGGTTTTTATGAAATTTTGATTACTTAGTTAGTTAATTAGTCTGTTAAACCCGCGATGGTTTGTGTGGTATGTTTAAACCTCAACAAATGTATGTAAAAAGATTTTTTTTTGATTAATAAAAAAAAAAAAAAAAAAAAAAAAAAATACCAACTTGATTTTCTTTATTGTTCACAAGTGCTTCAATAGAACTCCCATCAATGTAAAATAAAGGAATGAAATCTTATATTTTCCTGCCTACCTATCGATAATGATAAAACTTTGGTTTTCGAAATGGATTAAATGGAATGAAGATGACACCTTAATGGTGTTAGAAACAAAATTAAGTAAAAACGGAAATTTGAACCAGATCATGAAACAATATTGTAAGTACTTTTTTAATATGGAAAGTGTCACTAACATATAACTTAGGAATAAGGTCTTTACTAAATATCGTCTGTACTAACCAAAATTGAAAACGTTAATAATTTTAGGGATGTGTCTCTTTGTGTATAGCATTCATAACTTTGCTTTGGTGATGGTAATGTGGTGTTGGACGGAGTTAAGATCGGTGGCCAGCACATCAAGGTACCACAAACTGTCAAATTTTCTCGTTCGATATTGAACTTAATTATCAACATTTTAAAGTTTAAAATCGTTTGGAGAAATTAGACTGTTCCGTTTAGCTTAATGTACTGGCCACTGTACCTATATATATAACGCCCATTTTCTTAATATCTCTATAAATTATAACTAACAAGACTAATTCCAAAAAAATACTAAAAAACTATTAACACTAATTTCGACATGTATTTTATCCTTTCAGTCACTCGGAAACAACGAAGTCGACAAGCAAACATTGGAGATTTCACCTTTCCTAGAAAACTTAGAAACCTATATTCTAGCCAGCAATGTAAACATAAAATCAGCTGAAGGAAAAGCCAATATAAAAAAATCCATCGTATTTGATATACAAGGTGTTAAAGTTGGAATTGTAGGCTACTTGACACCCGAAAACAGTATGTTGGATAGCTTCGGTAATGTTGAATATATCGATGAGGTTCTAGCGCTTACAGAAGAAGTAGAAAAACTGCAAGCTTTAAAAGTCAACATCATAATCGCTTTAGGTCATTCGACTCTTGAAAAAGAGAAAGAAATAGCGAAAGAAGTCGCTGGTATCGACATGGTTATCGCTGGTAATAGAAATACATTCAACTGGAATGGCAAGACTGCTCTAGATGTACATCAGCCCATAGTTGTGACTCAGCAGTCAGGAAAACAAGTACCAATAATTCCATCAACAGCCTATGACACATACCTTGGTAGCGTTAAAGCCAAATTCGATCAAAATGGAGACATATTGGAGTACAACGTCGATCCCATTCTCCTTGATTCGTCAGTCCCTCAAGATTCAGAATCACTGCAGATAAGCAAAACTTATTACTCAGATGTCGTTTCGAGAAACACAGAAGTCATTGGAAATACCTCAGTCGTCTTGGATGGCGAATCTTGCTATAAAGAGGAATGCAATTTCGGAAATTTCGTCGTTGATGCCATTATGTATTATTATGCTACAAGGTTTGAGGGTGAAAGATGGACAGATGCCCCTATAGCCATCATCCACAGTGACGCTATTACAGGCTCAATCGCACCATCCAATCGACCTGCTGATGTAACGAGAGGTGACCTACTTTCGGCTTTACGTTTAGACAGTAATCTAGTTGCTGTGACTATGAATGGAATAGTCCTCAAATCGGTTCTGGAACAATCTGTCAGAGATTACGATGTACAAAGTTCTAGGGGACAATTCCTGCAGTTTTCTGGAATACGTGTAGTTTATGATTTGGAACGAGAACCTGGATCTAGGTTAATAAGTGCCGTCGCTCGTTGCTGGGCATGCTTTGTTCCCGAATTTTATGAAATCGAAGATGGTAGGGACTACAAAGTATTAATGCCTGCAGCTTTGGCAGACGGACAGTTTGGATACTCTTTTCTGACTCAACTAACAAAAGATGAGCTTGAATACGATGCGGTGACGTGCACGGAAGAATTCATTAATTTGAGAAGTCCAATATACCCAGAAGTGGCTGGGCGTATATTCATTCATCCACGGAGCGGAGCTGGTTCTGCTGCACTAAGTTCCTCTCTACTACTGATTGCTCTAATATCCTTTGCTTTGAACTAACTGATTTAATTATAATTCATTTAGAATGAGCTATTGCATGTACATATATGGATATATCCAAATACTTTGTGTTATTTTTTTTAATATATTTTAAAATACGTACACTTGTATATTTATTCATTTTACCTTTACCTGGAGAAATCGTAAAAGTAAGTTATAATGCTTTATGATGTTAACGAGTGAATTACAATTGAAGAATATCCTTCTAGCTAGTGATCATCATCATCATCATTATTTCAGCCGAAAGACGTCCACTGCTGGACATAGGCCTCCCCCAAGCACCGCCACTTTGACCGGTTCTATGCTTCCCGCATCCAGCGGATTCCTGCAGCCTTCACAAGGTCATCGGTCCGCCTTGTGGTAGGCCTTCCAACGCTACGTCTTCCGATACGCGGTCGCCACTCCAGAACCTTTCGGCCCCAACGGGCATCTGCTCTGCGAGCAATGTGCCCTGCCCATTGCCACTTAACTTTAGCAATTCTTCGAGCTCGGTTGTCGGTTACCTTGGTTCTCCTGCGGATCTCTTAATTCTGATTCGATCACGTAGAGAAACTCCAAGCATAGCCCTAACTCCCCATAGCTAGTGATGAGACATCAAAATTCTAAATCGTAAGTATTTTGAAAAAGCATGACTTTTAGCCGGATGATATATGCATATTTGGAATGAAACTGGTATATCCGCACCGTGTTTAATTATATTAAACCTACACACGAGATGACACATCAAATCAGCCCCCTATATTCCGGCCACCGAGAGAATGCTTTTTTGACACCTGTCAGTTGTACAAGATTCGGAACTAATAAAGTGTAATTCGTAAAACACATATTCGTTTGTATGAAACAGACAGGTGTCAAAAAACCATTCTCTCGGTGGACGGAATATAATTGCGTAACACAGTATCAATCACAATCTGAATGCTTTTGAAGGATATTGCTAATCCATTGCTTCATATGTTCGAAAAATTTGTCTGCTCAACAACGTAATTAACGCAATGGATGTTGTTGAACTGTCAAAATTAAAGTCATTGCTACTGTAAATGTGTTACGCAAGGAATCTACGCTGTGATAATGAATTACCTATAATTTATATTATTTTTGTGTAGTTAGACCTGCAACTGTAGCAGAAAGCTACAGTTGTAGGTACAACTATAAACCATTCATTTTATTTTCTCAAAATAAAAAGATAAGTGTTGTCAAATTGTGTTTTAATGCGTGTTTGTGAATGTCATTGTTACTAATATGCACGATTTGATATTTTACCCGAACCAGTGTACCTAGAATGGAAATGTTTGTAAAAACGAAATGTGTGGCCTGGTGCTAAAAGGGGCAATATCAAATAATCCTTATTTTCAGTTATAGCATTAGAACAATAACCCAGAATTGATCGTTATTATTTACATGTTCTATTGTAGAAAAAACATAAATCTCTTTCTGTTATTTGATACATATTTGTAGGTTGATCTACGAAATAAATTCAAATTCAAGTAAAAATAGGTATTTTTGAAAATATTTGCACTAGCGCCACTCCTTTAAAAAAATATTATCTCGTGACTGAGAAGGAATTATGAAAAACGACTCAATCAGTGACCTCGGTGTGTCTAGAATTTTCTAATACTTTTTATGAAGTTTAATATTGAGACACGAAGCAACAAAATACGATCTAGCTAGAGGAATGTGTTTTTCTTTAGATCGAATTTTGTTGCTTCGTGTCTCAATATTAAACTTTATAAAAGGTATTAGAAAATTCTAGACATACTTACCAAGATTGCTGATTAAGCAGTTTTTCATAATTCCTTCTCAGTCACGAGATAATATTTTTTTAAGGAGTGGCGCTAGTAGACCTACGTCAACGCCGGCTGTCGCTGAAAACCAGCGCTGGGGCTCTGTCTTACATAGGGTCGCAGCATAATGCTGAGCGATAGCCGTTTTGCGTGGATATGACGCATTTTTCCCCCATAATTTTCATTTTTTTTTTGTGTTTATGTTCTTTATTGCGTCATGTTTACCGCAAATAAACGTTTTTTCTTTCTTTTCTTTCTTTCTTCTTTACCTATGCGCGCCCTCTTAAGCCTTTTTAGCACTAACAATCCTATGTTAGTTCCAAATTATGAATAAAAATAAAAAGGTCATAAGTAAACTTTAATCGTTTTAGTTCCGACTACTAGCGTAGTGTTTTTTTTTTTTAATTCCCTATTGGCTGAAGAGGGCTGTCTCGGGTCCACTAGCGCCACTCCTTTAAAAAAATATTATCTCGTGACTGAGAAGGAATTATGAATAACGGCTCAATCAGCTGCCTCGATAAGTGTGTCTAGAATTTTCTAATACCTTTTATAAAGTTTCATATTGAGACACGAAGCAACAAAATCCGATCTAAAGAAAAACGGCCACAATCCTCTAGACGGTATTTTGTTGCTTCGTGTCTCAATATGAAACTTTATAAAAGGTATTAGAAAATTCTAGACAAACTTACCGAGGCAGCTGATTGAGCCATTTTTCATAATTCCTTCTCAGTCACGAGATAATATTTTTGGAGTGGCGCTAGTGGACCCGAGACAGCGTTCTTAAATACTTAATCATTTTTATGTAACAGTATGAAAGCACACACCACATTGGTCTCTTCAACATAGTATGTTTTGACAGATGGTCGTAAAACTTACGCCCTTTGAGCACAAATAAATATATCACTTTTTCAATAATTTGACAGTAAAATCTCATTTCATACAAAAACTTACTTTGCCGTTTAGCACCAAGCCACAGAAATAATATACAGGATGGAAAAAAAAGACCGTGGTTGGAGGAAAAGTACCTAATATTCATGATGGCAAATTTTACTGAAAGGAAACATTCCTTTATTTTCAAAAATAATTAAAACTGCATTTAAAGATTTTTGAAAAATCACCTGCTTGAGCCGGGAATAGAACCAGTGAAATATAAAAAAAAACATCCTGTATTTTATGATACCAACCGAAAGAGTCATTCATAAGGATCAATTCCTTTGAAATAACATAGTATCTTAAATTAAAGAAAGACCAAGATTTTTTTTATTTTTTATTGTAAAACTTACTATCTAAAGAAAATAGTTCACTAACTTACGAATTGCTTAAAATGAGAACCATTTTCACGTATGCACAGACGTATTCTTCAACTGAATTTGCTACGTGTCGCCTTTTATATCCAGTTTTTTATCGTCTTTCTATCATTTAAGATACTATGTTGTTTAAAAGGAATTGATCCTTATGAATGACTCTCTCGGTTGGTATCATAAAATACAGGATGTTTTTTTTTTCCACATTTCCCCGGTTCTATTCCCGGCTCAAGCAGGTGATTTTTCAAAAATCTTTAAATGCAGTTTTAATTATTTTTGAAAATAAAGGAATGTTTCCTTTCAGTAAAATTCGCCACCATCAATATTAAGGGTACTTTTCCTCCAACCACGGTCTTTTTTTCCATCCTGTATATTAAATAAACAGACGTACATACATAGGTACCTGGTGTTTGTTTGTTTCGTTTGTTTTAACATTAGCTTATGTATCTACTATTTCACGCCCAACTGTGGTCCTCGCATCTGCTTTGTAACATAAACCATGCCTGGATTCTCCGAAGGTTCAGGCAGAGGTGCATATATGTATACAGGATAAGTTAAAAAGGAGTGCGTATTTTTTGTTGGTAATCAGTTGCATTAAACTGAACAACTTTCCCCAAGGAACATAGATCGAAATCTAAAAAATAAAATTCAACTTCTCATACAAACATAAGTCACGTGATCAGTCACTTTGTATGAAAAGTCGATTTTAAATTTTAAGATTTCGACCTATGTTCCTTGGGGAAAGTTGTCCAGTTTTATGCACCTGATTACCTCCTAAAATATAGGCACTCTTTTTAAACTTATCCTGTATAGTACACCCACATTTTGCCAGTTATGTTTAAGCCCCATATATTATAAGGGTCGAGCCTATTGCCATCAACCGGCCAACATTTTGCCCGACCCAGGAATCTAACCCAGGACCAGGAGTTTCTTGCCCGTTCTTCTCTGTAGGTGCCTACCACGCTTTGGAATGGGCAACTAGCTTCATTTTTATGACTGATCGACCCCTTTACAATTCAAAAGTACCTGTAATTGGTTTATTTGAAATAAATGCTTTGAGTTTGAGTTTGAGGTGACCTCATGCTCAGCAGTAGCGCTTGCGACCACTGGACCAACGAGGAAGCATCTGCTTTGCGTTTGGTTAAAAACTGCTTGACGACAAAGGAGATGCGCGAAACATGGTTGGTGCGAACACGTAGTGCCCAGCTTCATTCTGCGATTATTAAACCTTGTACTTATATTGATTGATTCGTATTCCAAAACTACCTATTTCATCATTCACATCATAAGCTGACCCTTAACTAATTAAACTGGATGAAGGTCTTTGGAGCCTCAATTTATACTTATCTATCCCGTAAAAATAAATGTTGGCTAACGTACAACGATCACGGCTTTTGTCTTTGCGCCATAATGCCATGTTGCAAGAATATCAAACGAACATTTAAAAATATTGACTGCAATGTTTTAGAAAATGGGAAACCCATTTCCATCCCCTCTCATTAAAGTCTAAATAGTGTGAATGACTAAAAATGGTTTATGGTCGCAATACTTGAATGTCTGTATGTTTGCATGGCTGTCACCCGTTAACTATGTACTGCATTTATTTGCTCTTTGTTTCAGTCCCTGGGAAACCACGATTTCGATGACGGAGTACCTGGACTCACTCCTTTTATTAGAAACCTTACATGCCCCGTTCTAGCTGCCAATCTTATTCTCACAGAAGAGCCAGAGTTACAAGCTGAGACTAATTTAATGAAGTCGATTGTCTTTGACATCAATGAAACAGAAATTGGTGTCATAGGATACCTAACACCTGACACAAAATTCCTAGCTATAAGAAACGATGTCGATTACATAGATGAGGTCACAGCTATACGAAAAGAAGCAGCTATGCTAAAAAGTAAAGGTGTGAAAATACTCATTGCTCTTGGTCACTCTGGTTTTATAAAGGATTTAGAAATCGCCAGAGAAGTAGAAGATATCGATCTTGTAATAGGTGCTCATACGAACACGTTTTTATGGAACGGGGGTAGACCCGATGCGGAAAATCCCGAAGGACCTTATCCGACTATAGTTGAACAAGAATCTGGCAGATTGGTTCCTGCAGTGCAAGCCTACGCATACACAAAATATCTTGGAAAATTACACATCATATTCAATTCTGACGGTGAAATTGTCAGTTCTAATGGTAATCCCATACTTTTGGATAATACGATACCACAAGACCGGAAAGTTTTAAAACTTGTAAATTACTATCACGAAAATGTCCTTAAAATTACTGAACAGATTCTAGGCAATACTTCAGTGTATATAGATGGCCACACATGTCGAGTAAGAGAATGTAATATGGGAAATTTTATAACAGATGCGATGATACATAAGTATGCTTCGACATATAGAGGCCACGGTTGGACTGACGCTCCTATTGCTATTATTCACAGTGGTGGCATAAGATCTTCATTTAGACAAGTAGATTTACCGGTTAATATCACAAAAGGAGATCTTTTGCGAGTAATTCCATTTGATGGTATTTTGGTTAAAGTAACAATAGATGGACACGCTATATTGAAAATGCTGGAATATTCTATACACAGTTATGACCCATTGTATCCCACGGGACAGTTTTTACAAATGTCAGGAATGAGAGTAAAATACGACTTAAGACAACCTCCTAAAAAAAGGGTCAAGCAGGTATCCTTGCGATGTGGCAAGTGCTTATATCCTGAATATTTTGCCTTAAATACGACAAAAGAGTACAAAATATTGATGCCTGCATTTTTGGCGAATGGTGGCGACGGTTTCATGTTCGATGACTTACCCGTAACTCATTTAGATATTAATGAAATCCAATGCACAGAGGCATATATAAAAAGTCATAGTCCTTTGTATCCTGCTGTGGAAGGACGAATCATATTACATAACATGGAAGACATGAAAGTGGTTGACAGTTAATTTAAGTTAACTGTAATCATAAGTTTTACTTTTTACAAGGATATATGTAACTTAAGATCTTAAGCTTTTCCTACTCTTTTTCATCACGGATTTGTACCTGTGGCTTTTTCTGAACGTTGGAACTATGTGAAATTAAATGAAGAAAATGTGACAATTTTTTTAATATACAACAAACAAGTCAGTCGATATGAACGAAATAGAATTTTAATCGTACAAGACTTTGATTTCAAATGAAACTAGTCTTGACAAGATATAGCCCACATTGTGAAGAGCAGCGGTGGCCCCAGGCCCTATAAAAACGGCCGCGCCTTACGTGTTGTAAGTCGTAGGTTCGAAACCAGGCAGGCACTTCACTTTATGTAAATTATTTCATCACCACTGTTCTCAAAACGGTGAAGAAAAACATCGTGAGGAAACCGCATGTCCTAGAAAAAAAAATCAAAGACATGATGTGACATCCATCAACCCGCAATGGGCCTGTGTTGTCGATTACGGCCCACACCCTCTCACAGAAAGGAGGCCTGGGTATTATAGGCCGATAATGCTAGCCCACTTTAAATCCACACGGTTCGTCACATTAATCCAGGAATAGCATATTCGCTCGGCATTAGTGCCATAATATTATACAGGGTGTAAGGAATAGCCCTCCACAGACTGATGGGGTGAATTCAGTATATCATATTAAGATGACCGGTACATGCAATTATTTCAGGAAAGATATGAGAATCCAATAAACCTAATTTCTTTTACTACCTCACACGCAATGTATCGTTACCGTGGCAAAACGCAGGTAGCGAACGACAGCGCAGCGAGTGAGTTCTCGATGAACTCTGTAGCTAGGCAGAAAGTTAACAGCTGATTTCGCGCGTCATTCGTTAGAGTATTTCAACACCCATTGCGGGTTTTTTGATTTCCGCCTTTTTTATTTCCATAAATGGAGTGCTGCACACAGAGAATGTTATTTTACATTGAAATAAAGGAATCGTAACTGAAAAAAAGACTTAAAAATTTAAAAATTTCCTGAGGAAATTTCCGGCGGAATATGATTCAAAATCAGGAGCTAAATGCACCCTGTTAGTTTGCGGAGGGCTGTCTCTTACACCCTGTATAATTAGTGGTGAAAAGAGGAGTTACAAAAGTGTCTTTTCTGACAAAAAACTTCTGAAGTTAGGATATTCCCGAAAATATGTTCTATGAACAGTACGAACACAAAATGTAATTTTGTAATAACGAAAATTTTATTCAGCATGGGAAATCCGGCTTTTTACTTCTTCTTATTTATTTTTACCTGTACGTACCTCTTAAATAATATACTCAAAACAAACATGACATAAAGACGTTATCTCTTTTATGTATTTTTTTATACTTTATACCAATTGCACATTAAAAATTTGATGTAATATTTACTTTATTATTTTAAATCATTGCGTGTGATATCATTTTTCATATACTTTGGTATTGTGAAAACGAAATGTAGTGTTTTGCTTTACAATACCACATCGCCATCGTCTTGTCTTGTTACATGCAAACATAAATTAGATATGGAACGGTAGCTCCTCCTAAAATAATATATGTACATAAAAAGACAAGATGGTGTGGTTTTGTAAAGCAAAATACCACATTTCACAATAGGAAAATAAACTACATCTACACACCTACATACACCTCATTATACTCCGTAAAAACCAATTTCTTCCCTCCTTAATAAATTATAAGAGAACAATCAAATTTAACAATAATTATGGACGATATGAACAAAAAAAAATTAAGCGGCCTATTTTGTAAGTATCTGTATTTTAGTAGGCATGATATTTTAACTTGGAATAAAACTGCATCACATATTCTGCACATAATCTCCTTCAGTTATTTTTACAAATAATTGTATGTGTACCAATAATCTTTAGGTTGCTTATGCATGTTCTTACTAACTGACATTTGTAGTTTGTTGCACTAACCAGACTATTATAATTGTTGCATGTATTATTTTACTCTACTGTATTATTTGGTGTATTAAAAAGGAGTACCGCTCTAATGTCACGTAAACATTATTGGAATAGAAACAATGACATGTAAACACACCCACACAACAATATTTCCCGTTACGTACCCATAAAAGTGAGTATAGACTAGAGCATTTACTTGTAACAAAACATCGAATAATATGTCACCTTTTCAGGAAACAATGAGCACGACGCTCGATGCTTTGTTAAATGATTTTGCAAAAAAACGAGCGAATTTGTGGAACATTTCATCGAGCCTTCAGATCCGACATTTTACGAAGAATAAACACAAAATAGAAAGGAATGTTACAGGTAAATGCTCATTCATCGTGAGCGTTAAGCGTTCGAACACTGTGTCGAGCATTCGCAGGAACGTTACATTACATGAAAATGCTTTGTTTAATTGAGCTTTTGCTTGTATTGTACCATGCGTGAGAACACTAAATTACATGGGAATGCTCGAGAAAACGCTCTAGTGTATACTCACCATAACAACTCAGAAACAAATGGCGACCTATAAAGCAATATTATTCAGGAGAATTTTAATGAAAATAGGTTTTGATGTACACGTGGAACTTGTTTTTGGTTTGGGAATTATTTGTGCACATTTTGAAAATACAGGAAGGCATTATTGCTGCTTATTTAGACGATGACGGTAATTTTACTTAACGTGCTACACAAACGCCAGTTCGATTGTGACTAAGGTCTGTTGTGTCGGTCGGCATAGTTTATGCAGTTCACGTTGAGGAGCGCCTACCTAATCTTCCTTTTTAATACACCAATGATTTTACTATAAAAAGTATGCATGTGCCTACTTTGATTCTTGCATGATTCTTGGCAATATCATATCAGCATGCTACATTATTCTATTCTTTGTTTCAGTCCCTGGGAAACCACGAATTTGATAACGGAATATCCGGCTTAACACCTTTTATTGAAAACCTCACATGTCCAACCCTTGCTGCCAATCTTATCCTCACTAAAGAACCAGAGTTACAAGCCGAAAAGAACTTGATGGACTCTGTTGTATTCAATATAAATGGCACTAAGATTGGCGTCATTGGCTACTTAACTCCCGACACAAAAGTTTTAGCTATAAGGAATGACGTAGAGTACATTGAAGAAGTGATAGCAATTCAAAAAGAAGCTGCCAGACTTAAGAGTATGGGAGTGAATATTCTTATTGCTCTTGGACATTCTGGTTTTACCAAAGATTTGGAAATAGCCGAAAAAGTAGAAGATATCGATTTGGTCATAGGTGGGCATACTAACACGTTTTTATGGAATGGGACCAGTCCTGACGTTGAAAAACCCGAAGGACCATATCCAACATTAGTAAAACAAAAATCTGGTAGATTGGTTCCCGCGGTACAAGCTTACGCATATACCAAATATCTAGGTAAATTGCATATCATATTTGATTCAGACGGCGAAATCATCAGTTCTGATGGAAATCCTGTACTGTTGGATAATTCGATACCTCAAGAGCCTTCAGTACTAGCCATTGTGAATCGTTATCGTGAAAGCATGCTGCAAATAACGGAACAGGTTATTGGCAATACTTCAGTAATATTAGATGGACAGACATGTCGTTTGAGAGAATGTAATATGGGGAATCTGATAGCTGACGCGATGGTACATAAATACGCTTCAGGATACAGAGGATTCGGTTGGAGTGACGCTCCTGTTGCAATAATACAAGGTGGTGGAGTCAGAGCTTCTATTGCTCATATAGATTCACCAGCAAACATAACAAAAGGGGACTTGTTACGTGTGACACCTTTTGATGGTAACATCGTAAAAGTAACAATAAATGGCAGTGATGTGTGGAAGATGCTGGAACACTCTGTTTGGAGGTACAACCCGACTCGTGCTCTGGGACAGTTTCTACAAATGTCCGGGATGACGGTTCAATATGATTTTCGTCAGTCACCAGGGAAGAGAGTCACAAAAGTTTACATGCGATGCGGTGAATGCCTGAACCCTGAATATTCCGTTCTAAATAAGACGGAGAAGTACAAAATATTGATGCCAGCATTTTTGTCGATGGGAGGTGATGGCTTCTCTGTGTTTGATGGTCTACCATCAGCTCCTCTAAGTTTCGATGAGTTAAGTTCTACAATTGAATATATTGAGAATAACAGCCCAGTGTATCCCGCTGTTGAAGGACGAATCATCATTAATAACCTTGAGAAATTGCGTAACTCAGCAACATATTTGAAATTGTCCATAGTGTCAGTAATTATGGTCACTTGTACTTTGGTTCTATAAAATACTTTTTAATCTTTGTAACACGAACAAAAACAGGTAATTTTTTACGTAGATTTTGAAATTAAGATTTGATTTCGTAGATATTAGTACCTAAATAATTTTCTGACCTCTTCTCACCTTAGTTTCTGCTTAGAAACTTTCAATGTAGGTATAGATAGAATGGAATGTATTTCTTCAGGCTCATTCTTTTTTCCAATAACGCTTAAAAAATATAACTTAACTTAATAATAATAGTAACTTTAGTTCTTTACTTCGCATTTCCCAAATCAGTATTATTATTTATAATGTTACTTAAATGAGATTTAATAGAAGCTGTGTATTCTTTTTGAGATCTTTATGTAGTTTAGTAGTTGAAAAGAAGTGCAATATTATTTGTAATTATTAATGTATTTGTTGCTGTGTTTTAATGTTGTTATTTCTTTATTTTAAATAATATAAAACACAATTAATGCATCGATGATGTATTTGTATTCATTTTCGCTATATGTGGGATCCCATAAAATTTAAATGTTTTATACTTTCTTTACAAAAAGGTACCTACACTTTTATAGAAATAGGTACTTTTACTCAAGGATAACATTCAAAAGTTACTTAGGTAGCACAGACAAAAACGATATTAATAATAATAATAATAATTACCCCACCGCCGTATCTCTACGTTGACGTCGTGGTGGGGCTTGCGCGCTCCGAACTCTGGGTCTGTGCCGGTAGAGTTTACTCTACCGGAACATGTCTAGGGTGAGGAGCCAGACCAAGAGAGATACAGAAACCCGCAGGGCAGCATGTGGCGAGCTGTTGGGCAGTTGCGACCCCACGGACCCTATCTCCCGGGAGAAGTCATGTTCCTCATCTCTGACTTGCCTTTATTGGCCGGCTTGAGTGGAGATTCGCAAGAGCAAACGTGCTCGGAGGAATTATTCCAGTAAGTGCTTGTAGGGATCTTAACCATCTTCCGGGCTCTGGGATTGTTCTGAGAGCCGTGGAATACCTCTCCACTCCTCGAGCACCTCAGGATATGTTGCCCCCTTGTCGCTGCGTCACTAAGTGCTAGCGACCGTTTCCGGGGGCCCATTAATGAGTGTGCAAGTCACCCCCTGCCATTTTATCCGTGTACAATAAAACATTGATCAGGCAGCGGCCATAGTCCTTCCATAGTTTTAGGTAACCAGTCCATTTTAACCACCCAAACCCATAGTCCAATATCTTTGTTTCCATATCCTACAATAGTCCTACACCAACCGGGGGTTGTCCTTGGGTGTACTTGCATAGTGCGTACAGGGATAGTCGTCGGTTGGTGCCTCATTCCATTTAAAATTGTCTAAGGGGCCTCTGCGAGTTGGCTTCGGCCCCTCGTACGCCTTCCAAAGGTCCGGGACCCCAGGTTCCCGAGATATATAAACGTATATAAAATAATAATAATAATAAAGGTTTATTCACAAAAAATACAGAAACACATTTATAATGTACATTACAATTCGAAACAAGTTGTATAACAAAGTGTATAACAAAATCTGTATAAAATGTATATAACCCTGTCTCTTAGACTAGGATAGCCTCTATTCTAAGAGACAGTGTTCAGCCAAATAATTATTTAAACATGATTTAATACAACATATGAACGGTGTCGATGTTAATAGGCTTCTGTAATTTTGTTGTGTAGAGTAAATTAAAAGAAATGTCGTGTTACATACGTTTACTTTTGAGTTTATGATTGCGGAATGTAAATGCCTAATTATGTGGATTTTTAATGTAAAAGCTAAGACTACTATTGTGTTGGATTACTATGTGATGTATGTGAGCAGAGACTCCGTGTAGGCATATTCATCATAGAGCATCCATACGTTAAAAAACTACACAGTAAGCTCACAGCGAGCTATTTATAAATTCGCCAGGCCGCGGACGCGTAACAAAAATCGTTAACAGACAGTACATAGGCGTACATACGTTCTATGTACTACCTACAGTAATACACCGAACCACCAATCAATAAAACTGCAATTGAGCTCCGACACAAAATATGTGCGAACAAAGTAATCACGATGATTGAATGATGTTGCACTGCATACATACACGCTCGCGTATGAAACAGGCTAACCGCCCCGTGGTTCAAACTTTCAATGGATTCACAAGCGCTGAATTTTCTCTTTCAACCTCGAATTTTGTACCTACCTACCTATGTATATACCTATTGAATTCTGACGTTGGCGTATTCAAACAAAGAGTGACCGGAAAAACACGCGCGAGTTTATTACGCAGGCGTAAACAAACCCTAATAAATAGAGAACTATTTATCTGGGTACCTAGGTAGGTACCCAGATAAATAGTTCTCTATTTATTAGGGTTTGTGTGTCACTTTTAATTAAAACGATCATAATCGTAATACGTAGGTACGTATTACGATTATGATCGTTTTAATTAAAAGTGCATGTAATAAGTTGAATTCTTACTACATTACACGTTTTTGTTTCAGTCTCTCGGAAATCACGAGTTCGACCATGGAGTCAGCGGGCTCACACCCTTCATCGAAAATCTGACATGTCCAGTATTAGCTGCTAATCTTGTTCTTAATAAAGCGCCAGAACTTGCCAAAGAAACTAATCTTAAAAAGTCTGTAGTACTTGATGTTGCCGGTCACAAAGTAGGTATTGTTGGCTACTTGACTCCCGACACCAAAGTATTAGCGGTACCAAATGATGTCGAGTATTCCGATGAAATCGAAGCACTCAACGAAGAAGTGAAGAATCTGCAATCCGAAGGAATTAACATTATTATCGCTCTCGGACATTCTGGATTCCGCAGGGACCTAGAGATAGCAAAAGGAGTAGAAGGTCTTGATTTAGTTATTGGTGGACACACAAACACGTTTCTCTGGAATGGCACAAGCCCAGATTCAGAACAATCAGAAGGCCCCTATCCCACTTACGTGAAACAAGCTTCTGGAAGACGCGTTCCTGTTGTTCAGGCGTATGCTTATACAAAATACTTGGGAAAATTGCATTTAGTATTCGATTCTTTAGGTGAACTTATTAGTGCTGATGGGATTCCTATTCTTTTAGACCAGAATGTGCCACAAGACCAAGAAGTCCTTAAAATCTTGAACAGGTACAAAGACAATGTCCTTAATATTACAGAGGAAGTAATTGGATCCACCGCTGTTGTGTTAGATATCCGACCATGCGAAACTGAAGAGTGCAACATAGGTAACTTGATCACCGATGCGATGGTATATAAGTACGCCTCGGAATACACTGGCGAGCATTGGACAGACGCCCCGATTGCTCTTATTCAGGCAGGCGGTATAAGGACATCCATAGTGCGTGAAAAAATGCCAACAAATATAACCAAAGGTGATTTACTCGCAGTAATGCCATTTGATGGCAAAGCAGTAGCGGTGACAGTGAACGGTAGTGTCCTTTTACATACAATTGAAAAATCAGTCGCTCATTTTAACAATTTGACAGCACACGGAGAGTTCCTGCAATACTCCGGTATTAAAGTTGTATACGACCTTAGTAAACCAAGTGGATCTAGGATTGTCAGTGCCGAAGCTAGATGTTGGGCTTGTGACATCCCAAAATATTCAAGAATATTAGCTAAAGATATTTACAAAGTGTTGATGCCTAGTTTTGTTGCTACGGGTGGGGACGGATTCGATATGTTCATTGGTTTACCTACAGAAGCTTTAGATTACAATGAATTAATGTCTACTGAATATTATATTTCTCATCATAGTCCAATTTACCCTCAAATCGAGGGGCGGATCACTTATGTCAGTGAACATGAAATTAAAAGTTCGTCATCTATTGTAAAAGTCTCAGTCGTATCAATTCTGATAGGTTTTCTTACTATATTTGTAGCTTAAGCTTTGATAAGTAGTACAAATTGAGTAGGTTATTAATAAATATAAATAGTATAGTATTATTTAATAAAATTCGTATTAATAACGACTGAAATGTTTTTGAATGTTGTGTTACTGATTAAATAGAGCACTAAGTATTTACCTACTAAATGACTGACTAAAATGTGTCCTAAACTTGTTTTATTCAAATAAGTAAATATTTTTACTTAGTATTCCGGTTGGTTTTATTTTATTCCAGTTAATGCATAGAATATTTCCTACGTCTAGACTACGAGTAGCTACATCCCTTTAAATTGTGAATTTCTCATTGGTAGACAGTTACTAAAGACAGCTTAATTTCTTTAGATATGAATCATTGGTACTCAAGGAGAAAAATTCTCACTAGAATTTCACAATCATCCTTTTATGCGTGACCGTGCAGAGCGATAACTACAATAATTAAATCCATTTTAAAGCAGAAGCAAGCAACCTAACTCAATCTAATCCAAGCATTGAAATAATAATAGGTGTATACACAGAACAGATAAAAGAGGTTAGAAGGGCCTTGAGGGCGGGCCAGGCGCGGCGCACTTATGAGCAAACGCTCATAAGTCAACCGAAATTTGCTTCACCGGCCAACAATCGCGCTCTTATTGTGACAGCGTACAAATCTCCGCGAAAAATAAAAAATTATGCCGTCTTGCGCTATTATAACTTGTCGGAAAAGAAGCCAGGTGTGTAGTGTAGCCCGAGAAGGAATTTCTTTTGACGAGTAAATCCAAAAACCTTAAAATACAAGTGATATTTGTAATAATTGCAATAGTATTATGTAGTTTGTAGACAAAAACGATACAATCGCAAACAGATGCAAAATTATACATTGCTTGCAATGCATGGGTACCATCTTGTACTACGTGAGCGATCGGTTAATGTATTGAGTTCACCACTGCAAACGTCGCGTGCACTGAGCCAAAGCGAAATCCATGCGTATCGACAGTGTTGTACCAAGTTGTAAACAATTTCGATATTAAGTATGTGTGTATGAACACAAATGATTATTATCAGTAAAATTAGAATTAAAATAACTTTGCTTATTACCACCATTTATTGTTTATTGTGACATAATAATTACGACGTAAAACAGAGCTGCAATGAGCTAAAAACTAAAGAAAATTTGAATTTTGCGGCTATATCGGATGTTACCTATAAATATTTAGGAAGTCCACATTATTCGCACGCCGTCCGCCCTCCCGAAATGAAAGCGAAACATTGCAAAACTGAAAGTAACAAAATTACATTAATTTTATCGATACAAATAACCGAACTTTTGCTCACCGAAACTGTATATACATATATAAATGAGAAATTAATGTGTGTGTAGTGATCGTCAAATGCAGTGTTTTTGCGTTAGTGTGACAATGACAACCAATAGGAAACTCGCGATCTAAGTGCGTGTGGTTTATTTGTGTGCGTAATGCGCTTACGTATTGGTCTCTTGCTTGTAGTAGAGTTAGAGAGTGGGAGACAAGCGGAGACACGCGTTTTAATACAAATCAAGAACCATTTCCGTTCTAACCTCTTTTATCTGTCTGTGGGTGTATACTTGTTAATGTTCTAACACAACACTAATGTTCTGTCTCTTGGCAACCATGAGTACGACGAAGCTGTGGATGGAGTAGTACTGTTTATTAGAAACTTAAGCTCGCCTGTCGTAACAGCTAACCTCATTTTAGACAAATTTCCCGAACTGCAAAACGAAAAGAACTTATAGAAAATTTATTTATTTATTTATTATTATTAATTACAATGGTTATACACCAGTAACAATAACGAATTAATTTCTTATGCATTATAAATTACAATTTCGTCTTGATAGGTAGGTACAGCGCAAGTAAAAAATAAGATAAAAAAATACATTTCGGTTACAAATTATTAGGACATGCAGTTATTCATATACAATGTCTTTCACAATCAAATCAATCCAAATCAATTGTAATAGTCAAATATTACGTCAAAATTGGTATTATAGGATACTTGACGCCAAAAACAAAATATCTTACGCCCAGAAACGATGTTGAATACGAAGATGAAATTCCAGCCATAAGAAGAGAAGTAAAAAACTAAAGGAATGTTAACATTTTAATAGCCTTAGGACACTCAGGCTTTGTATCTGAATCAGAAATTGCGAGGCAAGTCGAAGATATTGACTTGGTTATCGGAGGCCATTCTAATACATTCCTTTCGAACGCCAATGGTGCGTCAGAGACAGAAATCGCTGAAGGACCGTACCCTACAGAAGTAGAACAGGCAGACGGTAGAATAATGAGAGTTTTCAAGCTTACACTTTCACAAAATATATATGGGAAATTCACATTTAGTAGTTTTCGACTCAGCGGGCGAAATAATAAAATGCGAAGGCACTCCCATATTGTTAAATCAGGACGTCAATCACATTAGAAACGGAGCTGTTGGAAGTTCAGTCTAAACTTGTATGCTTAAGTTAAGCTTGTATGGAGTAGTAACACGCGCTGATTAATTTGACAGGACTAAACTAAAATTTATCTTCTGTCCTTTTCTTAATGAAATAGAAAGAAAAAGATGCACTGAATTTAAATTTAGTTTAGTTTGTGAACAAGGAAATCGGCACCATTGAATTGCATTCACAGATTTAGAAAAAAATAACAGCAATAAAATGGATTTTATTTTACTTGATTTGACACCAATCAATCCTAGTTTCATAAAAGGATCAAAAAACTCTATTGGACCAATTATGGTTTGACCTACTAGAAAAGTCAGAAATCGCAAAAAAAAAATCGATGGACTAGTCTGTCCACAGTGTGGTACAGTGTCTGAGTAGTGAACCTCAGTGTTTTTCTTTCTTCTAGTTTCATCAAAGCAAATAGCTTAGCGGTTCGGAGACTGCTTTGCAAACCTAAGTTCGGTTTCCAACAGTTGATATATTTTGTGTTATCCATGGTTGTAATAAAAATTTATACACCGTGGCATTTTAGTCGTCTTACAAAGACAGCCCACTTCGTGTATCCAAATGACTACTAATCATTAATGTAAAAAAAAAATATTTTTTTTTACATTTCAATGTTTTATTTTTTCTATTTTTATTAATTATGACGCATGACCATAGTTTTAAACACCTTGTTACGAGTCCAGTCCAAGCCTTGTGTTACAAGGGCGCCGCGGAATGGAGCGGCGACATCTTTATCAGAGTTCATTCAGCCTAACGCAAAAATGTGTTTCTTACTATTGCAACTTAAACATAGTCTAAATCCATTCTGCGGCGCCCTTGTATCACAAGGCTCGGACTGCACTCGTAACAGAGTGTTTTAAACTATGTCATGCGTCATAATTAATAAAAATAAAAATAAATAAAGATTGTAAAGATCAAAAAAAAATTTTTTTTTTACTTTAATGATTTGTAGTCATTGGATACATGAAGTGGGCTGTCTTTGTAAGACGACTAAAATGCCACGGTGTATACATGATTAGGTGACTGATAATGAGGAATCTCGAGTGTTTACAATCTACTGTTTTTTTGTGATAGCCGTTCATCAGGCATAATCTGTAAGAATGCAATAATCAGTGTATATCAGTGTTGTAGATACCATTAGGTAGTATATGCAGGAACGCAGGCGTTCATTAAGGCGACGATAACCGACTTTTAGTGACTTTATACTGAAAATCACGTCTAAACGAGTAGTGTTAATTATTTGGAAAAAAAAATATGTTAAATAAGAGCATTTTCTTAATAATTATGTGAATATTTTAGATTATGTTTATATTACATAGTGAAATTAATTTCTAAAGTTGCGTAAACGCTGATAAAAAACTGCGATTCACGCAAAATCTATCAAGCGTATTTTGAAACCTTTACCTTTTAAAGATAATTTAATTATTAATATACGTGTTATACTAAAATACCTTTTGTTTTATGTATAATAAATTAATAATGCGTCTTATTTGGGACAGCGCTCCTGGATGGGCGAGTCCTATTACTGGCTGGACGTACGACGCGTTGCGTGAGCTCAGTACAGAACACGCAAGCTAACCACTCAAGGTCACTAGCATAAATCTGCGTCTAAATTCACTAAAGCGATAAACTTCGCAAGTTATTCGCTTCAAAGGGATTTGCTACTGATTCAGGCTGCGGGTGTCGATCCAGGACGAGCTGCTTCTCACCCGGGCAACTGTACGTCCCTTTCCCCTGCGTCACCAGTCCTGACTCTCTTTATATTTTGGCTGCTGAGATCAAGACAACAAACAGGGAAGTTTTATAAAAATGTGGCTGTTATTTTAGTATATTGTGGTGTCTACGACTTCCACGCGAACGAATTTTGTTGGTTTATTTATTAAAAATAAAAGTATTTTTCTGCAACTTATTTTGATTTAAGAACAGTGGCCAGCACATCAAGCTACACGAAATTTCACTCCAAACAATTTAAACTTTGAAATGTTGACGATTAAATTGAAAATCGAACGAGAATATTTGACAGTTTGTGGTAACTTGATGTTCTGGCTACCGTACATCTATCTAATCATAAGTAAACTGCGACTTACGTATCTACATAAACTAATGCCCTATGGTTGTCAATCTAGCAGCGAAGAATAACAACATCAGCGGGGTAATTGCGTAAGACGCAATTACCCCGCTGATTATCAGCAGTGGCGGATTTACACATTTGCCGCCAGTAGGCTATTCAAATTTTACCGCCCCTACTGACCTCTATAATTCGATACCCTAGTGCACAATCATATAATATCATAATTATTTTATTTTATTTTTTGTCAATGTAAATTGCAACTTAATGATTTGTGCACTATCATCCACATTGCATCGCAACAATTCCAAAATCATACCATAAGTTCCGTTGCGGATCACCGAACTTTTAATTTTTTCCTCTGAAAGTGAGGCCTCTTGAACACAGTCGCTTCACTACGTCAACAGCTCTCTTCAGAACATTTCCGCAATAAGTAATTTCTTCATCAATCTGGACTTGCAGTAAATTTTCTTTAGGTAATAACGTTTATTTATTTATTTAGGTAAGACAAAAAAAAATGGGCTCTTGCCGCCCCCTAAAATCTGCCGCCCTAGCCTCCAGCCTTCTCAGCCTGCTGGTAAATCCGCCACTGACTATCAGCAGGAATGGGTTTTATTTTGACAGTTCATGTTGTCATTGCGTTATTTACGTTGTTGAGCAGAAAAAAAATTCAAACATGAAGCAATGGATTAGTAATATGCTTAAAAATCATTCAGATTGCGATTGATAGTGTGTTACGCAATTCGAGCTGGTCACAATGAAACACACTGCCTGCCTCTGAAAGTAAATTATAATCAATTCTTTAACGAAGTACCTGAGTAAGTAATAAAAACCGTAATTCTGAAGATCGTATTTCTAATCTCAACCCTACAAGCAGGTTCGTAGGCACATCACGTGCTGACCGAGCTGTTACTTGGAAAGTGACAGGAGCGTCTCTTCCCGCGCTTTTGTTTTACCGGACAATTTGGTTATCAATGTTGGAGTGTAATTAGTGAAGATATTAATGAGATAATCGGTAAATATGAAACTTAATTAAAGAGTCTAACAGTACCTACTAGGTACACCTATTTAAATTGGCGAATAATTTTTCATTAAACTAGCTACAACCGCTGACATGAGATTAAGCAGCGAGTCAATTTGACTACCACATCGTTTTTTGAGGCTAGTTAAGTATATATTCTCAGCAAGAATACTCACACCAGCTCCCATCTAGGGTAGAAACCACCAACGCTAAACAAAAAACCCTTAAAAAACCTACTTTCTCACCATCACATCACCATCATCATTCATCACCATCTTATCTAAGTCTGTCGCCAAAACAACAACGTTTACAGCATTTGTTGTGTTTCGGCAGTTAAAGGTAAGATAGCCAGTTCCTTTGTGGTTGAGGGTGAATCTCGCTTCCATCTTCGGCCTTATCATCAGGTGAGATCAAGGCCAAGAGCTTCCTCGTTGAATGTAAAAAAAAAAAACCCTTTGGGTTCGCTGTAATAGTTTACTGAGGACCCAAAAGATGACTAAGCGGTAAAAATTGCATAAGACTCGGTCAATATTGTAAATGCATCACCCAAAAAGATAGACGCTTAAATGAACAAGATTGTAATAAAATAAAATATATATATCAGACCAAACCAAACTACATGTATTCTAAAAAGAGTTTTCTGGGGAAAAGTGGGAAGAATGGTTGATTTTTTTTGGAGCTACGACCTCTTACGGATTTTATACACATTAAAGCGATACGCGTCTTGCGACAACGACTGCGGAGAAAACAAATGAAAGAAGTTGTTTAGAGAGCATGGCACGAGTCACCGAGACGCGACTTGCGAAGCGACGGTCGGAAACAAGCGACGCTCGTGTGTGACGCTTGATTCAAGTCGCATCGCTCGAGGCTGTGAACGGGACCTTAGCGGGAGAAGTTATTTGATAATTTCCCACCCAAAAAAAAAAGAGGAATGACTGTAGAAAGCTGATGATGACATCGCAGACGCAAGAGATTAGGAAAGTAAAACCAATAACAATAACAAATATGAGATGATTTTAGAACATTTGTAAGGCTACTCTTCCAAAACTATTTGCAATATGAAAATATAATATTAAAGGATAGGTACCTATAGAAATAATATGTGAATGTTAGGTCAACCTATCCACCAAATAAATATGTTTACACCTATATCCTGAGTTTTATTTCTCTCTCTGCTAAAACCTGGTTACCTATATTTAACCTAACCTTTTTTTTTTTTTTTTTTTTACGCTGAGAAATGCATTACGCATGCCCGCTCGTCGGGGGACGAGACGGGGTATGTGGGACTCCCTGCCAAAATGGCAGAATACCCACTAAAACTCAGCGGAGTTCCCTCATCGCCTTGATGGGAGGGTCATGGGAAACCGGCACAGCCTTTACGTCCACAACCCTCCCGGCGCATGCCCGCCTAACTGGCGGGCCCCGCATGCCCCTCAGCCTGGGGGCGATATGGGAATGACCGGGAACACCTGGCCATTCCCGTCCGACACTGGTAGAGGCCTGTGCAATACAGGCAAGGGTGCCCCCGCACCCGTTGCCTGCTGGCTTCCACCTGGGACCTCGCGCCAGACGATCTCGCGTCCAGGCGCCCCTGGTCCCCCCGCAACGGGTCAGGTTAGTGGCCCCGCCGCCTACCACTTTTCGGCCGCAGAGGATAGGGAGAGCGGCCAACGCAATACCGACACTCCTCTTCCTCTGCGGCCCCACCGCGTCCGCCATTCAACGGTGGCGACCCCGTCAAGGCCGCGGAAGGTAGGGAGAACGGCTCACCGCAATACCGGCACTCCTCTCCCGCCGCGGCCTCCCACACTCAGCCGCGATGCCGCCCATTCGACATCGCGGCCCGCCTCAGTTGCGATGTCGCCAAAGCGGCACCGCAACCTACGGCCGCTACGTCGTCGGCTTAGCCGCAAAAGCCCTGACGAGCGGCCCCCTCCTCGGGTTTATTTAACCTAACCTAACCTAACCTATATTTTTAATTTCCTGCCAAGTTGCACAGCAACATAAAGGTAAAGACACGCGCAAAAAGCTGTGAAAGATAAAAATTGGGCTTTTTCAAATCCTTAACCTAACGGGTTAAGGATTTGAAAAAGCCCAATTTTTATCAATACAAGGCATGAAAGTACAGTACAGTACGGAAAATTTTTATAGTGGAGACAGATTGGAGTATTACTGTATTGTATTATTAACAGTAACAACAAAATTTTACTTTCAGTCTCTCGGCAACCACGAGTTCGACGAAGCTGTGGATGGAGTAGTACCGTTTATAAGAAACTTGAGCTCGCCTGTCTTAGCAGCTAACCTCATCTTAGACAAAGTTCCCGAACTGCAGAACGAAAAGAACTTATATAAATCAATCGTAATAGTCAAGAACCATGTCAAAATTGGAATTATAGGATATCTTACGCCAAAAACAAAAGATCTTGCTCCTAGAAATGATGTTGAATACGAGGATGAAATTCCAGCCATTAGAAGAGAAGTAAAAAAACTAAAAGAACAAAATGTTAACATTTTAATAGCTTTAGGACACTCCGGATTTATGACAGACTTGGAAATTGCGAGACAAGTCGAAGATATTGACTTGGTAATCGGAGGCCATTCCAATACATTCCTTTGGAACGCTGATAGTACTTTAGAGAAACCTGAAGTCCCTGAGGGACCATACCCCACAGAAGTAGAACAAGCAGACGGTAGAATAGTGAGAGTCGTACAAGCTTATGCTTACACTAAATATATGGGAAAGTTGCATTTAATTTTCGACTCAGCAGGCGAAATTATAAAATACGAAGGCACTCCCATATTGTTAGACCAGGAAATACCAAGGGATCCGGAACTTTTACAAACGGTTAATAAATATCGTAAAGACATGGATCGTATTAACAACGAAGCTGTTGGAAGTTCACTAGTCTTTTTGAATGAAAATAGCTGTCGACTAAGAGAATGCAATTTAGGTAACTTGATTGCTGATACCATGTTGAACTATACCAGGGAGGCATACCACGAACAGTATCCAGATGTGAATATAGCAATAGTGCAAGGAGGACGGATACGAACATCAATTTATCATGAAGGAACTCCCTTCACTTTAACTAGAGGTGACTGGATTAGTGTATTACCATTCTCGGACTCGGTAGCGATAGTCACAATGAACGGAACAATACTCAAGAAAAGTCTAGAACATTCTGTGTCCACATGGCGCACTACAGACAGTACTGGACAGTTCCAACAATTTTCCGGAATGAAAATCACCTACGATTTAGCGAGACCAGTACAGTCTCGCGTTGTTAAGGCTGAAGCAGTGTGCTCAAACTGTGGATTTTACGAATTACAAGATATAAAAGATGATTATGAATACAAAGTGATGATGCCAACTTTCCTAGCTGACGGTGGGGATGGATATAATATGTTTGTAGAGCTCCCTAGGAAAACACTTCCATACAATGAATTAGACAGTGTTTTGTACTATTTGAGAAAGTACAGTCCAGTGAATACGCAAGTCGACGGCCGAATTAAAGTACTTAATGAACACAAAGCTACAGAATATACATCTGGCATTAAAACTGAAAGCCGCAAGATGCATTCAAATGCAGCAGCAATTAAGTATAGTATAAACTGGTATTACGTACTGACCTTATTTTTATGCAAATATTCATTCGAACGGATATAGTCATAGTTTAATTATGTATATGTATAATTTACCTGCTTATTGCATACCTATTCATGTAAGGTATGCAACTTTAGTGTAGAATTTTAGGGGTTTTTTTTTTTTTGATGCTGTACGTTGAATACGCGATAGTTATTATATGATAATTTATTTGTCCAGTGTTAATCCATACTAATCTTATAAATGTGAAAGTAACTCTGTCTGTCTGTCTGTATGTTACGTTTTCACGCCTAAACCGCTGAACCGATCTTCATGAAATTTGGCAGAGATATAGCCTGGGATATGAAGAAGGACATAAGCTACTTTTTTGCGCGATAACCGACATCTACGCGGGCGAAGCCGCGGGCAAAAGCTAGTAATCTATATTTAGCGATGAACGGACATCGACAAATCGAAGATGTATGTTGGAAATTGCCATATACAGATGGAAGAATGAAAATTCCAAGTATTCCTTGTATGTTTGACTACTTGATTAGGTATGTTAAAAGTTAACTTCCCAAATACCTTATAAGTACTATGGGGGACATCCTAATCGGACCACCATAAGGACTATTCTTGCTTGCAGCGCTCGGGTGCAATTTTAACACTTAACTACGCTCAAAAACCAATAGTATCATCGAAGCTTCAGATTTTTACCGTGCCCCTTCTTTTGTAAATGAAAAAAAAAAAAAAGACCGTGAAAAACCAGACGAGGTGGTCAGATATCTGTGATCATTGTAACAGAGCCTGAGAAATTGATTTAAAATTGTTTTTTTTAATTAGTCGTCGTAAAAAGGGGCGATAAACAGATGTGGACAACCGTGAGCTCGTGTAAAGTGTGCCGATTCGGATGTCCTCCATAGTACCTCCAACATTAAAAGATTAAAGAGTCTTCGTGAAAGTTTTCTTTCTCACTGCATAGGTATTAAATGTTTTTTTCGTAATAGGTAGGTATTATTACATACTTATAGTATGTGATATAATCATTTTATTGATATTAGTTGGTTTTATTTGTAGATTGTTTTAAGTATTTATCTTAATTGCACGACAACTAGAATCTATTTTAATTGCAACCTACCTCTTTTAAGTAATCTGCTTTTATTAAAACATTTATTCAGTTCAAAACTGCATTTCTTAATTTAATTGAATTTTAGGATATATTTTGGTAATTGTACGAGAAATTGAAAAAACTGATATTCTTCACACATTTATTCAGAAAAAAAAGTTAAAAAACAAAAAAGTTACATTTAGTACTTAAACAGCAAGTAGTACAAGATTCATAGATCATTGTGAATTGTGATACAGAAAATCGCCGATATCCGCTTTAAAAAAAACAATATAAACACGAAATGTAATCTAATGTATTTAAAAATTTTGATTTTTTAACTTAAAGGAAGGCTTTTAGGAAGCTTTTTTTTATCATTTAATGATTATTTGTTTCATTTACTATTTAATGTTTTGTTCCTGAAACCAGACGGATATGCGGAGACTTTCTGCTTCAGTTTGACCGGTACCGCGTCTAAGGAATGCGCGGCGAGGCGGTGGGCGCCGCTGACGAATGAGCGGGCTGCATTGCCCCCCGCCCCTCCCCTGTCTCGCCGCGTACATACCTAAGACGCGTTACAGCGGTATCGGTCAAACTAAAATTCACTAAAGGCTCCTACAAACAGGCGCGACACGCGACGCGTCACAAAGGCACCACGTGTCGCGCGACGAGCGGTCCCTTTGTGTCCCGTCGCATAACGCGCCTGTTTGTAGGAACCTTTACGCTAACGCACTGCAGAACTGAACAGGCGTAAAACTATCAAAGATATAACGCCGTACTTATCATACTAATTAATAATGACAAACAATATTAGTAGTAAATTAACTTAATTGACTACTTCTTTTCCAAGATTTAAATTACAAATACTTACGGTAGGAACCATTTTTAATTACAACTGAGGAATAGAAATTCAGAACTATTTAATTTCAATTCACACATTTGATTGTGATTTAAATGAGAAAAAACCCTAACAGAATTATTGAGAACCCTAGTAGCATTTTCCGTTGGCATTTAGTTGGGCCAACTTCAGAGGTATGTGGCCCAACCAAACGCCAACAAAAATGCTACTAGGGAAGTAGTCAAATACTCAAGTAGAAAATAATCACATGGAACAGCCAATTAGGTCCTGGCTGTCCCATTCTAAATACTCTTAAAATCTAAACGTACGAAATATTAAAAACACATATAGATCGCCCAGAAAAACTATGCGCTTCGGCAATCTTCGCCTATTTTGGGAATTAGGTGTTTGCTCTTTTAATAAAAATGGATTATAAGACCCTTCTTAAGAATCCATTTCACTCCTTAGCCAAGTAAATAACTTCTTTTCAACAGTCGTCACGAATCTTCTAACGCGAAGACTGAGGATACAGCAACATGGACCACATCCACATAGGGGCCATCCATTAATCACGTGAGGCTCGAAAGGGGGGAAGCGGGTTTGGCCAAAAAACACGAAATATCACAAGGGGGAGGGGGGTGTAGTAAGATATCACGTGTAATAATTTTTTCAAACGCGCGATTTTTAAACCGAAAACCGGCGTGTAGTGTGACCTTGAGCCATTTAAATATGTTCATGTACAATATATGTATTTCGCATGATTATACCCTTCCTTTATATATTATTTTTATGCCAGTCAAAAACAACCTGCAACCTTTCAGAATAAAATTAGATTATATTTAAAGATAATATTCTAAAAATTTTAAGATTCTTTGTAGGTACTAAAAAATACACTTGATTCTGGGTGGGGGGGTTAGTCTTAAACCTCATCACGTATCACCAAGGGGGAGGGGGGGGGGATAAAAATGCTAAAACAGCATCACGTGATTAATGGACGTCCCCATAGCGCGACAAATTATACAGAAGTCCGAAGAGTATAATCGGTCCCTGTGTCTTGCGTCTGTTGTCTATCAGAAGGCTTTTGATTCAGCAGGTTGCACCACGAGCAGGTGAGGTTGACTTGGGGCACTGAGATGGTAAATGTGCTCTGTTATACCCCCAAAAAGATTTCAGATTCAGCCCAAAAATGTATGGCAGCTAAATGATTGTGGCCTTCTTAGAAGCTTTGCCTCTGTAGGGGGTTATTCTGCGACGCGACGGTTACCGGTCGTAATAATTCGGAAGCACGAAGATTTCCGAAACGCATGCGTTTACCTGTGTTACTGTTACTAATGTATGTTCAATATATTCAAACACACGGATCAGATCTAAAATGACAATGTTATTTCGTAGACCTCAAAGACTATGTATAAAATTTGGTTATGCATAATTATGTATGTATTCATATTAATACTACTGTGTATGTTATTTGAGATTAAAAGATTCTACTTTTTGTTTGAATTTTTCTTCGAAAGCCCCTTTAGGTACTGTTAATAGAAAAAAACCGCAATAAACGATCATAACACTCCCTTCATTCCTAATTCCAATCTGTTTCGATCATTCATACAATGTTCTATTCTTTGAATACTCATCGTTTCTAAGAAAGTTTGCGCCATATCATTTATAACTACCTACTTACTTATACCAGCTCCCTTCTAGGGTACGCAAAAAGCACCGAATACTTAACATCTACTATGTCAAGACCTTATAATTTAGGCCAATTCTGTTGTAGGCTCATTTGTGTCTAACCAAACCATGTGTTTCAAACCCAGAAGATGGCACAAAATCTCCGCGCAGACAGAGATGCTTAGAGCACAGGATTTTCTGGTGACATTGAATAAAAATCCTTGTTATCAATGTCATTAAGTACAAAGTTGTACGGACGTAGAAATCAACTGACTGCGCTCCTTTCGACCTACGCTGAGCCTAAGAATGCATGTTCTAACCAGGTTTTTCTGAATTTAAGGAATCATACCAGTAGTGCTATTCTGTAAAAATCTCAAGGTGAATTCGTAAGTGAAGTGAGTTCAAAGTGAGCTGTCAATCTCTAGACTCCCTAGCGTCAGGTAGGATGACAGTTCACTTCAAGCTCACTTCACCTATATTTTCACGGTGAGATTTTGACAGAATCGACCGGCTGATCTGAAACAAAACCTTAGAGAGACCACATACAAACAAATCACTTACAAAAATAGCAAACGCCTGGGTACAAATCGTTACAATATCTATCACACAAAATCACTTGCAGAGGCAACCTCTTCATTCCAAAATCAAAATTTAAACCAGCTGTTAGTAGACAGAACACAAATAACACACACGTTCTTAAATACTATTTTAGACTTACAAACTAAAAAAGTACTGGATATTAGAAAACTTACCATTTTATTATAATTATACCAGTATCGGTTTGCATAAAGTAAGAAAAGGAGATAGTTGAGGCCGCAGCACACATGATAGACCCAACGCCACCCCACGTGTGCTCATTGGTTAAATGACAAACCGTGGCTAAACGAGATTAACTGTGCTTCATTGACGTTACTCAGCATGGCATGTTATAAGTGAGTTTCAGCCTTTAGAGAGCCTGCATGAGCGACCGACGCCGACGGTGATAAACAGCCCCACTACCATAATGGCGACTGACATATTTCTACTCTGAGTTATTTTAATGTTACAAAGTAGCTCATGAAAATGAGGCCATACGACGAAACCATTCTTAAGGGTGTGAAGGCAAAGATATCGTAACTCACTAGACGCTGAAAGGAAGAGGGCAACAGATTTAAAGGTTCAAAGGACAACCTGGACATAAACATGTCCAGGTTGTCCTTTGCTCTGCCAGGGCAGACGGACGGAAATAGAAAACTATATAGAGGTTTGGATACAGGGGAAGCCTTTGCCAGCTGCAATGGGACACAATATGGGCTAATTCAAGAAACCGCATGTATTCAAACTCAAGCACATCGCGCTATGGATCGAGCGCGCTTCGAGTTTCTTTGAAAGATAAATTATCAGCAAAAGCGACGGAAAGTGCAGAACCCGGTGTTGTCAGTCAACTTGGGAGGGGCCTATTTCCTGCGGTTGGTTGTGTATATTCCAACGCACTTGTGGCACATACTTTTTTCGATACAAAATCTGATCTGAATGTGATGTTTGGATGGTAAGTTTCCGTTCTCCAGTATTCTATCAAATATTTTTTTACATAAAACTTATTTCTCAACATAGAACATGCTTACAACAATCAATGTTATAGAAAACACACGTTAATTATATACAGCGCGTCTAGTCACCGGTGTCCGACCAGTTAAGGCGAAGCAATATAATAAATTTTATCGACAAATCCACAATATTAAGGCATTTTGCTCCCTACTGTTTTGAAATGGGGGCCATTATTTTATTTATTTTATACTGATTACACAAAAAATGCATATTGCCTTATCATATTGGATTTTTCGATAAAATTATCATATTGCTTCGTCCCGGTGACCAGACAAGACACACTGTATAAACGTTGAATGTCTAAACGACATTATAATTACTTGGCTCTAGTAGGTAAGCACGATGACATCTCACCAGCTATAAAATACATTTCTAGTATAAGCTGACCTCTCACTGTAAGAAAAACCAATGCCAGGTGTGGTCAGCTTAAACAAGAAATGTATAGCATGTTAAGTCGTTGGGCTTACCTTAGGTACATCATTCGTAATGTAATTTACAAGAAATCAAGGTTAAATCTTAATCACTTTAGGTCGTTCAGTTGTAATCAGACCCATTTTTCTTTTTTTATTATACCTCTCTCTACTGCCTACAGATGGCAATACCGTTTATTTTTATGTTTGGCCAGTGATCCAGCCGATTGTATAACAATAATTATGATTCAATCACTAATCAAATTACACATTTTGAATAACAAAAATTTGCAACAGCACTTTTAGTTGAGATCGCAAATGCAGACAATAATAAATCAATTTACGTATGAATAATGTGAAGTTATCCTTGCGTTTATATAATCAATTTCCGCCCATGGGGTTATTTTTGCTCATAGTTTTACTATTTATCCGTTTTCATACCCTTAAGGGTAGGCAAAGCTCACACAGTAACATAATGTGATATAATATCTCTGATACATCCAATAGTCTTATAATTTTCTTCTTTTTTTAAATAAATAGACACCTATATCTTAAACGTTTAGACTTATTCTAATAATATACTATTGTGGACTAGAAAGTGTAAATCAAGTCAAATCAGTGTTTGTAGTAAACTAAGACAACTAATTATCATTTGTGATCACAAAAAGCATAATACGTTCTACTTTTACTTTAAAGTATGATATGATAGGTACTGTATTTTGTGCGAAATTCAAAACTCATACATTAGGTACATTGTATGTTTTAAGGCGCTATGAACCGGCGCTCGAGCCGACTGAAGTAGACTCGCGAATTCGCGAGTGGTTGCCTTGAGCATTAATTGGTAGGTATTTAAACATAGGTAGTAAATATTTTAATAATTTTTAACTGACTTCGAAAAAAATAGCAGTGGCAGTTCACAGTTCGTCGGATTCTATTTTTTTTTTATCAAGACAAGCTCGGAGAATTGTGCTAAACAATCTTACTACCTTTTCATTTCTATAAAACATAACAAAAAAAAAAAACCTCTGTTTTGTAGCTATGTGATTGATTACACATGAACGAAAAGGAGTTATGGGATTTTTTTCTATTCATGTAATCGTGTTATTAAAAGTGATTGCATGTCCGTCAGATCCTTAAATAAGATAAATCTATTTCGAAGAATTTTATAACACTGTTTTTTTTTTTTTGTTTCCCATGAATTCAAAAAACTAGTAAGCGCGGTCTCTGTCGGGTCATACCGCCTTATCACTATTTTTTGCCATAATGGCTGAATATCTGCCTGCACAATGTCATAAAACATCAAAAAGGCAACTTTGCCACTATGTGGGCGTAGTATCAATATTGTTGGCAATAACGGTCTGGGCAGCTTCAAAATACCAAATTAACAAAGATTAATACAAAAACAAGAAAGAAGTGTAAAAATAATAAGGAAACAGTCAAATCGCGTTGCTGATTAAGAGTATCTCTAGAAATCTAAGCAAAGAAATCTAAGTAGAAGACAGAGTTATGTGAACTGTCTTTAATATGTTTTTTATTTTTATTTAATTGTCAAGAATGCCAAATACACCAGCTCCAGCATAGAACCTCGAAGATATGGGCTCTCCTGACCTTCTGGGTGCAGGGACTGCCCACTCAGCAAAATCACTAAAGCCTTTAGTGAGGACACCTGAAAGTATGGCTAGACACTGTTTCAGCGCCTCCTGACAATCAGCCGCCTCCTTGCAAGGAACATAAGGCTCTAAAGCCGTAGCTAACTCACATAAGGGCTTGAAGAGCTGCAGTGCACTCTTTCTATTGGCTTTCTGCAACGCCTCAAAGACTTTTCCATTCAAAGACTCGTTCATCTTCTGAGCTATAGCGGCCGGTAGAGCTGGGATGGTATTCAAGCCGAGGTATAGTGGCCAGTCATCAGTACACGCCTCGCAGACACAGGCAAACTTGTACTGAGATCGTAGAATGGCTTGCCGATCTTCCCTGGTGTGTACAGCGTGATGGGCTCTAAAAAACAAATAGTAGACGGTATTAGTATTTTTGTAGCATTTAAAAAGGTGGTAAAGCCTCGTCTTTACATTTAAAAATGTATGTTGCTGAACTGACTTAAATACCATTTACTTAACTAAATCAGTCAAAATGTCGACCCTGATATCAACTCATATAACAGCAATTGATCTCATGGGTATATTGAGTGCATCTCTCTCTCTCAAGGGCAGTCCTGGATTTGTCAATAGGCCGTATAGGCCGCGGCCTAGGGGCGGCAGATTTCAAAGGACTGCAGAGTGTGCAGTGAAGCCTGGATCAAACTCACTACTCAGTCTCTCAACTTTTTTGAGGAATCAATCTCTGTCTAATGTTTACCCTAACTTGGATATAGCTCTCTGCATCGCACTTTCCACTCCAGCTACAAATCGTTCTGGGGAAAGGAGTTTTGCCTGTTTAAAACGCGTGAAAAATTATCAAACGTCTTCATTGTCTCAAAAAAAATGAATTCTTTAGCTCTTCTCTACATAGAAGCAGAGATAATGGTCATCATAAACTATGATGATAATTATAAATGATTTTGCTATTAAAAAGTCTCGTAAATTTTTTTAATTTTGGTTTTAATTTTACGCTCTTTCTAATGACTAATTCATTCGTTTATTTAACTTTAGTGCCTTTCTTACTACAAATGGAAAATTAATATTTTAGAAAGGTACAAGGGGCGGCGGAAATAAAGTGGCCTACACTCATAAAAAATATAAATCCGGCACTGCTCAAGGGATCTCAAGGGTGCTTTACTAGCTCTGCGAAGGTGGAAGAAACACCCACAAGATAACAGATGACACATACTTAATCAACCAGGGCCTCAAGTCTGCTATTACAATAGTGTCAGAATGATCTCTTCATTGTGAGTTTTGGCAGATTTGCCATACAAACACTGTCAAATACTCACCATGGCGAGACCATTCTGACACTATTGTAATAGCAGACTTGAGGCCCTGGATAACATACACAGCGCGACAATATCATCTCGTTGTCTCATCTCGCGCCAAAACGAGACATGTGTATATTTACGCATAGACATGTCTAAGCGAGACAATGCGATGACAAAACCTAGTCGCGCGCGCATGTTTGCCTGGCTGGTCTTCCCGCACTAGCATGCTTAGTTAGATCAAGCGACAATCAGGCTCTAGACACTATTTATGTTTCCAAAAATATGTCTAGGTACTTTTTAGTGTTGCCGCACGCCGCCATCGCAGCGCGCACGGCGCGTTCGTTTGGAAGAATCTTATTGATCCCCTGCGTCGCCATCTCCTCATCCCGAAGCAGCTCGACGTACCTATTGTTAATTACACAAGCATCCGAATGTTAAAAGGCATTGTATTTATACACGTTAAAATAAAAGATGCATTTATATGAGACATGCAACACATCCATGTTAGTAAAATTGCAAGCATGCACCTGGAATACTCGTTGTTCAATCAATTGATATTTGAACATAGAAATATTGAAGTCAAAGTCAAAGTCGAATCATTTATTTCAAATAGGCACATATAAAGCACCTTTGAACATCAAAAATTACAAAAATAATTAATTGATTCTAGTTGCCCCTCCAAAAGGTAGTAACGTATGGAGAAGAATGGGCAAGAAACTCCATACTTACTCTTTTAAAATGTTAACAATATTTTGTAAACATTAATTAATAATTATATTATTATGTGAAGACGATGTACAGACGCCAGCAGGTCAACCTACCCGAAAATGTCAAATTTTCGCACAATCAACCTTGAACCTTATACTGTAGTGATAAAGTTGAAAATCTATTAAAGAAATTTTACAGAATGTAGTAGCTTGATGTGCTGGCGTCTGTACCTAGAATAATATTACTATACCACAATGGGTAAAAAGACTGAAAAGTGAAGTAATGACAGTCAAATTAATTATGCCATAGTGGTGCTGATTCCCTTGTTCACAAACTAAACTAAATTTAATTTAGTGCACCTTTTTCTTTCTATTTCATTAAGAAAAGGACAGAAGATACATTTTAGTTTAGTCTTGTCCAATTAATCAGCGCTTGACGTAAATTGACGTAATTTTAGTAGACAAGTTTTTAATCGCGTCTAAACTTGTATGGAGTAGTGACAGGCGCTGATTAATTTGACAGGACTAAACTAAAATTTATCTTCTGTCCTTTTCATAAGTAAATATAAAGAAAAAGATGCACTAAACTTAAATTTAGTTTAGTTTGTGAACAAAGGAATCGGCACCAATATCTATCATGGTGCTCACTTTACAAACATTGTAAAAGTAGTGCTCATGGACCTCGTAACTATTTCTCAAGCCAAACAACAATGTGATTGAACCTCGTGGCTGGAAAAAAAACTACCTATGTATATATTATAATGAATTATCATTACAATGTTGTAAACAAAAATGTTAACAGCATTAAAATTTGTGTTCGGCAGTTAGAGGTAAAATAGCCAGTTCATCTGAGGTAGACGATTCCAGGTGAAGAACGCTTCCACCTTCACCCTTATCATCAGGTGAGATAAAGGCCAAGAGCTTCCCCATTTAGGCTTTAAAAAAAAACTTACCCGTAATTATCGAAGATTTGCATTCCTTTCTTAATAGGTCTTAGAGCAACCAAAGTCATTTGTCTAGTGCCCAGCCTGGTATACCGCACCACATTTGGTGCACATGAATGATTGATCAAACTCAGGAAAGCATATGCACCACCCCCTATATTATACTCATCTACATAATTGCCTGCATCATCTTCAACATTAGCAGTTATGCCATGCATATTTGTTGGAGCTGTCATCAAGTGTCGCATCAGTGTATCTGCAGTGAATTTCTTAATTTGTTTTTTTAATACAGGGTCATCTGTTCTAATGAAATTTTTCATAGCCAAGTAATGCAGGAGAACAGCAGCACTGACTGTCTTTTGAAATAAATCTGATATACTTCTTTTTTCAACATTTGTGGCCAAAGAATGAATTGATTCATAATGTTCTGAAGCATAAACAAAGTTGCCGTTTTCTGTCTGGTGACATCCTGACTCATCAGGATTAGTGCATGCTTCCACTTTTTCCACAGTACTCAGTACATTTTCCCATTCTTTATGGTCAGTCCTAGCTTTAATTGTGGTTCTCAAAGCAAGCAATTCCAGTTTAGTGAACTTATTATCGAGTAAACTTGCTAGAAAAGGACATTCATTAAAATGATACTCATCCCATGCCGCTATAACACATTTCCTGCTACAGTACATGGTCATACAACAATATGGACAAGGATACAAATTAAATTTCCTTGAAAAACAATGGGCACAAGTGATTACAACTTGATTTCTTAAGAGCACGCTCACATACGGATCTTCTTGTACTATTATTTCACCGACTTCAATGTCCTCCACCGCAACTACATGTCTACCCATTTCTGGAGTATGCTTAACTGTCAGTTTTGAGCTTACATCTATATATTTTTCATGTTTGGTACCCTTCATAGTAAATATTTCCTCTATGTGTTCTTTCTTATCATCAGAATCCTGATCTGAGGCTTCCTGTAAAGCTTCTATGCACATGTTTTTTCTTTTAATAAGTTTATCCCTTATTGACAATGGGTAGTTCATTGAAAATACCACTTCAATATCTTCTAAACATGCCTTATATTGTTTTAAACCTGCAAGCACTGCTGATCGGTTGGAAACAGCTAAAGAATAACATGGAGAATCTAAAGGAGAATACATTAATGCCAAGTTATAATATTGCCATGCCGTATACAGTTTTTTCTGTTTGTACAGCATGTTGCCAAGGTTACGGTAATGTACAGACGAATATTCACATTTGTCTTCTTTAAGAATAAGTGGTAAGAGTTGGTAGATTTTTATGAGACCATACACATATAATACTCTCTTATGAGTCTCTGTAATACTTAAAAAGTGTCTAGAAATATCTTGTGTGCTGCCATCGTCTCTTATTTTTTCCAACAGTTTTAGGTAAATAGAATCAATATCCAAGTTGAGGTTATCAAATGGAAACATTATTGATTATTTCAGTGTTCCATGGATGTTACTGAGAGTAGTGCCATTAAAATGTCACACTTTGCGACACCGTTTCTTGCTGTTAATTTGGGATGTGAGATGGTCTTCGTAATAGACCAGAGGCTGAAAGCTCAGAATATTCCACTGGACAAATCTGAAAAAGGTAAGTTGTAGTTGTACATAAAAAATTACTTGGGAGCATTATTTTGCCTATTATGTGACTATTTTTAACTCCACTGTACTTTATAGACTGCGCGTGAGAAGCTTCAAATTTTTTGAGAGCATAGGTGTATTCATGTAGAGCACTTTTGCAAAATTTCACAACCAGCAAACAAATAGTTTAGCTAAATTTTTTTTCCTAAAATCTGAAAATTTGCAATTTATTTATTTTGACATTTTACCATTTTTACCACAGATAATGTACGATGTACCACTCCTAGGTTATTCCGGTTTACGTTCAGACAAATTGACAGGGGATTTTTTGTATTTGTAAGTTTTTTACTGTGGGGACTTAACGGTTAATTCAATTTTAAATAGCTGCTACCGCCATGAACTCAATTATGAAGCAAATAATATAATGAAAGAAATTAAAAATAATAAACTTTAAGTTTAACTCAAAATCGTTAGTAACGAAACGTAATCGAATGTAAGTGAATTTCTTTCTACATTTCTATTCCATTAGCCAATCAATTAGCATAACGGACACGCGACGCGACACAAAGGAACCGCTCGGCGCGCGACGAGCGGTGTCTTTGTGTCGCGTCGCTTCTCACGCCTGTTTGTAGGAGCCTTTACACACCAAACTTAGCATGCAAGAGCGAGCTCGAAACTTGGGGCACCCCAACTCGGACAGGTTAGGTTCGAAGGGGATGGCGGGGTCTAATCATAGAGTGAACGAAGACCCCGCCATCCCCTTATCTTTTTTAAACCATTCAGAAATAGGAGCCCCGCCAAGCGGGGCTCTGTCGACAAGCCTTATTATTATTGCTTGGAAACAAATTTAGACCCGCCACGTGATCTAACCCGCCCTTAATACTCCCACCATCCCACCAATCCCGAAGGAAACTGGCCATATTTTCCTCGGCACCTATTGTTTTGCTGGCTGGGTTTTCAAAAATACATTAAAAAGGGTAGGTATATTCAGTGGCGTGCCTAGGGGTCAAAATTAGGGCAAGCCAATATATATTTTGGATAAAAAACACCCCCTGCCCTATCGCCTGGCAAAGTGGCACCTACCGACTGAGCCGTTAAAGAGTTGACTAATATTCGTTTTTCATAATTGTAAGTAATTGCGATTTATTCTTTTGTTCCAAAACTAATACCACTATGTATGTTTTCAACAAATTTGATGAAACAAATATCAGTGGTATTAGTTGCTAGATAAGGTATAGATATAGACCTAAATATTTAAATATGAATTAACAACAAAACATGACTGGAAAAATGTGGGTGTAGCTAGGTAGGCATACCTCTGCTTAACCCTCCGGGGAATACAGGCGTGATGTTATGCTTAAATATAGGTAAATTTTAAACTGGTAATCCTTTAGAAAATCACAACTATTATAAGTACAAGTTATCAGTATCGTGTAAAATATGATACGTGAGCCATCTATTATCATTATTGGCACAACAGAGCTCTTCGAGTCGTAATAATTCATATTTCAAACGCTCGCAAATTTGCAACAGTTATTATGGGAAAAATATTACAATACGGCTACTAGATGGCGCACAAATAATTGATTGATTTGTGATTTATAACTACACATTGCTTACATTTAATTCGTTTGATAAGTAACTGGGCTCCGGTTTGTTGCCATCTTGTTGCTGCATATGTTTCTCTAAGACTAGGTCGTATAAAGCAAAGATGCAAGCTAAGAAATTGCCTCTATTGAATGAGGTTTTAAACTCATTGTGACCTCGGAAAGAAAGTTCTTAAAGTGCTAAATGACACACAACATCAACCTAATCTTTGAAAAACAGCGCGATTGTGTTCGACACGCATAATGTATTCAGCGAGATTATATTTGTCTGTAAAACTCAAAGTATTTACCTTTTTCCAAGTAACCATTGCACACCAATACACACTTTAATCCTTCACAAGGTACAATTGCATGCGTTTCCGAATTCATTTTATGATAAGAAACTTTTTCATCACTTCAAAAAGAAGGTAATTACAGCAAAAACTAATCACAACACAAACTCACAGAAAATTTAAAAAAATCAAAACATAAACGGCGTCAGTAACCGCTCAAAACAATTAATTTGAAATTACATCATGCAAATTCACGCTTTGCGCAGCGACTCGCGCACACATACTCAGGATCTACAATCCTACCACCTCCTACTACGATTCGTTTCATTCATAAAAAGTCAAAAGCCGGGCTTAAAAATTCGAACATTTGCAAAATGAGTACATACTATCATATCAAGGACGTTAACACATTTCTTTACGAAAAAATGAGAAGTTAGAAGCCCGATTTGAAGCCACCTTGTGTGAGCGAGAAAGCTATACTTCATTCATCGATACGATCTCGCCTCCTGCTTAGCGCTATAACGTTAGAGCGAGATCGCAACTGCGGCATCGGAGATAGTTTGGCAACGGTGCATGATGAAAGAGGCGATGAATTTAAATATTATTCCTTGAGTATGTAACTCTGGCAACGTTGCATCGTAGTACGTATCAGCGCGCGGCCGCGGCCGGTACCACGTTTACCGTTTTTATTCTTGTGGCCGGTACTACGCGGAGAGTTTAATGTTATTATTCGTATCAATTCTTGCGACATTGAGTTTGTTTACAGGTGTAGTTTTTTTATTAATAGGCTCACTTTTGATTGAAAGCCGGGCTTTTCGGCTTTAATGAAAGGAACGCCCCTGGGTATATTCCTCGTATATTCTAACCAAAAAAAAAAAAAAACTAGGTACTAGTTTTTTACTATATAATATCTCCGGTCTATAAAGTACAGTGCTTCCCTATTTTTTTTAAAGGTATCTGAATTTTTCTATTGATTTATTTCAGTACTCACGGAAGTAGCGACTGTATTACTTCATCCAAAACTGCTCGATGAGTTATTTACACCGCAGCCGGTTGCCGCTCGCACTCTTATAAAACAACTACTTCAAGATATTTCCACCTCTTCCATAATGAAACTAGACGATTATTCCATGAGCAAATTGTGGGATCTCATGACTATGATCTTCAAATGGCAATTAACTGTAGCAACGAATCAAAATGTTTTCGACATCACACGCCGTCACCTTAGAAGTGTTGCCATGCTAATGCCACAATTCTTCCCTAAAAGTATTATTGAACAGGTTATGAGACGATTCGAGAATTTATCTCACCAATTCACTGACGATGATTATAAATGTTTAAACAATACTCTTTTAATATGGTTTTCAGAGTATCACACTAAAATTTCCGTTCTAATGCGATTGGGGCTGCAAAGAAAAGACGGGACTTTTAATTTACCTTCTACAATAAGTACAAACCTTTTGCATAACCTAGGGGAAAATATTTATAAGTACGATAATAAGAAAAATCCTATTGAAGAGTTTGAAAACCGATGTGCTGATACGAATGAAATAAACTGTCTTTTAGCTTCAATAGAAAAAGTTCATTCCAAAAACAAAGTTGAGTTACAGTTGCCTATTGAATTTGGAGCAAAAAGTTCAAAAAAAAAAACTTTAGAAATAACTACAGACGTTCAATTTGCAACGATAGACACAAGTGTCAAAATAAAGAACACTGATCTTACTTTTATACCAGATATTCCAAAATCTCCACAGGAGGACTTATTGGAAATGTTAGGAACAATAGGAGATTCAATGTAATTGTAATAAACGGAGAATGGTGATTTTTTTAAACTTTGCTTAGTTTACCGATCTAATGGGACACTTAAACAAGATTCGACTAGCAACACTGATAGTTTATCGTTTCTTTATATTATTCATCTTTGTTACTGTGCACTTCCGTTCCGGTTAATGATTATTTACAGAGTCAGTAAGCATTACTCTTTGTAGGCACTAGGCAGTAAGGTACCTATGCTTTGTTTGCATATTTTGTACCTCTTGCTCAGTCCCTGAATTCGCTGATACCCTCCGTGAGTTAAACTCAGGCTTGACCTATTTATCTGGAGATATAGGTTGCCGTAACTTTTAGGCGTTGAATATTTTGACCAAATAAAATAGCGTAGGTAGTAGGTAATTAAAGAGGTACAGTGGTACAGTTCACAGATTTCATCATTTCATGTCATTGTAACCATCTGTACAGAATGAAACACGTGTAGGTAGAATCGAGACAAATCGAGTGTATCTTTTTCTTTCTATTTCATTAAGAAAAGGACAGAAGATACATTTTAGTTTAGTCCTGTCAAATTAAACTTTTGACAGGTGCCCGGACCTGACATCTCAGTGCTGCTACGTAATGAACGTCACTACAGAAAACCTTCATCCATAATAGTATTATAAAAGTGAAAGTAACTCCGTCTGTCTGTCTGTATGTTACGTTTTTACGCCTAAACCGCTGAACCGATCGTCATGAAATTTGGCAGAGATATAGCTTTGGATATTTAGAAGGACATAGGCTACTTTTTTACGCGATAACCGACATCCACGCGAGCGGAGCTGCGGGCAAAAGCTAGTTAGAACAATAAAGTAAGCACGCGGTTTCTGAAAGCTTTTCGACACAATTTGTTAACAGACTGTCAAGAGATTTGATTAGCTGTTCAGCTCACCAATCAGCATAATCAGCTTCCTATAGTGTTCTTACTGCTGGGACACAAGCCTCTCGGTGAGAGGAAGTGGGCCGTAGTCCACCACGAGAAAAAAAAAATATGCCCAGTGGACATGCTGGTTTCCTCAAGTTTTCCTTCACCGTTTTGAGAGCAGTGGTGATGAAATTATTTAGGGCTCCCATACATAACTGCGAATTCGCAACGCATCGCAAATATCTGCGTGCGAGCTCGCACGAATGCACCGCAAGAATTATCGTATCGCATCGCATCGCGGTTTTGTGTAGGCGCCCTTAAACAAAGTAAAGCACCTGCCCAACACCATTTAACGTGAATTTGTCAGTCTGTTAGTGTTAGCTATTCTTTGTGTAGATAAAAATCTAACCTGTCGTAAACAGAGTTTTTGTTCAAACCTGTGGTTCCCAAGGGGAAAGGCAGACATACTGTAATCCTGAGGCCTTATTTTTATTCTTTATCGTCGCTTTAGAGTGAAAACCTCGTGTATGCGAAAAAGGCAACTTTACAGGAGAAAGAAAAAAACTGCACCCTGCAAAATTTTATTAACATAGCTTCTTCAAATATGTCTTTTAGTGTGCCATATTCAAACTCGTCATAAATGGCGTTACATGTTGCAAAAGTGTTTTTGTGTGAAACTAGGACGTGCGTTGCGAAGTTTTCTTTTATAAAATGTATTCCCGAGGTTTTCACTCTAAGGCGCCATCTCCACGGGCGAGAGAATCGCGGCGATATTCACGCTGGGCCTTCAAATAATCGCCGCGATGATAACGCCGTGTGGAGATTGATTCATAGAGCTTATAATGAATTTGATGGCACCGAGATGGCGCCTAAGCCGACGTTATGAACTTTCGTTTAAAAAAGCTGAAATCCATATACTATTATTATAAATGTACAAGTAACTCTGTCTGTCTGTATGTTACGTTTTCACGCCTAAACCGCTGAACCGATCGTCATGAAATTTGGCTGGGATATTAGCTTGGGATATGGAGGACATAGGCTACTTTTTTACGCGATAACCGACATCCACGCAGGTCGAGCCGCGGGCAAAAGCTAGTACAAATATAAATATGATGTGTGTTGATGAGTATTGAATAAAAGGATGATTAAGTTTACAAAAATACTTTATTTCACACATCACAAGTTCCGAAACCCCATACCGAGTACAGGTTACAAACACATCTTTTTATTCATTTAAACAAACATTGACTTCTAAAAATGACTTAGTATTCATTATTAAAAAAATGTGTTTGTATTTTGAATACGTCACAAAAAGTTAGTTGCATTGAAATGCGAATACAATCATATAAAACAACTAATTATTATTCTAGTTCTTTGAGATCTTATTTACAAATTGTATTTACATTTCTATTACATTTATTTATTTATCACTAGAGTAAGCAGAAGAAATGCAATCATTTGAACATCATGTCCAGGGGGCCAAGTCTACTAATGTACAAACGTTGCAATGGTCTCTTCATTGCGAGTTTTTGACAGATGTGCCATACAAACACTGTCAAATACTCGCAATGGCGACACCATTGCAACGTTTGTAAATTAGTAGACTTAGGCCCCACATTATTTGTCGTCATTATAATTTTATAACCTCGTCAAGATTATTAACTAACTTTAGAATAACTATTAAGAGCGTTCATCCGTCGCGGGCTGGCTACGTCGCATATCTAGAATTAATCGTGATTTTTTTATTAACAAATCAAAGAACTATATTGTTTTCAGCCAAGCCAGCAGTATGTATGCTGCTTTTTTGTACAGTTATTTTTATATTTACTCATAAAAAATTTCAAATTGTCAATTATTTTCTTCTTCTTTGCAGTATTTCGACTAAATATTTGTATTTGCTATAAAGTAAATGTTAAAAATAATTATAAATAAAATATAATGATCTAGAGCTTGGCTGAAAAAAAAAACTGATTTAAATTTAATAAAATAATCACGAAAGACCCTCTAGAAATGCGACGTTGCCAGCCCGCGCGGGATGAACGCTCTTAACAACATATTCGTTGTTTCTAAAAGCGAAGCGAATTAATCAAAATACCTACTATAACCAACCAACCAATTATGTCTACAAAAATTTATAACCATTATAATAAAATCAAACATCATGATACTTTGGTAACTTTTTGAGAATAACCTTTTTTTTATGTCAATTCGGAATAATTTTTTTGATGTAATCATTTAATTATGTGCACAACTTTGTTAATGACACGTCAACAATAAAACCAAATTGGTAAATTATTATTAGTATTTTCATTTGTTTTCCTAAATTCCTTATTCCTACTATGTTTTTAATACATAATTATAATGTAATACTAATTCTGGAATTTGTTTTATAGCCTGACACTATATTCTATTTCTTATAGACAAAACAAAAGTAGCCCACAAAGGCACATACATGCATGTACTATCGGGGACATCCAATCGGACTAGCATAAGGATTATTCCTGCTGGCAGCGCTCGGCCGCTATAGTAAAGCCTATTCTAGACGGATGTAATCCAGGGTCCCAACAAAGGTGACCTTGCCCGTTGCCATCCATCTAGACGAAGGATGTTATCCAAATTTTGATTTGACCTTCAACGTCCTTGGATTACGGGCGCGTGTTTCCATCCGCGTCTCACCAAGGTCACCTTGGTTTGTACGCTGGATTAGATCCGTCTTTCTAACGCTTACCTACGCTCATCAACTAATAGCATCACAACATCAGATTTTTGCTGAGCCCCTGGTTTTTGTAAATGCAAAAAAAAAGACCGTAAAAAACCAGCCGAGTTTGTCAGGAATGTGATTATTGTAACAGAGCCTGAGAAATTTATTTAAACAAAAGTATTTTTTTTATTGGTCGTCGCTCAAACAGATGTAGACGTCCGAGAGCACGGAATTTTGTTTTGAAAGTGTGCCGATTTGGATGTCCCTGACAGTACATACAGGGTGACAGGGACGCGCAAACTGTAACCATGAATTCAGCGCATGATTCTAGACCCTCTAGTGCATACATTTTTCGTCGGCAATCAAAAAAAATCTGCTGTTACATAGAAAAGTCCAATACCTACACGGTCAAAATGAATAAAACAGCATTTTGTTTTTTTTTTTTTTTTAATAACAGGCTAAAAGTTACAACGCAAAGGGGTTCAGAATCATGTACTGAATCCATGGTAACAGGTTGCGCGTCGATTTCACTGCCACCCTGTATAATTATATTTTGCAACATTTCTTTAGACTGAGTTCTAGGTCATATTAATAGGCTGTTAAGATTCAAGTACTATATCACCGCCTTACAACGAAACCAATTAAATCGAAATTTTGACGAAAATTACTTATGAATGCCAAAGTACTTAAAACTGTGTGTTCTTTCGTCTGCTAAAACCCATTTATCGCTAAGTCTTATAGTTTCGCTGCTAGCTAATAAGATAACCAATTATTTCAAGCATTTCCAAGGTTTGATTTCAAATAAAAAACATTAAGCAGATTATGTGACAATTATTTAAAATTTAATTACAAAGCAATAACTTTTTTAAATCTGAATAGACATTTTTAAATAGAACATTTATCAATGTACTGATGCTATGAAGTAATAATAACAATATAATACTACAAAGGATATTTTCAACCCCATAAACTTTGTAATCGCGATATCTCCGTTTGCACTTTTAGGCCTGTGTTCACCAACATTTAAATCAACTGTTTAGATATTTAATCAGTTCTTTACTTAGGAAATTTGACATAAATCAACTGTTTAAATACCTAACCGGTGGTTAGAATGTTGGTGAACACAGGCCTTAATGATTTAATTGGTTTTCGTTGTAGGGCGGCGATATTGTGTTGAAACCCTGCTGGAGGTAAAAACATTATATATTTCCTTTAAACCTTTCTAAAATGGGTCATGACTTATGTTAAAACAAATACAGTATAAACAAGATCTGTAAGTCTTGAATGTAAACGTCTCGAATTTAGTCAAATATATAATTAATTGAGCGAAAACATAATCAAGTTTCATCAAAATAAGAGACTTATTAAAGAGTCTGGAAGACCTACTGGAGTTGCTTTTAGACTGCGCCGAGCGCACAGTGGCGCCCTCATCGTTATTCCGGTGATTTCTTTTATTTTAGAATGAAAATGCAGAAAATAAGCTCGTCAAGTTGTGCTTCACAAGACTACATTATTATTACTACAAACAGTAGTTTTAAATTGTTATGTTTTATTGTAATCATTAAAACGGAAAATAGTGGCCACTGAGCTCCGTTTTAATGATTACAATAAAATATAACAATTTAAAACTACTGTTTGTAGTAATAATAACGTATAGTCTTGTGAAGCACAACTTGACGAGCTTATTTTCTGCATTTTCATTCTAAAATAAAAGAAATCACCGAAATAACGATGAGGGCGCCACTTTGCACTCGGCGCAGTCTTAAATAAAGCAAAGAAAGAACTGCAAATTAATGCTTAATAAGTCGACCGAATCGTTACTTATGCCCGTTTTCACTAACACTAGGCGCTGTGGGATTTTCAACGCTCGGTTCGGCGCCGAATGTTGGAAATCCAACAGCACGCTTTTACTCAGAAAATTTAGCTGTCGCATTCCAAATTAGAAATGCTGTCAAAATCTTAATAAATAAAATAGGTAGAAGAATACGGTGTGGACTTGTATTTTTGCAGACCGGTAAAATGGGCACTATACTCTGTTCCAAAATAACTGATGAAAGTGTAAACAAACCCTGTTCAGGTTAAATAATTATGCAAACACTGACATAATGGAATTAGTAACACATTCATCTATATTTAGAAGGTTTCAACTTTATATCTCACCACTTTTTCCAACAATTTTTGTTTGAATTATTCAATCATAATTGAAAAATTATCGACGATAATTGAGGTTATACAAATTATTTAAAGAAAAAACAAGCATCTATAGAATTATGGTATTACAGGCAAACCAATAACCTGAAATATAGTGTAACAGAGTGTAACTTTTGCTTATCCCCGCCTCCTCTGACCTCTTATGTTAAAATCCATCAAGCCGTTTAGGTTACAGAGCGTAGCAAAGAAATATATACATATACATACATATATACTCTAGAAAAACATTACCCTCCTTCTGGGGCAGTCGGGTAAAAATTAACCTCAACTATCAAATCAAAAACATATTGTATAATTTCGGGTTAAATTATTCAAATAATCAAATCAAATCACTCAATTTGTCATTGGCACTACAAATTGGCATCAACAGGTACGTTTTCTGTTCCATTTGTTTAAATTTTCATCAGATACTTTTTGAATAGACTATAGAAGTGTCTTCGACAGAATTATTACTATACTTTCTTCTTACTTGAACCTCAATTTACAAATGACCTTGTTACTTAAACCTAAGACTATAAAAACTATACTCACCTGAGGTTGACTTAAGGTACGTAACGATTGGCTTTCGATGACTAAACAAAAATGGTCGAATCCAACTCGCATTGGCCAATGTGTACTGTCTCTCACAACCATCCTTTCATCTGACGTCACCTCATTAACTATTTAACATTACAATACACCGATACGGCGAAACAATATTCTTGTACGGCTGTCAGATCAGAATTCGCGACAGACTTGATGTTATAAATAGAGATCGGATATTCGGATGCATATTCACCTAAAGTTGAGATGTTGGCTAATATGGAATGGGCTATTGTATCGGAAAAATCCCGCGTTTCCGGGATTGACGAATTTAGGTTTCTGATGATAGAATCGGATGTATATTTACTTACTTTCAAATGTTGACTTATTTTGTATCGGTCGTATAAATCCGGCGGTTCCGGAATCGACAAATTTTGTGTTTTTTTTCTGTCTAAAGAATCGAATGTATATCTACGTACCTAAGTAGCCGAGGCAATATTTACGCCCAATCAGGATATAGTACTTAATTTAATAGAAAAAATATAGTTTATGTTTTTTTTTGTTTTTTGTTTTAACTAACACACACTACCCCTCCTCTTACTCCCTAAATACACATATTTGCATCGGGGGTTAAACATTAATTTTAAATAAATATGCATCTGAATAGTAATGCAATCCATGAATCTCGGGGAATTTTTTTATTAATATTTTTTTATACTTTTTAGAAGTCGTTTCCATACTATACACCCGACTAGTTATGCATTCCTGGTATTCCTGGCATCCCGGGATTTTCTATTACAAAAAAAAAAATTTTAGAAGTCGATTCCATACTTTCATAGCAAAATATTCACTTTAGGTAAATATGCATCCGAATATCCGATCTCTAGTTATAAATGTTAAAGATTTTCTTGCTCGTTTATTATTCAATAACTCTTATATCCATTACGTCACTGCTAAACATATTTAGTCTGGTATTATTAGACATTTAAATCGAAACATTTTTACTTTAGTAACGCAGTAGCGTGCCTAGTGCCTAAAGTAGACTTTTACACGTACCTGCGCTATTTACCCGGCTTACCCATACATTTGCTTACTTGGTGCAGGCAATGGGACCTTGTCAAAGAGGCCATTATCTCATAAACCAAACACAAAAACCCCTAAAATCCGTGATCAAACGCCTAAAAAACCGCCTTACATATTGGGCGAGCCCTTTTCCCCTGGCAAGCCTTTCCCTTTCTAACAGCTATAGGAACATGGAGTTTCTTGTCGCGTTTGGCGAGAAGCTTTGTTCAGGTAACATGCTCGCATCACCGTATACAGGGGCCGTTGGTCCGCTCGAAGCGAATGGACTTCGAGACCAAGTTCTGGACCGATTGAGTACGGGAGACGAATCTGGAGGTAGTACTGTCTCGTTTGGATCCATTGGCATACGGATTTGAGCCTTGCGCTGCATTCTTTGTTGTACTGTGGAGGAAATTATTGATTAGCTTTTTTATTGATAAATGTCGAATGTGTTAGTAGGTACAACGGTAACATACAAAGAGAGGTCCAAATTGACTGAGACAGTTTCAGGCAAAATTTCATATTGACCGTAACAGAGCGCCTATTAAGGCTCCTACAAACAGGCACGACACGCGACGCGACATAAGGCACCGCGTGTCGCGCGACAAGCGTTGTCTTTGAGTCGCGTCGCGTGTCGTGCCTGTTTGCTGGATCCTTTACTCGAATTAAAAATACACTGAAGTAAACTAATAGGTGCTAAGTAGTATAAATCTATTTAACTAAACGATCACTACTATTACAATCAATATGCAAACTTATCGCACGAATTACCAATTTATGAATAACTTTAATTTGTAACGGCTATGCACAGACGGCTACAAATCAAGCTATGATTTCCAGTATAAGCTGATCTCGCGTTGTTTAGGATTTTCGTACAATGAGAAGTCAGCTTATACTGGAATTGTATAGCTTGATTTGTAGCCGTGCGTACAGTACACCTATTTTCTTAATGTCCCTCGGCGAACTTCGTGTTTCGTCCGTCGTCAGTTTTCTATCAATTGCTCTTTGTACTTTGTGCAGACCGGACGCTCTCAATCGACTTGGAAAAATAAAGAGTTGTTAATACTCTTTTAACTTAATGTAATTTATTTTAAAAATGGGAGGAAAGCTGCTAAAGTAACAAAACACAAAGTTTGCTGAGGGACATTAAGAAAATAGTTGTACTGTAAATGTCTGTTAACTGGTCCCAAATAACGATGTTTATTTTTATTTGTTTTTTACATACTTCCTTGACACAATCTTTTCATTATTTAACATTATATACCTACAATTCTAATTTCAACTCATATTAGAGGGTTTTGTGGACATAATATTTATTCAGATTTGTTACTGTAGTTGTAATGGCAATCATGTCATTTGGTTTAAATAGGTTTTAATTTTTATATAATTTAAAAAAAATCTTTTATATAGATTCTTTTCTATTTTGTGATTGTGAGAATGGCCTAAGTAGACTGTAGATTGGTTGACCATTTCCTTTTCTGTTAAGTACCTGGTACATGTTGAAAGGTCTACACTGTCTTCCCATACCTGTTAACACTGTTAGGTATTTGAAAATATTGTAAAAGCCAATTATTTTTAAAAGAGTAACCATGGATTTTCTTGCCGGCTCTATTGTGCAAACAATTGTTGGCTAACCTACAGGTGCTATCATTTTGTGAATGAAAAGTTGATGATGATTTTGTGAGTCCACCACAAAGATTACTTACTGTAGAAATACGCTGCAGCGGCCGCAGCAACTGTCACTATATGCGACAAGTATGGCTTGATGAGAGAGAACAGAGCTCCTAACAACGTCCCACAAGCGACGTCACATTCTCTTTGCACGTCAACGCGTAGCTCCTGAGCGGTCAATTTTGATCGCACGGTCACCCAGCCGTGACCGCAGGTCGTGGCTTCGTTTGTTATTGTTACCAACATTTCACCTGCGAATGAAGACAAAGAACGTTATGATTAGAGATCGGATATTCGGTTGCATATTTACCTAAAGTTAGGTCATGGCTATGAAATTTTAGAAGCAGCTTCTTAAATATTGTTACGAGCTTGGGGTTCGTGACAATTAAAAACTGCCGATTTAATAACCAAAAATGACACTTTAATTAAACAACACTGATAACAACTCAAACACACTAATTATAAAACACAACTGCACTACTGATCACTCTAAAGTCGCACTTGCAGATCGCTTGTATCGTTTGAAGTTTACTTGTCGCTTGATCGCTTGTTTTTCGACTGTCCGGATCGGGGTCCATACCGGCCTTATATAGTCCTTAGATAGTTCCAGAAACTTCTACTGTAGAAACATCTAGAATGTTCGAGTACATACCGGCCTCGTGTGCCTAGTGGTACCAGGCAACAATATTTTTTTGTTAATATAACTTCCGGGATTCCAGGAAATCCGGGAATGTACAACTAATCGGATACATGGTATGGAAGCGACTTATTAAATATGTGGTATTATTTAACTTTACACCATAAGCTAGCATTCGACTCTATAGTCAAAAAGTAGTAAAATCTACAAATTCCAGAATCGCGAGATTTTTACGATCGATACAAAATTGCATTCCATATTAGTGATGAGTTCGCGGATGAATTGAAGAAGATCTGGTCAGTTTTTCTGGAGTATTGTGAGATGAGCATATGACTGTCGGGTAGTTATATACTTTTGTTTTTATTCTTAAATGTGTTTAAATGTCTTTAACTATGTGTCTTTATTAACGAATGTAATTGGCATTGGCCGTTTTTTGTTAAAATCCATACTAATATTATAAATGTGAAATTAACTCTGTCTGTCTGTTACGTTTTCACGCCTAAACCGCTGAACCGATCGTCATGAAATTTGGCAGAGATATAGCCTGGGATATGGAGAAGGGCATATACTACTTTTTTACGCGATAACCGACATCCACGCGGGCGGAGCCGCAGGCAAAAGCTAGTATATAAATAAATTCGATCACTTATTTAAATAGATAGATAGAATTATCTCACATACCATTATCAACATGAGTTTCCAGCTTCAATCCGGGCGATGGGGTCAACCTGACTAACTTCAACGCCTGTGGATGTCCCGACACAGTGAACGTGGTGGGAGGGGTCAGTAGCGACACTTTGTTTACTGACAGTCGGATATGAGGCAGAAGCAACACTTTGGTACATGCTCTGTATGCTCCCCATTCGGCACACAGTTCCACTTCTGAAGCCTCTATGATTGGATTAGCTGGGATTATTTTGCAGCCCATTTGTCCTGAAAGAAAATGAAGTAGTTTATTCTGGGGGTCATTTCTTTGCATATATCGTCGTGAGTCATTATGTTAGGCTACGAGCACACTCGCCGGCCAGGTCGCGGCGGCCAGGCGAGAACCGACGGTCAATGTGGCGACCAAGAATTCTCAGTTGATTTCACGGCTTGCTTTTAAATGGACGTCGTGGAGATAGCTGTAATTGGGTATTTAGTTATGCGGAAGAAGAACGTGAAAGGCAATCAAAAGGACTGTATTACATTTATTACTTAGATTGTCGCTTAATATCTCTATTTGAATAGTCACTTGACGACATATCCCATATTCCTGGTCTCATTTCAATTTCTCTTATAAATCGTTCAGTATCGAAATGATCGTAGCGAGACTCTTCCGTGCGCCATCGTGTGAAAAGTACCGATCGCCACGGCTAATGCGCTCGCACACTATACTCCATTTACATATAGCATTAGACAAATGACGGCTAAATAACGACAGTTATTGTGTAATATTGTTGAAATTACTGCACTTTAGAGTTATTTTTTTAATGTAATTGGTAAATAGATTACAGTGCTTTGTATTTATTGTGAAATAACGGAGTTTATTAAACATTTACATCGAAATAACGAAAGGGTAAGAACAGTTATTTGTCTAATGTTATAATAAATGGAGTATAGTTTCAAATAAACTGAGTGATGTCGACGGCCACGGCTGGCCTCGTGTGTCGCACTCGATCTCGCTGGCCGCGGCGGCCACTCCTGGCCGCTAGCCGCTTGTCGCTAAATGCGCGACGTATTTAAAGTTATGAACAAACAGCTAGATCACACTGGCCGCCGCGATCCGGCCGCCGAGTGCGCTCGTAGTCTTAATGGACATGGTTAAGGGCCGGTTGTTTCAAACAGTTCGTTAACGTAACATAAGTACGTCAAATAATAACGATTACATATGATGTTTAACGTTCGTTAAATATAAAGCGTTGTAAAACCGATCGTCAAAGTTCAAATATAAAAGAATAAAATGACGTTAACCAGTGGGTATGACATCTGTTATTGTAATCGTTATTTTTTAACAAACGTCAAGGGCATAATTTTGTGAAACAACGGTTTGACGACAGTTAGCGCCATTTATGACGGCTTATTCCACTAATCCCCCCTGACAGAATCCCCCTCAGTGGGGAAAACTGAACCCTAATGTAAAAAAATCACTTTCAGGGGGATCTTGGAATAAGTTTTTTTTTTTTCCCCCTAAGCGGGAACTATCAGGGGTGAATTCTAGAATGTTTTTTATAGATTCCACTTTTCCTCCTAAGGGGGAATTTCAGGGGGATTTGTTGAATAAGCCATTTATGACGTATACGCGTGCGTCAAGTGGACGTGAAACAACCGGCCCTTAGTGCGCAAAACCATACAGCAGCGTACGGCTACATAATCATAATCAGCCTTTAATGTTCTCACTACTAAGACATAGGCCTCCTCTCTTCGAAAGGGAGTGGGCTGTAATCTAACACGCGGGTCAAGTGCGGGTTGGTAGATGTCACATGTCTTCAATTTTTTTGGTTCTAGGACATGCAGGTTTCCTCACGATGTTTTCCTTCACCGTTTTGAGAGCAGCGGTGATGAAATTTCATTCATTCATTTCAGCCGAAATACGTCCACTGTTGGATATAGGCCTCCACACATTGGGGGGGTTTGCCATAATCGCCACGCTTGGCAGGCGGGTCGGTGATCGCAGTATGATGTTGAAAAATGCATAGAGAACGCTGCTGCCCATTCTCTAGTAAGTCCCTTAGTCGCCTTTTACGACACCCACGGGAGGAAATGGGGTGGTGCTATTCTTTGCGTGCAGCACCACACGGCGGTGATGAAATTATTTACACAAAAATATAGAATGTCTCTGAAGGCAGATATGACGTTTCTTGCTCTCAAATTGCTTTGTGCAACAAAACAAAAATGAAACAAACAAGACGATGGCTATGAATATCTTTACTCGTGTCGCATGAACTTGCCATGACGTTCCGTGGCACACTGAATTTGTTGCTTGACCAGTATGCATCTAAATAGCCAAGCACACTTGAAAAGCGTTGCAAAAATAAAAAATAAACATCAAGCACGTAGTTTGCTGGATTTAGAGGTATGAGGAACAGGGTGTAAAGTTCACTCATACTCTATAGTAAAGGGAGGATCCTCCTACGAGACGGGTGTTGTGTCTGGTGGGCAACTGCCCAACGGTTGATGTCGGGATATTGTATATATGCTAGTCGCGCGGTAAACTCTGATAGCGCGACGCAGGATTTGTGACGTCAGGCCTTTGATGCGTAGTTCGCATGTGGCGTTGTTGATACCGCCACAAGCACATCAAGTTTCGTTCTAAACGGTCAAAATTGCTTGACCAGCACAAAAACGCAGTTGTGAACTGTAATGGAGACTTCTTAAAAGCACCTATAATTTCCCTTACCAGTAATAACGTTTAGCACAGGCACGGCAGTGTGCGGCGCCTTAGTCCTGCAGCTGTAGGGCAGCTCGATGGCGGCGCCCTCTAGTGCGTAGCGTTGTTGTTCCGTGCACAGTAAGGGGCCTGATGTCAGGCCGGACGCGGTGAACGAGAGGGGAACTAACGCTGATGGCCACTCGCCGGGAAGGAACTCCATCTGGGGATTAAATGTTAGGTAAGTTAAAGGTTTGAGAGAGATTTTGACGGAAGACATGTGTGAAAAAGAGAGCACAAATTATTATCGTGCGACATTCGATCGTTCATTACCCGTTATCGTTCTAGCCCTGAGCGATTCAACTGCCCGAGCCAGCAGAAATCGGTTTCTCTTCATATGTACCCACACACACACACGTGCCTCATGCTTGTAGTGTACTATCGCGGACAGCCAAATCGGACCACCGTAAGGACTATTTCTACTTGCAGCGCTCGGTCTTCGGTCGGTTTCTTAGCCTTGGGTCTTTTATTGTTCTATTCCTATTGGTCGAAAAAGGATGGTCAGACATCTGTGATCATTGTAACAGAGGCTGAGAAATTTATTTTAACAAAAAAATTCTATGTAGTTTTATTGGTCGATGCAAAAAGACGAGGTAAACAGATGAGGGCACCGTGAGCACGGGATTTTGTTTTGAAAGTGAGCAGATTCAACTGTCCGCGACAGTACCTATGATTGCGCAGTTGTATGAAGCTTTGCCTCTGTCCGTACTCTGTGCTCCTGTGCCAGCCTTCATTATATTCACAAAAAATTGCTTGTCGGACTATACAGTCATGGTCTTATTGTGTTTGTGTGTTCTTTTTTAGTGCAAATAAATGTATTTTCTTTCTTTTTTTCAGCTCACATACCTTGTCTAACTGCAGCTGATGCAACGTGAACACGTTGTGCGGCCGATCCAGCCGCAGCACGTGCGTGGCGGGCGCGTCGTGCGTAACGACTGCGAGTGACACGTCACTTCCCGGGAACACTGACACGCCGGCAGGAGATCGCCAGCCTACGCCTTCAAGGCACACGCCCCAGCTGCCCGTCACTGGGGAGATGAATATTGATGTTTGAATTTGTTTATGTTAGGCAGAGACATCATTAGTGCGTTGCGTTGTGTCGTCGCAACGGATACACGCATTGTATGCCACACCTGCGTTGCAACGACGCAAGACGTCGCAACGTAAAAATGTCGTGTAGCACGTCTAGTTTGCCCCTCTAGCAGTGGAACACTGTCCGTCGTCGCATCGGAGCTCTAACAGTGCAGCGCATCACCCCCCGCTTCGTCTCTCGTCCGTGATCCGTTTTACGTTCCATAACATAATGTGGCTTTATTCTTTTATCGAGTGTTTTTTTTTTTTTTTTTTGGGAAATACATATACAATGTTTGTAAATATGTAAGCACCATGTACCTATCGCATTTATTAATTTTTCTGTTATTACTTCACTTTTCATTCTTTTTACCAATTGTGGTAAGTAATTTTGATGATTTTTTTTATATTTTTTATTTTTAATGTATACAAACTATTGTTAACATTTTAAAAGAGTAAGTATGGAGTTTCTTGCCCATTCTTCTCCATACATAACTACCTTTTGGAAGGCGCAACTAGAATCAATTAACTATTCATGTAATTTTTGACGTTCAAAAGTGCATCTTCGTGCCTATTTGAAATAAATTATTTAACTTTGACTTTGGCAAGTCACTAAAAAATATATGTTACACGACGCAGCGTTGACGCTGCGACGATGCAACGCAACGCAACGCACTAATGTTGCCTCAGCCTTAAGAGAATCAATAGAAAATGCGAGAGGAATGGAAAAAAATGTGGAGGTGAATTTAAATGGGGCGGTACCTTCATACAAGCCCAAAAACTCGGCTTGCTCTAATCTAAAACAAAACATCAACTATCATCAGATCAAGCAATGAACTGTGTCCCACTGTGGGGAAAAAGCGTTGTATGTGATACACCGCTTTGCGCATTGCTGACGAGACACTGACTCTCGAAAGTCTTGATATTTATGAATGACTGATATTTATGGATAAACCTTAAACCTGTGAAAATAAGCTGTTTTGTTTACCCTTAACCTGAGAAGGTGTTGTTATACTCATAATTTTTTTTTTTTTTTTTTTAAACGTTGCACACTAGGAATTTCCCCTGTATCGTGGGTGCGTTTACAAACATTTAAACTCACATACACAAACAGCCAGACCCGGAACAACTACTTGTAGGTCATACAAATATTTGTTCCGTGCGGGAATCGAACCCGCGACACGCAGCGCAGCAGTCAATCGCTTAACCACTGCGCCAACCGTGCCGTCATACAACAACTTTTACTGTGGGAAAATCACGAAATCACGATTAAAAAATCTGATGGACCTCTTTTTTTTTTCCGAGTTATCTTTTTTGTATGCTCACTTAAATGTCTCACTGATGGTGGCGCGTGTGTTGGATCATTCGGTTCTAGGAAACAACATGACGCGTAGATCAGCACCACTCAGCTCAACCATTTTGCCTACACAATGGTTGAGCTGTCCGTGAACGGGCGCCGTCAGTTGAGACTGGTCATCTCTTAACTGCCAGGCCTTTTTTCCTTTTTTCCCCCTATAAACGTAATCTCACACTTACGTCCCATGGGGCAAAAACAATAGAAGGCAAAATTGAAAAAAAAAAAAAATTAAAAAAATTACATTGTTCTCACATAATTATAAGCAACAAAGGTAATGAATAATGTAGCCTTGATTTTGTAATATCTTGATCTAAAACAGTGTCCTAGGAGTTTCTTGCCCATTCTTCTCCATAGAGATCTACGTTTTGGAATGAGCAACTAGCTTCAACTTTCTGACTAACAGCTTTGAGTTTGAAGTGTTTCAGTGACATTATAATCCTTTACTTCTTTCTTTCATTTATTCAACAAAAAAATGTATGCAACATCAGATTTTTTTTACACCAGGTTAACTTTTTTTTTTTATTGCTGTGTGGGCCCACTCTTGACCTCGATCACGAGCGTGCCCAGAATAATTATGCCTGTTCACTCTTGCTTTAAAGGCAGACGGGTTATATGTGGAAGGGAACACAGACGCTGGCAGAGAGTACCACACTTTGGCAGTGCGCATAATATATTATGTCGAGGAGAAGCGCGAGATATGAAAATAATTCAGTACATACCAACAACTCTGTCAGCTCGCAGATCAGTGCCCGTGACCCAGACTTCGTCTTTAACTGTAACTCCGCTCACAGAGCCTTGGAAGGTCATGAATGTTCCCGCCGCATCCAGGTTTGGTATCAACAGCTCGGTTCCGAGGACACTGAGAAAAAAACATTTTTAATTAATATTGTGGCGGCATCTACAACGCCACATGCGAACTACACATCAAAGACCTGACGTCACAATCCTGCATCGCGCAATCAGAGTTTACCGCGCGACTTCCATATACAACATCCCGACATCAATCGTTGGGCAGTTGCCAGCCAGACACAACACTCGTCTGGTCGGAGGATCCTCCCTATTCCATAGAGTATGAGTGAACTTTACACCCTGTTCCTCATACCTCTATAAGATGATATGGCTAGAAAGGAAGTGACTCCCGAGATGACGACCAATAGAGAAGTATGGAGGAAAAAGACATGTTGCACCGACTCCAAATAAATTGCGAAAAGGGCAGGAGAATGATGATGATGATGATGATGATGATGAATAGTAATAGTGCTCGTGACTGTGTGGCGATCGCACCAAACATGTCAAACGAATAACAGTGGCGACTTTGCTTGCACTCGCTGTATGTACTCGTAGATGCGTTCCTTTGCGAGCGTGCGTGCGTTTTCGCTCGTTTTTGCATCTCGAAGTTGACCTTGAGAGGTTGTTACTCCTTAACCGGACTTTCCAATAAACTAAACGACTGCACGCTATGGGCACCCCCTGTGGGGTAGGAACCCCGGCTTAGGGCAGCGTTGGAGGGAGGACAGCAAGGAACAGGTGGCTGGATCAAATCAGGGTTATTATTATTAAACGGGGAATTTAAAGCTACAGGCTCATCTGCGGCGCGGGCTGACGCTTCGTCGAATAAGGGTCGCTCGTAGGGTCGCGGGGATTTCGCTCGTTGCACGTTGCCGACCTTTTGTACCCCATCTTGTTAAGTGGATATAAGTTCCAAGGATTTGTTTTGGTATATGTTTAACGTTTTGTTTACCTGTCAGTAGAGGGCGCAGGCCGCGAGTGCGCAGCCAGCGGAGCTACCGCGGACACGTTGGCGTGCGGCGCCAGCAGTGCGCGCCCTACAGAGTTCCTCATCACCAATCGCACGCTGGTCTCATGTGGCTCACCTGCTGGCTCGGCAGTGCAGTATGTTGGTACTGCCACTTCTACGTGAATCGTCTGTGAAACCAAAAAAAATCGAAAACCTATAACTAACATTATTTGATAGGACGCGGGACATGTCTGTCAAAAAGTTTGATTTGAAGTAAAAAGGGAAATGGACATAAGAAAATACTGGTCCTATGCAAGTTTATTTTTTAATGTATTTGTGTGACCATGTTGTTCGCAATGTAATGGGTCACCCAAAAACAAAAGAGCGGTATTTCATCACATTTGGTTAATTAAAAAAAAAAACTGCTGATTATGGCAGGATTTTAGATAGATAAACTTTACTGAAACATATTCAACACCAAGATAATTTTCTATCTTTCTTAACATAAACAAAACACACTCACCGTCTCTCTATAAATATTATTCCTTTCATCCTTATGCTGTGCCACTATAACTCCATACCCTGATCTCACAGCCGTTACTTCACCACCAGCACTTATAGACAAGGCACCATCACCATATGCCTTCCAACTTCCTCTGGGCAAAGACTTCAATTTGACCACAGAGCTGACTGCTAAGGCAAGCCGGTCTCCTGAAGATAACTCCTTGGATCGGCCTTCGAGTGATGTCCGGATGTCAGATAGACCGAGGATCTCGATTGTGCTGTCCCAGGAACGGGTTTCTGCGGCCTGTGGGAAATAAGGAAAATTATAGAAAAAATTACAGGAAAAAAAGAACAGACAGCTGTGCTTCTGGGGAGTTTCTTGCGCCACTCTTCCCAGCGAATGCACTAGGAAGTGATGAAGGTCGGGCGTTCCACGGGACTTTCTTATGTAATTTTGACGTTCAAAAAGTGCGGATTCTCAGCATAGTTTGAATAAATGACTTTTGAATTTGACACGGTACGGAAAAGGCTCGGCAGATTGAATATAGAAAATTCATAATTTCTAGTATTAAAACCTCTCTAATTCAAAACAAATGAACTCACCTGTCCCATGTTCCTTACTCTAACATCAATAGTAATGACTCCTGGTTTCAACGGTACCACTCGCACCGAAAGACCTTCAGCAACTGATCTCTCAAGCATATCTGTTAACAGAAAACAAATATTATACATTTGATGCGCCAAGTATTCAGTGTGGGAAACAGCTTTAGTTGCACATAAATCAATATTTCGGCAAAAATTCGGTGACGTGAAACTGATGTTTGAAAAAGCTGGATGTGACGTTACAAATACGCATTAGTTTTATTGCAACTCGTCCACTGCTTATAATAGTGGACGTGTTTCTGAATGATGATTAAATGCTCATTCAAATCTGGATCTGTGCTCGTGTCTGACGTTAAGGCGAGGTTCTTCAAGTTAACCTCTAGGAAATGTAATTTTAATGTCATTTTATTTAGAAACGGTAATGATTAAACACGTGAAAAAATTATATGTTGCTTTTGAGACCTTTCTGTAGGTACGTCGGGTACTTGTTACATAATTGGATAAAGTTCGCTCGATAGAAAAAAATCTAAACATACCCTTATTTTGTAGATTAAAATCATTTTATTTCAATATCATATCCACATTATGTATTGAAAATAACATCAAAATAAACGTCTATGATGATGTAATGTCCGTCGGGTTTAATATTGTTAATATCGAACATAATTTTCAACCCAAAATTAAATGAAATTCACGGCACAATTTACTCGCGCCTAGCTGCCACCTCTAGAATAAAAATGCACGCACGAAGAACCTCGCCTTAAGGGGTGATTTAACCAACATCAGCTATATTTTATCCGTGGAAAAATGTACGTCTGACAGTTTTTTTACCGACTTCATAAAAAGGACGAGGTTCTCAATTCGGATGTTTTTTTTTTTTCTTTTTAACGTGAAATCGATGAATACCGGCTGCACGCACGAAAAAGCATGACTCATTGTCACGTTCCGCCGAGCCGAGTGTGCAAGCGAGAGCGCGGAACAAGCGATAGAGAGGCACGATTGGCCTAAGCGTTCGGTTTGTGACGCAATGTTTTCTTATGACGTTATCACTTAAAATTATCGTCCGTGAAACGACTTTATTTTTCAAAATTGGACATTGTTAAGCAGAAAGGACCACATTGTGGTCAGGGATGAGTTGTATATACCAAAGAGGTCCTAACGGTTGGTTCTTTCACTCAGCAAAAAAGATCCGTGACACTACAAAGATAAGGTTGATTTATTAATGATGGGAACCGACCCACATGAAGCTGGGTACCTTCCGTTAATCGTTAGGACCTTTTTGGTATATACAACTCATCCCTGACCACAATGTGGGTTGAGTCCTTTCTGCTTAACTACGTCCTATTACTACTCGGGTAAAAATATCAGGTGTCGGTAATATCAGCACGAAAGCGTTTTTAGGAAGATATAAGAGATTTTTCACTCCTCTTGCTCAAAAAGACCGTCATTGTGGCGTACCAGAGCGAAGAAAAAATAGCATTTCTTCCTCTAAGGGAAAAAGTTTTTTTTTTTTTTTTTTTGTCTATCAAATTACAATGAGCCTACAAAAACGAGAAATTCTTTAGTCATAAGTAGAATAATCATGAATAAAGACTCGACTTATAACTTTTTCATAAAAAAAGAACAACATAAATTTTTTGAAAATTGAACTAAAATCGGCGATCTCTTTGGTAGAATGCATGCAATGCGTTGCGGCTGCAGAAGAAATAAAAAAAAGACATTGGCGCGAATTCTTTAGAATTTTTCTCTAATTTGCAAATTGAATTAGTGGCCGTAATTTATTTTAAATATTGTATTGGATTATTTTATTTTCTCGCAATCGTAGTGAAAAGTAGAGTGTGAGAAACGGCGCTATAAACCCATTATAACTCGGTTTCTATTTACTCCCTCGCTAAAGCTCGGAAGTAAACTACCTCGTATAAATGGGTCATTTTAGCCCCTTGTATAACAATCTACTATTTATAAGATTTCCATGAGTTACCATCAGCATGTGTAGTGTACAGCCTGGCGCCGGCTGGGTCGCGCAGGCTCCACGTGACGCGCGGCGACGGCTGCAGCGCGGCCAGTGCGCCCGCGCCGAGTGCTCCCGCTTCCACCCATACGGGGCCGGGGCAGCCTACCAGCAGGGTTTGTGTCGCTGCCTTTACGCGGACACCTGATATCGGGATTACCTATAAACGTTTTCATAGTTAAGGGCGGTGCGATAAGGTAGTCTGAAAAATTTTCATATATGTTTTGCAATTTGCTGGTCCGTGTCAGGTTGTATGTTGATTAAGGGCTTGTACACAAAACTGCGATGCGCCGTCGCGTCGTAAAAATCTACGAGCTCGGACGACGCATCGCAAGAGCTTGCGAATTGATTCCTGCGATGTTGCTTCGTCGTCGTTCATATTCCTGAGAGGTTGTTAGTGTTTTACCAATGACCCTGTATATGGTATGACATAATTATGGTAAATTATGAACTTAGAGAGTTGTATTGATTTATTTTTATGATTATAATTCTATAAATAAATATTTGATACGGCAGCTAATCATATTTAGATCAACATACAACCTGATACTGACCGCTTTCGCCTTAGACCGCTTTCACATTTAGGCGACTTTAGCAGCGCGACAGTCGCGTGTTGCAAACGCACTTGATTAAAGACTGCACAATGAGCCAGTTTGATACCAAACGATTTATTATTGAAATTCAAATGAGTCGTGTTTTGTGAGACTTAAGAAGCAACAATTACAACAGGACCCTAAAAAAGAATAATTGGCAAGAATTATGTGCATTGTTTATTCCTGATTTCGAAAAATATGAATTTATATTCGATTTTTTTAAATAAAGTGCGCCACACTGATCTAAACTGCGACGCGGCAGCCGCGCTGCTAACGCGCGGCTGTTCTTATAATGTGAAGGAATGTGCAAATGCCACGCTACTGTCGCGCTGCTAACGTCCTAATGTGAAAACGGCCTTAAAGTCTCGCATATACGAAGAGTTTCTTGAACGTCGGAAGGCAAAAATTAAATCAAACAAAATCAAATTCGAAGATGGCCGCCGCAAAATTGGCGACTTTTGCCGTGACTTGGTATTCCAAGGCTGTTAATGCCGAAAACGTAGTCTATATTCAAAATCCAAGGACGGCAGAGATAACAAAAAAGCGTGTTTAGTAATTGAAATTATTATCATGTTTTTTGGGGAATACATTGTTGGAAATCGGGCCAAATTTCGGCTTTAATGTAAAATTGTGTAATCTGTAATTTTTATGGTGTGCAATAAAGAGTATCCTATTCTGTTGTGTAGTCATTTTCACATACATCAATCATAGACACCTAGATTATTTTCATGCCAAAAATAAAACAGCCAATTTTCAAATCTATCACAACTATTTCAATGTGTAAGCAAAATGAAAACAATTTCTCAGTCAAGTAAACTAATAACTGTCCACATATCACCACAATAAAAAGTAATAAATATACGATACCTCTACTTCAGATTCAGCGCTTGCCATCTCGACATTGGCTATGTCGGTAGCCACAAGCTTGATGCGGGAAGTTCCGATTGATAAGCCGTGTACGGAACCTGATGATGTCACCTGCAAACGTAGAAATTCTTAATAATGATTAAAAATGAACGAGCGAGATAGTGTTCTTGTGATGGCCACGTAACTGAAACATTAATTTTAATTCTGATACTTATTAGTTATTTATATACAGGAAAAGTTTTTAACCAGTGCGCCAATTATGACAAATTAAACTTAAACGAGTTTTATTAATCACCTATTTCTTATTTTGATGTCTTAGTACAAAAAAAATCAGTTATCGTTAATGAAAGATGTTTATTTTGCAACTAGTTTATAGGATACACGGCGCATGCAGTGAAGCGGAACGCAGTTGTAGGTACCTACTAGCTGTGTGCCCGCGCAATTCGCCGACGTAGGTATTTAGGCAGGTTATTAATCGCTAATTTTATCAGTTTCGAACTAGTTTTTTAAGTTTAGGCCGTGACTTGAAGTTATGACGAGCGCACGCGCCCATTGATATTATTACGAATAGATTGTGTCCATATTTTGCTGATTTCAAGTTGGACAAAAAAAAAAGTATAGAACAAATAATGGAAATGTATTAATGTATGTATCTATTACGGATACTGAACCACCAAAAAAAATTCGCGCACTAGTTAAAAACTTATCCTGTATCTTTCATATTCATTTAGTAAAAAGTTGTGATTTTGACATTACAAACAGACACTTCCATTCCATTTATTTGTATGTCTTGAGCGGGGTAAATGACCGCCGCCGCCCATCAGAGGCGCTATTCACGTATTTCTAAGAACTTTCACAAACTAATATCAGTATCAATCTGTAAAAAGTTGTGATTTTGACATTACAAACAGACACTTCCATTTCATTTATTTGTATGTCTTGAGCGGGGTAAATGACCGCCGCCGCCCATCAGAGGCGCTATTCACGTATTTCTAAGAACTTTCACAAACTAATATCAGTATCAATCTGTCAAAATTTGTATAAATCGTTTACTGAGTTTTGATCGCGACTAGATTTTAAACATTTTTAATTACGGGAATTAACCTTCAGTCTGCCCGTTATCATATCATACATACCTCAACGTGACTGAGTCCTGACGTAGCTTTGTATTGTAACGCGGCGAGGTGAGGCGGGGGTCCTCCTTGATGACGTAGTTGTAGTCGCGCACCCGGCGGCACGCGGGCCTTTGATGGTACCACTTCTAGAGGCGGGAATACTAGGACCTGCAAAATATGCACGTAATTCAAAACTTATCCATTATTTCAATATACATTGTGTAGGAGTCAAGAAACGAATTCCTAATTTTTTAACATGTTTTATTTAATGCAATACTTATTTTACAAATAGTTATTTTATGTGGCGTTTTTTTTTTTTTTGGTTGAACGAAATGCAAACTCAAAACGCGTAGTCTTCGCCAATGCAGGAAGTGACGAAAAAAAAATGTGAATAAAAAAAAATCTTTGCAAGGTGCTTGAAATCTCACAAAGGTAAAAGTAAAATAATTTAATTTATATGATTTGGGGCTAAAATACAGATGTAAACAAAGCAGTTTCATGGTTATTGACGTCACATCATAACCGCAATAAAAGCGGACGTTTGAACTGTAGTAGAAAATTGTTAGAGCTTCATTTTTTTTTTTTTGAGCAACAAGTAGTAGTTGCATTTAATTTTTAATACTTTTCTTGGGTTAATTTTACTGTCTGTTATTATATAAGGGAAAAAAAATTACAACCTATTAAATAGAAGTCTCAGGAAAAATCGGAATAAATTATTCTCAATAAGCTTAGAAAGATTTGCACAAATCATTTTCAATGTAAATAAAAAAACTTCTGTATCATTGAAGTGACGACTCTTCGTCTGTGCTCATTCTATATTGTGGCAAGTTGGCTAGCTACATAAGTATGAAATCTAACAGTTTTAAAGCGAGATTCATGAATGCACATCGTTCTCATTCGGGATTGAATGGAAATTGGATAGAATAGAATAGTTATATAGAGGTATGAGGAAGAGGGTGTAAAGTTCACTCATACTCTATAGAAAAGGGAGGATCCTCCGACCGGGTATTATTTCTTGTGGACAACTGCCCAACGGTTGATGTCGGGATGTTGTATATAATGCTAGTCGCGCGGTAAACTCTGATTGCGCGATGCAGGATTTGTGACGTCAGGTATTTGATGCGTAATTCGCATGTGGCGTTGTAGATGTCGCTACAGTTACAGTAAGCTGCAAGTAATTTATTGGGGAATAAGAGTTGCCAAGAGACTTTTCTTGGACTGTCAATTTTCACCCTTACGTTCATCGATTGTTTTGATTCGATAAATATAAACCATTCAACGTCAATCGATTGCAATTTAGTTGCAACTTAAAACGGATATAAAAACTTCAATTATAATCACTCTTACCTCAACCTCAGGGCTCCAAACACCTGCGAACAGTGCCCTGACTCTCCCCGTGCCCTCTTTAACCCCGCACATGTTGCCGTCCTTCACGGTCACGTAGCCCGTGGCCCGCCACTCGGGCGCGTGGCCCACGGACAGGTACCGGTGTGACACGCCCTTTACGAGCGCTGAGATAGGCACGCACGCGCCCACGCCTACTGCACGCGATGTTGATACCTCCACGCTTAGAACTTCTTCGATGTGAACCTGTTGGACGGATTATTTTATTTTATTTATTTTAAGAAAACTTACAGCTAATACAAGTTTTTAAACTGTCATGGTCACTAATATTATTATTAACACAAACGGGATATTTACCATGTTTACTATTTGTTTTGAGTTCCCAATATTTCGGCGCTGTTGCAAGCACCATGATCGCGAAACAAATAGTAAACATGGTAAATATCCCGTTTGTGTTAATTACAGCTAATACATTCGAGAAGTCAGAAGTAATATGTAGAAGGCCAATTACAAGTTTCCACTTATATAAACTTACTAGCTTCTGCCCGCGACTTCGTCCGCGTTAAATTTCTTGTTCCCCCGACCCACCCCGTCGCAACAAATTGCCTGCCCGTGCTTTTACTTCGTTTTCACATAAACTTTCTTTAAAAAAAATTGTGTCCTAGTTAATAGGCATGTAATTCTTCCTCAAGAATTGGGCTGTAAAATGCAAAAAGATTTTTTCAAATCCAACTCGCAGTTCCAGAGATTAGCGCGTTCAAAAAACAAAAAACCGGCCAAGTGCGAGTCGGACTCGCGCACGAAGGGTTCCGTACCATCCATACAAATCCTTATCCTTACTAATATTATAAATGTGAAAGTAACTCTGTCTGTCTGTCTATCTGTCTGTCTGTCAGTCTGTATGTTACGTTTTCACACCTAAACCGCTGAACCGATCGTCATGAAATTTGGCAGAGATATAGCCTGGGATATGGAGAAAGATATAGGCTACTTTTTTACGCGATAATATAACCGACATCCACGCGGGCGGAGCAAAAAAAACGGCAAAAAATCATGTCCGTTGTATGGGAGCCCCCCTTAAATATTTTTTTTCTGTTTTTTAGTATTTGTTGTTATAGCGGCAACAGAAATACATCATCTGTGAAAATTTCAACTGTCTAACTATCACGGTTTATGAGATACAGCCTGGTGACAGACGGACAGACAGACAGACAGACGGACAGCGGAGTTTTAGTAATAGTGTCCCATTTTACCCTGAGGGTACGGAACCCTAAAAACGAACTCTTCAGCTTTAGAATAGACTACCTCGCAGAGTTGATCATTATTTTGCTGCGGAGTTATTATAAAACAGTTATATCTCCTAAGATATTCATTGAAATTAAATGATCTAAAGGCAACTTTGTTCAAAATTAAATACTTGTGATGAATAACGTATTTATTTGGATAAGGATTAATACCATGTTTATGAAAACTCCTTCGCAAATAATGCATTAATTTCGAACAAATTTGATTACCATAAAAAAGGTTATAGTGAGTCAATCTTAAAAGATAGACATATGCTGTCGCGTACTTTTTTTTTGAAAATTTAAAGAGGAACAATTCCATCATACATGATATTTGCGTAACTTAAACCGTTTACGCAGCGCACGCAACGGAAGCTCTCAAAAAGGAATATTTTTTCCCGTTTTTGCAACATTTTTCATTTATGCTCCGCTCCTTTTGGTTGTAGCGTGATGTTATATAGCCTATAATATTCCTCAATAAATGGACTATCCAACACAAAAATAATTTTTCAATTCCAACCAGTAGTTCCTGAGATTAGCGCGTTCAAACAAACAAACTCTTCAGCTTTATATATTAGTATAGATGTGTAAAATAGACAAAACGGTACAAAAATAGCGTGCGAGTTAAACATAAACACAACTGCAGAGAATAAACAAAAATAATAGTACATTACTTACCAAGGGATGTAAAAGAAAGCCCGAAATCGCAGGTACTTGTGACCCGAGCCGCAGGCAAGAGTCGTAAATCCCGATAGAGGGCTTTCTTTTTTACTGCCCGTGGTGAGTACACAATAGTGTGACATAAAATACATTACACAACAAAGTTAAACTTCAAAGAAGTACTTTTTATTTTTTTATTTGGTCAATATTTTTGAAAAAATCAAGCTCAATATCCTGGCACACCATATTGAACATTCAACATGCTCTCTACTATAGATAGTTTTCTATAAATTCCCTGAAGAGTTAGGCTGAGGTAATGCAAAGGAGATAAGTATCCAGGGTCGTCGGATATAGTTGAAGTTTAATAAGAAACCCATGAATGTTTTCGAATAAAATTTAATTTGATAAATAAACTGTTTATTATCTATTAATTAAATTATATTTTATCCGAAAACATCCATCAGTTTCCACCGAACACCATACCATTCTTAACTATAAACCTACCTCAATCAACTGTTTCTCTCCCTGAACGCACATATCAGTGACCACCAGGTCATACGACCCAGGCCCAGGCACGGTGGCCGTGAGCGTTCCACCCTCGATCTCTGCTGACACCCCTTTGGGCGCTTCCACGGCGTAACGACCGCTGCCGCCTGTGATACTTGTTATGTTGCTCACTGTCTCGCTCTCCCAGGCTATGTTCACCTAGAAAAAAATTAACAAAAATGTAGGTATTTTTCACTTCAAAGGAGCATTAGTGGGTACAGTACGATTCTAGCTTTATGGCGGCTTGGAACATGAGGCGAGTCTCTGCGCAGTAACACATTTACGTGTCAGCGGGGGGGAGGGGGGCGGTACTGTGCAGCGAGTAGCGCACTTCAGAGCCAACATAAAGTTTGACGCGTACTATACACGTATTATGTGAAACGTAACATACGTTGAAACGAACACGCCGTCCAACTATATGCACAAATTATACTTGAACCTCAGACCAAATAAAAAACCAAGACAGACCGCTGCGAAAAATACAGTGAAGCATGCCAAAACTACACCTCACTAAGTGCACACATATTTACGAAATCGGCCTCACGTCACTGTTGACAGCACTGTCTTGGATTTTTATTTGGTCTGGGACTTGAACAAAAATATAGCGTGAAATGGAACAGGTCTTATAATGAGAGCTTTTTTAAAATAACTTTAGTACACAGGGTTAATCCTTACCGCAATTAATAGACGGTAGTAAAAAAAAAAAAAAACAATAATGTGGACCATTTTTAACAGTATCCAACTAGGCAATAATAACAGCCAAATACAAAATGAAACTGATTTTGTATGAAATTATACAGTGTGGCGATTAGGTTACCACATTAATTGAAACTTGTGTATGTTTAAAATACGTAATGTAAAATACGGGATTCTACATTACGTATTTTAAACATACACAATTAAAATAACTATTAACATTCTAGCCATGGGACCTTATTTTTTGTATTAGTATTTAACAACATTAAACTTAATTTGTGATTATTTGGTAAAAATACCATAAAGTTTGTGTTGAATTGTTGATACCATCGCCCGCGCGTCTAGTCTTGTTATCAAGGATGGTTAATTTCGTGCCAATTTTTACGCTATTTATTTAGTTTGAAAAAATATTTTTTTCTATTTCTATTCAAATTGTTTATTTTATTATTTTAACAGACTGATAATAACTTGTAATAACCGCTGTACTATTGAATATGATAACCTCATTACCACTCTTTATGACAGATTATTGCTTCACAATTTCAGACATGGATAAACAGGCAATGAGAATTGAATGTTTTACCTTGATTGGATCGCATTTCAACGGCGCGACGACTCTCGCTTGAATAGACGCAGTCGCATCAGGAATGCTCGCTTTTAACAAACCAGTCCATCCAATAGCTAGGTCATCAGCTAACACTACCTGAAAACAAAATAGTATTAATAACACAGACAACGCATTTATTTTCGACTTTATATCAAGAAAAACAATGTTGATATTTGTTTGGTAGTGAAAACCGCGCGTCGGTATGCCTCGCCTGATGTGCCTCGGAGACCCAGAACTGGCCATAGGAGCGTTGGGCCACCAGCCAGGTGGATCGACGATCCGGTCAAAGTAGCAGGCAAGAGTTGGATGGGAGAAGGGCCCAAGACCGGGTAAAGTGGTGAGGCGTGCAATGGATGTGCCCTTGACCTGCGTCCTGGCCCCCGCTCGCTCCCCACAGAGCCGAGAGACTCGGCATTGCGCGACGCGCGAACAGCACGATCTAACGACTATCCCGAGAAACTCGCTCATTTCGATTTTTTGTTCCAATTTCTATTAAAAAAATCCGGATTCGATTTACAAATCCGTATTTGGAAGTCTAGTAAAAATGTGCGGATATTCGGATTACAGACTATCCGGATTGTATTCTCTAATTCCAAACAAACATGGGCCAATATCCGACCGTAATTATGCCAAACCGCGAGTTTTAGAAAAGTTTGGTTTTGTAGAGCGTACAAAGATTGCTATCACCGAGAGGAGGCCTGTGGAAACATTATAGACTGTTTATTATGAAAGATTGGTCTTTCAACCCACGCCACATGCCACGCCACTGTTACATAAAATAATTTGTCCCTCTGTATATAAAGGAACAAAAGCCCAGATGCAAGATGGTTATGTATCGAAATGCATGAAAACAACAAACTGTTTGAAATAACTTATATTTATAAAAATATATCTCCTCCATACAACATCAAACGGTAGCCTTTAGGAGTCTACCGCAATAATAAATTATGACATCAAACCCTTACAATTTAATTTAACATGTAAAGTAGGTGACTATAATTGTAATTATCGGATTTTTTATGCAACTTGATCAAGAGTTGTCTAAATATTTTCTGGCCAGTAGTATCAGCCCCGAATAACTGTATGTTTGAACCCAAGCAGGTGCTTGACTTTGTGTAATTTATATCATCACCACTGCTCTCAAAACGGTGAAGGAAAACATCGTGAAAGAACCGGCATGTCCTAGAACCGAAAATTCGAAGACATGTGACATCTACCAACCCACACTGGGCTCGGTAGATAACGGCATACTCCCTTTCATTAAGAGAAGACCTGTGTCCTAGCAGTGGGAACATTATATGCTGATAATCAATGCATACTAAATACGCAATATCTTCTCGTCCCACATACCGCAGTGTCTCAAGACGAAAGTCTTTGACCAGTGCGTGTTGCCAGTGTCGACATATGGCACTGAAACGTGGTCGCTCAAAATGGGCCTTATTAGAAGGCTAAAAGTCACCCAAAGGGCAATGGAGAGGGCTAAGCTTGAAGTTTCCCTACGTGGTCGAATCAGAAATAAAGAGATCCGCAGGAGAACCAAGGTAACTGACATAGCTCGAAGAAGTGCCAAACTTAAGTGGCAATGGGCAGGGCACATTTCGCGCAGAACAGATGGCTGTTAGGGCCGAAAGGTTCTGGAGTGGCGACCGCGTACCGGAAGACGTAGCATTGGAAGGCCTCCCATAAGGTGGACCGATGACCTTATGAAAGCCGCAGGAATCCGAATCAGGAAAGCCGAGGTGGCGGTGCTTGGGGGAGGTCTATGTCCAGTAGTGGACGTCTTTCGGCTGAAATGATGATGATGATGAATGCATACTTACTTGATAATACTTATTCGGCACAGGTACAGGCACGTACTCAGGATGCGGTTCAACAAACAATCTGTTAGTAGCCTTGTACTGTAACCCGGGGTGATGAGGTTCAATTTCCCATGACATCTTAGGACCGTTCTCGTCAAGAAGTTCGCGACCTATCGCGTCTAGGAGTGTCACTTTCACTGATAACTCTTGACCAGGACGAAGCCAGATTCTGTAACAAAATTATGTTTTTATAATTTTCACTATTAACATTATATACTGTATTAAGTTTCACAGAACTTACATTCTATGGAATTAAGTTATTTTTTATGATTTTTTGACGTTTTGTTTTTATCAGTGCTATACCCAAAGTCACTAATTCAGATAATTTATGTAAACAAAGTAATGTCAAGAAATATCACTGTCAAAATGACAGGACCCTGGTGCAAAACAATTTATCCCGCTTTATTGTAAATATATCATCTATAAAATTAAAGTGAATTAATTATAAGAACTATGCAAACAACATATCGTGCCAAACAATGCTTTGTGTAGTGTCGGAGACACGGCATATAATCGTCATAATCAGCCATTTTAAGTCCACTGCTAGACGTAGGCCTCCCAAAATCGATTTCCACTCGAAACAGTTTACAGCCGTTTTCATCTAACATGTGGCTAGAATATGCTTCTTACGAATAATAATACTTACTAAGAATAAAAGTCAAAGGGAATTTGAAAGAACTTATGACTTTTATTTTTTATTCACAAAAATCAGGCACAGAAAAATCATCAGTCAGAACCAGTAATGCCATCCCACCATTATCGACAAAAAGTTGCACTAGAACCAATTATTTTGATCGATAATAGCACTTCCCTTCCACTTATTAGCCTTATGAACAGACTTGTCAGGTCATAAAGCTCGCAAGTGTGAGAAAGAGAGCGCATAAGTCGCTGTCTCGCTCCTAGAATGTTTTTATATACTAAACATACTACTTACTTGGGTGGTATAGAACAGTTTCCAGGAGTATCTGGTGGCTCGAGTCGTACTCGGGACACGTGTGGAGCGCATCTAACGTCAAGCGATACTGATTCCCGTTCTTCGTCCGTTTCCGATGTTAGTTCTAGACGGGACTCGCCTTTCTGTGAAAGATTACAGTTGTGATATAATATTATGGTGGACAAATACAGGTGAAACATCTAAATTGTAGTCACCCATCAGCCAATAATGACTTTTTTTTTTTTTTTTTTAATTGCCTCCGTGCGACGCGGGGCTTATCGGTATATTAATAAAAAGGAAAAACACTAACCCTACGGCATTTGAAGGTGAACAGTTGAACATCAGGGTATCTATGAGGCGGCGGCCCGTCACGTGCGGTGATCTCGGCCACTCGAGTGTCGTGGGATTGTGGAACTAGCGCTTCGCCCTCTGCTAGAATCTGTGGGAAATAACGTTGGGTTAGTAACAGTTATTATGAGACAGTTGTTATTCTATCTATATTTTGTTTTAAAAGGGTGTCCGTGGAGTTTCTTGCCTATTCTTCTCCATAGGAACCTATTACGCTTTGGAATGGGAAATGACTTTATCTTTCTGAATGACCGACCCCTTGACAATTCAAAAGTGCCTGTACTTGGTTTATTTGAAATAAATGCTTTGAGTTTGAGTCTGAGTAAACTTTGAGTTTTGAGTCTAGTTTGAGTCTGAGTTTACTTTGAGTTTGAGTCTGAGTTTACTTTGAGTTTCAGTCTGAGTTTACTTTGAGATTGAGTCAGTTTCAGTCTGAGTTTACTTTGAGATTGAGTCAGTTTCATGAATATTAGAGATACGTCTGAGGGACGTGTCATCCACCAGTGAACGAACTTACAGTCAACTATCTCAATCAAGATCAAATTTAGGGGCAACTAACTCAATATCATTAGTATGCCCATGGAAATACTGAAATTTACGGATTATGTAATTTTGAAGAAATATTTTAATGTATGAATAAAGTATTTTTTACAAGTTTTCATTTAACATGCCTTGTATAGTTAATGATATACAACTGTACAGGTGAAGAGCCAGGAAATATCGCATAATGGTGTGGACACAGAGAGCTAGGAGCTGCAAGTGATATAGCCGATACGTCTGCGAGACGTAGACACGTCCGCTAGACGTAGACACGTCCGCTAGACGTAATACTTACCGGGAGTGTAGCGCCCGGCAATGCAGCGGCGTTAAGAGGCCACAACAAGCTAGGGGCCGCGCGCACTGCCACGCGCGTGGTGTCGCCGACACGTCCGCGAGACACGCGCACTGTGGACACACCGCGAGTACTCCATGCACATTCTAGTACGCAGCACGCACCATCTGCAGTAAAAAAAGGTAAATATAAATAGAGTATCGATAAGAAACTGGACTACTCTATTCTAACGCACTGCATATCTTTTTTACGAACATACTCTTCAAATCAAATCAAATAAAAATATTTTATTTCACATAAACCTACATGGGCACTTATGAAACGTCAGAAGCTAGGTGCACGGTTCCAATTAGTCGTTTCCTATGGAGAAGAGCCGGCAAGAAACTCCACAGTTACTCTTTTAAAAATAATTGGCTTTACAATATTATCAAATAACATTGTTAATAGGTATGGGAGGACAGTGCAGACCTTTCAACAATTACCAGGTACTTAACAAAATAGAAAAGTGCCAGCAAATCTACACTCTACTAGGCCTACAACGTTCTCACATTCACAAAATAGAAAATAATCTATGTAAAAGAGATTCAAATGAAAACCTATTCAATCCAAATGACGTGATTGCAATTACAACTACAGTAACAAATCTGAATAAATATCATGTCCACAAAAGCCAATTCTTATTCTTCCTCGAATTAAGAAGTCATAAATACGTCTGAGAGACGTAAATGTTGAATTGTCATACTAACCCATAGGTTGCATCCAGTTTGCTACGGTAACATTCTGTGGTTCTGGTCCTTCCAGTAAAGTTACAGCGAATGATCCGCAGTTGCATCTGCGAAAAATAGAAGTTGAAGCTTACATCATTTATATCTTTCAGACAGTTTAAGAGGGCTGTCTCGGATCCACTAAAGCCACTCCTTTAAAAAAAATATTATCTCGTGACTCAGAAGGAATTATGAAAAACGGCTCAATCAGCTGCCTCGGTAAGTATGTCTATAATTTTCTAATTAATTTGATAAAGTTTCATATTGAGACACGAAGCAACAAAATTCGATCTAAAGAAAATCGGCCACATTCCTCTAGATCGTATTTTGTTGCTTCGTGTCTCAATATGAAACTTTATAAAAGGTATTAGAAAATTATAAACATACTTACTGAGGCACGCTAACAACCTTGCGGGACTGTATTACTAAAATCATAAACAACGACTTTTGTGTTTATGACTTTTAACAAAACGTCAAAGTCGGTGTCTTTGGATCTGTATTTTAGTTTTTTGCCACCGACTTCCGAAATTAAAGTTACTTTTTCACTTTGTAGTGTTTTTTTTTTTTTTTTTTCTCTTGTTTAAAAGTTTTATAGTAAATGTATTGTTTTGTTAAAAGTCATAGACAGAAAAGTCGTTGTTTATGATGTTAATAATAGTCCCGCAACGTTGTTAGCGTTTTACCAATAACCCTGTATATGCCAGTCGCGCAGAAAACTCTGCTTGCGCGATGCAGGATTTGTGTGACGTCAGATCTTTGATACGTATTTCGCATGTGGCGTTTGTAATTTAAACTCTATGTCAATTTTCATAAGTCACATGACGAGCAATCGAAATTTGGAACAGCCATAGTTTTGTTTCGAACATTGTTTTATCATCATTGTTTCCAGGAATATTTGATCTTGCGGGAAACAAGGATTAGTACTGATGCTCAACTTTAATCTCAATGAATACGGGGTTATGGTAATTTACTTACGTATGAAAGTTGAACAGTTCGCCGGTTTCAGGGTTTGTTGCTGTAACTGCAATGTGCAGATGATGCGGCTTACCAACGCGAGCGTAGCCTGAACTTGATACTTGAAGCATCTCGAAGGGTGTTGATAAAACTCTGTAATAGATTTATTCATTTAAACACCATAGGAAAGGGATGACTAAAAAAAATTTTGTCCGTCATGTAGATTATTAAAAAAATATTGGACACGTATTTTTTCTTTTTTTACGTAATCAAAACATTACGGCGATACATTGAGTTCAAATGTGGCATGACGTCACTTCTCAGTAGATTTTATACGTAGCTGTGACGTAACGAGCCTCCACTCCCCAAGTTTAATGTGTTTTATCTAAGTCATTTTTTATTAATATGATAAAGCAAAAAATACGTGTCTAATATTTTTTTTATTATCTGATTGACGGACTAAATAGTTTTTCTTTTTTTTACCCAGGAATCATCCCTATTGTGTTCTTGAACACTAAAGTTATAAGGGGTACTGGGCCAACTATGTACTTTAATCTTGAAGAAGCCACCAATTCAGCTTATTTACAGATTAATCTAGCATTAATCAACTTGTTGAAGTGAAATTTTGTTTAGCCGCGTTGAGCGATTTTTTGTAGGGGAAAAACTTGTGGGGTTCGGGTCACCGAAATGCGCGACATGCTCGTGACGTGTCGCCACTGTCAGTTATTCCAATTTTATTAGTTTTTACTTCTGTCGGTAGTCCTTATTGACTGTCTATTTTTTATTATACAGCGTGTATCAGAGAGGTGTGGTCATATTTAAGGGTGTGGTACCCACGGTCACATATAAACGTATACATAAGCTGATCTCGCATTTTATAGGATTTCTGTACAATGAGAGGTCAGCTCATTCTGGAAATGTATAGCTTAATATGTACAGAGGCCAGCACATCAAGCTACACGAAACTGTCTCCAAAGGATTTTAAACTTTAAAATGTTAATAATTACGTTCAAAATCGAACGACAAAATTTGACTATGGTAACTTGATGTGCTGGCCACCGTACAAGCCATCAAACTGACCAACTTTCTCCATCGAACAGGATTTTTGAAAATTCATCGCCTAATATATTTAAAAGGGGATGAGAGATTTTATGGAAAGGAAATTGTTCTGCATCCATACATCGTTCGCCCCAGAACCAACAGAAAAGGAAAATTACTTTGCGTGTTCTAAATTACAAGTATATGCCCATGAAGACAAAGTTTAATGACGGACAACTTGCAGAAAGGATTTATTTCAAAAGAAAACAAAGATTTTGAGGTTATATTTAGTAAGAAACAATCCTTTCAATACTTCGAAATACATGCTAATAAATTCATGCAGTTAAGCTAAGAGAATCAGAAAAGCATTTAAGTACTTACCTAAGTACCTATTAGGTATTTGGTAAATCTAGTTTTTGTATTAAAATAGGTAGGTAAGTAAATAAGTACTTCTTTATTTAACTTCAATGCAAAAGACTTTATCCTAATGTTTTTTTTATTGTATTTATTTATACTTAGGTACGAAGTCATATTACCTCATGTATGTTAGTCATGTTACTGAAAGATTGGACATCACTAATTGTTATATTTAATCTAATTGTCAAAGATGGCGGCTTATTTTACGTGATGTCGATAGTCGCTCTTTTAATTGTTCATCATGGAACGCAGAATGTCCGTTTCATACAGATATTCGCAATTAGTCTAATAAAATATATTTATAATTATTATGTAGGTCAGATGTTTGTTGGTCCTGGGGCCATTTCCGACGATGCCCTTTGTCATTTTTACGATGGGAAATCTTATCGAGCACACGGCGAAAGTCGAATAATTAATTCACTTGAGTAATTTGACATGTGCTAGCTGTCACTTTGTGTAATAAAATGGTCATATTTATTGTAATGGTCATAAGTGTAAAATAAATGTATAATATATGTATTGTATAAGTGTAAAAGTCTAGAATACAATACATATTTCCTTATTATTATTTAACAACGTGACAGCTAGCACCTGTCAGTTTCCTACAGTGAATTAATAATTCGACTTTAGTAAGAAATATAAAAGTTCATTCTTAGTAAAAATACCACCATGATCAATTTACCTTCCAATAGCCTTCACGTGAGGGTATTTCTTCAACTGCACTCGTACGCCGATCTCGCCGGTCCCTCGGATCGTCACAACGCCGTCGGACGTTAGAGAGAGAGGTCCTGGTGCTATCTCGCTCTCTATCTCCGACCACACGACCGGCTCGTCGCCTCCACCGATGTGTTTGAGTTTTATTTCCCTGGAAACAAAATTAATATTTATTATTTATTTATTTATTAAAACTTTATGCACAAGTAAAAAATACTGTACAAAAGCGGACTTAACGGAAACGACGGAATATTAACTGTTGTTTTTAAATAATTTAACACTCTTGTACAGTAGGGCGTCGCTAATTCGGATAGGCAAAAAACCGGCCAAGTGCGAGTCGGACTCGCGCACGAAGGGTTCCAAAAAATCAACTTAAATAATTGTTTTATTTTAATTTAATTGTATTTATTTTTAAAGTGAATATATAACTAAATATTCTGTGAATATTTCAAATGTCTTCCTGTTTTTGCCGTTATCAATATCGAGCAAAACGAGCAAAAAATCACGTTTGTTGTATGGGAGCCCCTTTAAATATATATTATATTCTGTTTTTAGTATTTTTTGTCATAGCGGCAACAGAAATACATCATCTGTAAAAATTTCAACTGTCTAACTATCACGGTTCATGAGATACAGCCTGCTGACAGACGGACAGCGGAGTCTTAGTAATAGGGTCCCGTTTTACCCTTTGGGTACGGAACTAAAAACAAGCCCATGGCGGATTACCGACGCGTCCGGATTGTGGTCTTTAATATTTTAATAGTAATACAACACAAGGTTAATCTTAAGTTTCTTGAATGAATTATCGAAAAACAACAAGTGAGACAAGACAGATAATACATACAAAAGTACATAGTAGAAAATTACAAATATGTAAGAAATTTGCGCATTTAACATGAAGTTAATCAAAACGTAAGTTTTCTCCCGCCGCGCCGCCCCACTCGCCCTACCGGATTACAGCTATCACCGAAGAAGCGGGAGTCCGATTAGCGAGGCCCTACTGTATTAACCATAGATCAAGCAGTTGTATGGTACACCAGTAGAAATACCGGTGTACCATACACCTCTGCTTGACCCACGTGACCAATTAGGGATTAACATAACTAGCGGGGCCTTTAACTAGGCTTTTACCGATAAATTCCTAATGAAAAACAGCTATATCAAATTGCCCAACCTGCAGAGCTAACTCTGGGCCGCAAAGGGTTTTAATCTGGCCCGGCAACTACATTATGAGTTATGAGGTATTGGTCCCAGAAATTATGTGCTAGCGGTCGTGTACGTTTAGAGCCATCTATGTTCTATGTTAGAGGGTTTGGTTTCCGCACTTAATCCTTCAGATGGACCATTGTGCGTGGGCCATGGCGGCCGTCGGTGGTTATTCCAATCAGCCCACCTCTCTCCAGAAGCTAATCACGTCTCCTGGTCTGTTCAGAATGTCGGTGAACGATCTGGGATCTGCCCCGAGAGTTTCTGTTCTAATCTGGGTAACGCCTGTGCATTCAAAGAGTACATGAGCAACGGTTTCCTTCACTTCCATGCAAGCCCTGCACAGAGGGCTGTCCGTTATGCCTATTGTGTGGAAATTTTTGTTTAGCGAGCAGTGTCCCTACTACCATCCAACCAACCGCCTACTATATAAGGATGGCATAACCTCTCTGGACGTTTAGGGACATTGTGAACTTTATTAACTAAATATAACCACATTCGAATTATTGTAACATAAAAAAATGCGCTGGGATCCACGATTATTTTCACGGTGTGCAGTAGCATTTTAGCCTTCGAAGATTCTTATGATAAAATGCAACTTAAAAAAAAATGCATTTTGTTTTATTCTGGACCCCTGAATTCCCTACGCCTTTCCGGCCCCTGATGAACAAGATGAACAAGAGAGAAAATTTATTATAATAAAAATGTTAAAAATATAGAAGTAGTTACTTACTGCACAGTGTCTGTCCATGCTACATTGATTTGTGGTGGTACAACTTCTAACGGATCCACTGCAACGGCTGTGACTTGACCTTCCACCTAGAAGGAAAATTATAATTTTAAAGTCACATCTAATAACAAACTGACACCAAAACAGAACTAAAAATGTATATGATAATTAATTTAAATACTTAATTTGTAGCAACACATAAAAAAATAGTACGAAACGTGTTTCATAAAAAATCAATTGTAGGCCTCACAACGCGCGAGCGCGTGATGTGCTCTACCATGTGACAGTTTTCCAAAATAATATGGTATCCATAAAAAAGTTATGTTTTCATAATTAGATATATTAAATTATAATGTGAATATATTTTTTATTAATTTACTTTAGTATTTACAACAAACAAAATCTACACTAATATTATAAAGAGGAAAGATTTGTACCTATTTTTGTATGTTTGTATGTTTGTAATGAATAGGCTCAAAAAGTACTGGGCCGATTTAAAAAATTCTTTCACCAATAGAATGCTACATTCTTCCAATTTGACATAGGCTACATTTCATTTTGAAAAAAATTAGGGACCCTTGGTAAAATTTGAACAATGTAACCGAAGGTGTAGAAAAATGAGTCTTAAAATGATAATTGTCTACCCCGTGCGAAGCCGGGACGGGCTGCTAGTAAGTTATAAAAAAATATACGCACCGCCGTCCATTGCTCTATCCGTTAGTGAGTCTTTACGTTTTAGAAAAATATACACTATGGTTTGAAATAAATCCTTTTGAATAAGTTTCCATTCATCCTTAGGATGAACTGCTGTTATCAAACTCATAACTGGTTAAAAGTAATAAAAAATAGAGCATACCTCCGCGCGTTTGCGCTAAAGGCATGCAAAAATTTCGTATATATACAACATTATTTTTAGTATATGCAAAACCTGAATATAGTTTGTTCAGAATAAGTAACTGAATCGATTCCAATAGTTTTTACACCATGTTATATTTTTTCCCAAAAATATTTAAAAAAGGTTACAAGTTGGACACCGAGCGACACTAAGTACCTATCCGCACTTGACCATTACGACAAAGTCCAAAGCCTGCAAGTGTGATGGAAAATGTTATCACCAGTTAATTACAATAAAATCGTCGTACGATTAGATACCTACTGCCAAATTAATATTATTATTAATGAACGCAAGGCGCGGGCGGCGCTGGTGTGCCGCGTGGTGAGCATGTTTTTGTACGGACAATCAGGTAACATAACAAGCTTATAACTTTGTTATTTTTCATGATACAGTTTTGAAATTTTGTACATAAATTCTTTACATAAAAATACTAGACACGTGTTTCGGGTTTCGCATAAACTAAAATTAATGTTGTATATATTCTTTTAAATGAGTACTTCCTCTATTTTTTACAGTATAATAAAAGCGTGTGAGGCGTACACTTTTGGAATTTCCAATTTTTTTCTATTTTGCTTTTAATATGATGTGATCCGTACAATCCATTCTCTCTATCTATTCGTCCATTAGTGAGCTTATAATTATAACTCTTGAAATATATTATTTGGGTAGATTAGTAACACAGTTAAAAAGATATAGGTCTTTAATGCCATACCTTTCGCGAAATTGTCCTCCCAGCGATAGAATGCAACCTCGCAGTGATAGTCAAGGAGCCTGCATTCCGTGCTACCGCATCAGTCAAGGTCCCATTTTCGGTTGACCGCAACAGATCAACATTGGCTTCTCCTTCCACCGCCAACCTTATCAGAATCTGATCACCAGCCGTCAACGCATGTCCTTTATCATCTAACACAATACAGTGTACTACAAATGTTTCTCCTTTTATGAGTAAGCTTGAAGGACGTAAGGTCACTCGAATGCTGTGTGCCGCTGCGACAGTAAGCGTTGCCGTGGCAACCTCAGTGGCTCCTGACATGAGGTAGACGTTCGTTGTGCCTATCTCTGTGCCTCTGACTAGGCTGATTGTGTCTTCTAGTTGAGCTATGCTGGTGTCTGGCACTTTTAAGTAGTACATAGTGTCAGCGATATCTTGCACGGTAAGGCGGCCTGCGCGTGCGCGGACGACTCTAGAAAATAAATATTGTTATTATACCTTTTTAGAAGTTCAAATTGATTTATTGTATTTGATAAATTTTAACATTCGGTCACAATTTTCTAATTATTCATTCTCTAATTTTTAATGTTCTGACCGCCAAACTAAAAACGGTTTTATTGAGCCTTGTTTATTTATGTCTAAGAATATAATAAAGATTATGTATCTTTATTATATTCTTAGACATAAATTACGACATAATTAGTTCCAGCCGAAACACAATTTTCAGCCGTAACCGAAACCGTAACCGATTCTTCGGCTCCTCATCTAGTTTCGGCCGAAACTTATGAAATTCAGAAAAAGTTAGTTAAAGTGATATTAATATTCTGAAACTCTTCGTTTTTGGTAGATTTGTTACAAATAATTTGATTTGCAATTATCAGATTTCTTTTATCCAAAGAAAAAAAATACTTTTGACAGATTGTGCGAAAAAATTAAATTAATTGAATTTATTAATTTTTCAGATACTCGATTCAACTCTAAACACCGCATAATTTTAGCATCAGCGATTTAATCGCTTTTCGGAAGCTCGATATTGAATTTTTTGGCGGAGAGACAAAGCATTGTCGCTAAGTAACAATGCTTTATCTCTCCGCCAAACAATTCAGGATTGTTAGAAAACGCAGTTTTCGATCCGTACTGAAGCGGAACGAGTCGCCAAAACGCGATGCAGCGTCGAAGTAGTCGCTGCAACATGTGATTTTGCTATTGTGACCGGAAGCAGAATCGCTAAGATGCATCTGCTGTTAGTTGCCCTTCGAGCTTGTATCAATCTTCCAGAAAGCAAATAAATCCTTACTCGCCGATACTAAAACCAACATGTCTCCTAAGAACCTAAATGCCTTTTATTTATAAGTAAACGCTTATTTTTTGGGATTTTTACAAAAAGGGTGAACGTTAAAACGGGACCTTATTACTAACTACTCGTTTAACTTACTATTCGTTTTCTATAAAAACCGACAGCTCACGAACGCCAGTTTCGAACCGAAGATTGGACCACTTTTTGACCGAAACCGAAACCGAACCTTTGATCAGACACTACATATAATTATGTATACATCTTGCTACCATACTGGACGAAGACGTACATTGAAACATAAGATGTAGTTGAGGATTTAAAATTGCGTCGCCTACAACAGATTTTTTGTTATTAGCTAGCTACCTAGAATTTTTTGTGATTAGTTCCCATACATATAATTAAGATTTAAAAGGCATTATAAACTTACCTGTATCTCAGCGTATCACCAGGCGCGATGCTTGCCGTAGCAGGCATCAGCACGACACTGGCTATAACTTGCAAGTTGAAATCCGTGCATATGTCATCAAGACAGACGGTGACTCGAGACTCGCCCATAGCCTGACCGTATAGCAGGACAGAGTGGGAGCGCAGACCTCGGGCTTCGAGTTCAGTGACCCCGCGTGGCGCTTCGTAGTCTGTGTCCCGCCATCTGACTAGCCTGGAGAAATAGAAAAGAGTTTTAATGGGAAGCAGTCATAGAATTACGGTCTATAACAAAAGTCAATGAGTAAAGAAACAGAACAGAGACAAAGCTTCGTACAACCGTGCTATGATAGGTACACTACTACAAGCACGAGGCGCGTGTGTGCGTACCACTGGCGGCTTCGTCGCGTACGAACAGAAACCAGTTTATACCGGCTCGGCCAATTGAATCGCTCAGGGCTGCACGTACGCGTCGCGCGACGTGTGTGTTAACGTTTCACGTATTCATTTAATATTAGCCCATGAGTACAGAGTAATAGTGTTTTAATATAAAAAGTGTAAATATGGTTGACTGTACGGTGTATAAACAATACATAGTTGAAGGTATAAAACTGAACTTATTTATAATTTATTATTTTTAATTTGTAGTACATTGAAAGGTACCGCAACATCGAAGGCAAACTCAACCCGGTGGTGCAAAAAGTTTTGATATTGATTGTTAATGGTTTAGTGTTTTTTTTTTTTTTGTAAGTGGCACAGAATAGGTACCTAACTTTCTCATAAATGTTGCATTCAAGAGCAAATCGAACGACTATTTGAGAACTTTTTTTACAATTGCATCTTACGTGCCTATTTGAAATAAATGATTTGACTTTGACTTAAAAATAACTCTCACTTACTGCATAGTGCATAGTCAACTAGCTTACATAACTGCAAAGTTGTATGAAGTAAGGAGTGACAGAATAATAAAATGACATGGATTATGAACTTACGTAACTAGAAGATCTTCACCAACATTGCTGCCAAGATTCTCTATAGTCCATGTGAAGCTTATTCCTTCCAGAGTTGAAAATGTGTTTCCTAGAAAAATTCAAAAGTATGTTTGTGTAAAGCTTTGAAAAACAAAAAAAAATACTAATAGAATAGAATAGAATATAATAGAATATATTCTACTAAATGGTTTATTTTTATTTTACATGTCTGCCTGTTTTTTGTCCTTCTTAAAAACCCAACCACCACAACCCATGTAGGATCACCTGTATGTCTGTCTGTCCATCTGTCACAGCCAATTTGCTCTGAATCTAATGGACCGGTTAAGTAGAAATTTGGAAATTTGGTATACATATCAATTCATGTGAACCAAACAGGAACGAGATAATTAAAAAAAAAAAAAATTGAATATGGCGGTCACTTTTGGGAGACAAGTAAGATTTTTTTAAAAGTTTTGCGCACTATACCATTTGACATAACAAATGTAAGGGCTTACTGTGAGGGTCTCAAGTATATTTTTTTTATAATAACAAAATATAGTTATTTAAGGCTTTGACTGCCAGACAACAGACACAATAGAAAAACGATTGTTAGCGGTCACCGGTGACCACGGAGGCAGTCAATGGGGTAAGAAGAACCTTATCTCCTTCTCTCTCTCTCCTTATATCTTATCTCTCTGACTTAAAAATAAATTACAAGAAAACCTATAAAAAGTCTATGGTCTTAAAATACCATGGTAAATCTCCCAATATTGTGCATACAAACTTACATTTGCATTTGTAATGTATAGGTGAACATGTTTTTCAACTACAATGTTAACTTTGTTCTTGGGATAAATTCATCCCAACTATGGAACCCTTCATTGTGCGTGGTCCAACACGCACTTGGCCAGTTTTTCCTTTAAGGTTGGAACCCTAGAGGTTCCTAAACGCAGATGAATCAGTTTCTTCTAATATTATATTGAACATACCTTGATCATCATAGGCAACAACTTCAAAGGCCTCTGGTGCTTCCTCTAGAAACAGGTTCCATGTTGTACTCACAACTTTAAGAGACCTTATCTTGTCTATGTCTACATCTCCTCGGAGAATCTGGACAAAAGAAAGAAATTACTCTAGCTATGCTTAGGCTGGTGCTCATGATTAAAACTTGTGTACAATGTATTTTTTTTTTTTTTTTTTTTTTAAATATTGTGCGATCGGTTTGACAAGCCTTTAACAAATTTGTTGTGGGAGATTATTGACAGGAGACAGCCGTTCCTCCAGTGAGAAAGCTGTCTCATAGTAAATTGGGATTTGAGTGAACAAGGTCGCATATATGTTGTCTTTTGAGCCTTCTCTCATTAATTGGTTCACATAATGCTGATGCTAGGGTGTTAGTATGAGCTTTTATACGATCTTTGTATGCTTTTGCTCTGTGTTCGACTTCCTCCTTAACAGTTTTCGTTTCTGTGAACTCATGCAATTCACTGGTTCTGATAAATAGAGCTGCATTTGTTATCAGTTTGAGTGCTTTATTTTGATATTGTTGTAAAATCTCCACATTAGAGTTTTTTGCTGTTCCCCATAACTCAATGGAATATGTCCAGATCGGCCTGATTATAGTCTTATAGATGAGTATCTTATTTTCCATGTTGACGTGCGATCTTCTGCCTATTAGTCAGTTTAGGTTTCTGATTTGTTTATTTGTCTACTTATTTGTCATATAATGTGCAACAAGTGCAGTGGTGGTCTTGATGAGTTCTAAGTCGTAGGTGCGAACCTAGATAGGCGCTATACTTTGCATAAATTATTTCATCACCATTGCTCTCAAAAGAGTGAAGGAAAACATCGTGAGGAAATCAGCATGTCCTAGAACCACAAATTCGAAGACATGTGACATCTACCAACCCGCAATGGGCCTGCGTGTTGGAACACGGCCCACTCCCTCTCACCGAGAGGATGCCTGCGTTCCAGCAGTGAGTGCAACAAGATTAAAATAGCGTTCAAGTGAAGAGACGATTGATTAATGATTAAGTTACAATTTCCTGTACTTCAAAATACCAAACATAACATTGAATGACATAAGCATCACACAGTTATCAGCTGTTTACAATACATACACATTGTAATGTTATCTACAAACATATCTGATAAGGTGATAATTCAATTTACTCAGGTAAATAACAGTTTTCAATGAAAATAAGATGCAGTTTCCCGCCTTTTCGAGAAGCTTCACTATACCTCGCCAGTGTTAACTTCCTCGGCGAGAATGATCACTGAGCCGGGTGGTACACATGACTTGGAGACTGAGACGCGCGCCGCTCGTGAACAGTGGCCTATAGCATTATCATACAGCGGCTCCAAATCTATGATGTCATCGCGAGACAAACTCCTGCAAATAAAACACTTTACGTAATGTTTCTGGACAACAAACGGAAAATAAATGAAACGATTTATGTGCTCTGCTAAAACTTACCATGTGTAACAGCCTCCCTCAATGATTTCAAAGGTAAAATTGATATACAAATCCTCGAACCAAGGCAACAACACCCTTGGAGTGTTTATTTTAGCTCCATCACATGTGCACCCGAATAAACACAGTAGCGATAAGAAAACAGCAGTCTTCGTAATCCCCATGATATTATTTTGGTAAATACATCAATACGAACAAGTTATTAAACCTTTATTTTGAAAATCTAACCTATTCTAGATCGGCGAATCGCGCATTTCATTCAAACTTTTGACAGTTGTCTACAGAAGAATTAGAGTGAAACCACAAGACTTCGACTATTATTAGACCATTGATAAGCCATTGATTGAATTGAGCACAGACATATAAAGTTTATATTGTCTGTGGAATTGAACATAGAATCTTGCGATTCAATAACTAAACGAAAATGTGATGAGCAGTGATGCCAGAACGTCCCAAAAGGGACGATTTTTGTCCGTTTAGACATCTTTACGTCCCTTCGATGTCCGTTCATATATTCAGTCCCTTTTCCGTCCCTTTTCAAATAGCCAACTACAATCATTTACTTTCTTATTACAAAAATGCGTTTAAAATGCAAATAATAAAACGCAGTTTTAAAAATTACAAAAATGCACGCAGTGATCCGTATCGCTTGCCTGAACCTTCCATGCACACAAACAACCACAATCATTCGGTTATTCAGCTGAATTCATAACATACGAGAGTTACTACGATGCTCGTCGGTGTTTAATTTGAAATTGAGTTTTCATTTTGCGAGTTTCCGAGTTCAGGAATTAAGGATGTCGTGAAGATTGAGCCGACCAAAGACATGCAAAAAACAAAATTAAAATCTTGAACATCTTAATTTTTTTTTTTTTTTCACTTTTTATTTGTCCTAAAAATATAACAGTACTCACACAAATTAATATTTCTCGAGCCGTCCTTTTTGTCCAAAAATCGTCCCATTTCAGATAGTGAATCGTCCGAAAGTCGATGCAGGTACTGGCAACACTGGTGATGAGCGCCTATCATAATATGGTGGTAACCGGATCAGCCGTATCAATGTTAAGGGGCCACCAAGTTACAGGGGTCTTACGCGTAAAATATTAGCCAAACTCAAATTCTTATAGATAAGAGGCCCGTGATGAATAACTAATGAAAATATAAAAATTAATTTAGGTAATTAGTTTATGACTTACAAAGGCTTTAGACCACATTCTGTTCCCACAGACAAACCGTGAAAACGGTTTTGCGGGGCATAGTTTTTGTTTTAAGATTTCTGTAAGTTTGTTAATAAATACTTAATAATAAGAATAAAATGCATATTCAATTCTCAAACCCTCACATTCATTCAAAATCACACAGAAGATCTAAATCTAAGTTATCCTAGTCAGGATGCTCCAATTTTTTAGCTCTCTTCGCTCGCTCTTACTACTTACTACGTATTTACTTAGTAAGCTCACGATTACAGAAACCTTGAATCTTTCGAGTCAGGATGCCAGTTTATTAATGTTGAAAAAAAAAAACATTATCCTCCCTTTGAGCTCCGCCGCAGTTTGTTTTATTTTTATTAAAAAACTTAGCATATTTTACAGTTTGGTTTTAGCTGTATGAACCTCTCAAGGTGCACTGGCGAGCCGTTCATTTGATTTTCCCAAAAATGTTAATTACTAAAGATACATAAAATTCTTTACAAAAGGCCCCCAACAAATTTTAATACCTATATATAGGGCCCCTTTAGAACTAGTTACTCACTGACCGACCCAGACACTGACCGACCCAGACGACCCCACTACTCTCCTCCAGGAGAGTCGTAGGGAAACTAGTACAGTTCGCAAAATAAGAGCACACAATACACGATCGTCATTCCGACCTCGCCGCCGAGGCCCCGCGCGAAATCCCCGACTAACGAATAGTCCTCCCCGACCCTTGACTGTAAGTGAAGCGCCAGCACGCGTTTTAGCTGAGCAGCATGTAATCCAAACTCCCCACGATAATAATCAAAACACTGATTTTATCCAGCCACCGTCGCGGTCGGTCCCTTGCCACCCTCCCTCCGACTCAGCTGCCCTAAGCCGAGGTTCGTACCCCACAGGGGGTGCCCTTAGCGAGCAGCAGTCGTTTAGTTTATAGTTTTTACGCCCTGGCTGGAGGCATTAAGTTTCGTTAGGAGCTTAAGGCAACCACAGGAAAGTCCGGTTAAAGAGTCGGAACCTTAGTGGTTACACTCTGAGATGCACTAGATAAAAAAAAAAAAAAAAAAAAACTAGTTACACCACTGTGAGTGAATAACAGTAGTTTAATTAAAATTGCCAGACATGGTGTGATAGTGATTTATTACCTACTTGGGCTACTTGACCTACTTCCATTGTGTCTTGGCTTCGCGTGGCACTCTACGACAAACGACATATTATATCTATATTTTTAATTCATAGCTTTGAAACGGCTTATCATGCTATCCAAAGCACGGAGGGCGTGCCTTGGATAGCATGTTAAGCCGTTGGTCCAGGTTGTCATTTGTAGATCTTTCGTTACGGGTAATCGGAAGACCGAAAGTCTTACAACCAGTCTTACCAAGGGGTATCGTATTACCCAGCAATTGAGTTGTGGAGGTCAGATAGGCAGTCGCTCTATATAAATACTTTATTCTGCTGCATCTGGTTAGAGTGGAAGCTAATTCCAATATAGTAGGGAAAGGCTAAACAAATGATGAGCTAAGCAGTCACGAAAAATTGCGTTCAATAACATTGGTCAAAAACGAATAGGAGCATAATCGACTATTGTAAACACAAACACATTAATTAACTTCTCTATGCTGGACGTACTCTCTCTAGTCTCTACTGTAGATAATTTAAAAAAACATTTAAACGTCAAAATGTTAAATATGGCTGCTGTGTATTCGTCATGATTTGTGTCGTATTTTACATGAATTTTATAAATAAATGGCAAAATGAGTACGATTAGTAATTAAAGTGACCCAATATTAACGCTCCTAGGTATTAAAAAACTATTGGAATAGCGCTCAAGTGTCAGAAATCATCATGTCTTTAGACAAGGCTACTGAAATAAAAGGCAACGAGATCGATAAAAGCAAACGTCGTCATAAAACTGACGACACTGTTATTGCGACAGCGGCAACAAACTGCGTTGAAGATACAGTGCAATTCGCGAAGATGGAGTGCGCGGACGAAAGCGCGGGCAAGCCCACAGAGCTGTGTCTTCAAGGCAACACTCACTTGATTTCTAGTACAACGAGTAGTTTGGCCGATACGCCTGGTGATTCTGGTGTTTTGTGTTTAGATAGTGAGGCTTCGGAGGCCACGAGCCAAGCGCTCATGTCGCACAGTCTCATAGGGGCCGAGGAATTAGCGTGTGACAGTGTTTACGACGCACCGCCGTCATGCTCTCAGGACATGATCAAGAGTACCACCAGCAGCATAATGACCCGCAGTGATATCGACAATCAGAACATTGGTGTGCCTGATGACATTGTACCAGAACTAATAATTGAGGCACACAAGAAACCCTATGAAAACTTGCCAGATTTAGTATTAAAAGCATTAGAAAGTGAGAAAGGTGCTGAAGAGTTTCGAAAGCCTGCTTTGAGGAATGAACCAAAGAAGTCTCTCTCTGAGGATATTGTGTATAGACGAAGATGTCGGAAAAAGTCACAAAGTGGACCAAGTTCTCAGAAGAAAAGAGTTTCATTCCATGAAGATATATTAAACAACACAAAAACGGATAACATTCACATTGAAAGAGGTTTTGTATCATATGGGCCTGATAGTTCATACTGTGATAGGTTTAGGCAAAAGAATAACATTGTAACAGACAGGTTTTCATGGTGTGCCTCAGGGGATAGAACACCAAAGTATGCAGCTGATGTAGCTCAACAGACCATGTCTGATATCCTCACTTATGGTGACTCAAAAAATGACCGGAGTGGTATATTTGAATACTGTCAGAATTATCAACCACAAAACCAGGACAATAATAATGATAAAGACAATAATAATGAACCCAGGCCTTCTGGTAAGCTTTATGGATGTGACTCGAACAGCTCTGATTCTAATTTTAGCTGTGACTCTGAAACTTCATCCAGTGAATCATCTTCATCACATTCAAATAAAACTGAAACTTCATTGATGCACAGGAAATGTGACAAAGCTCAGAAATCCTACTCCTGTGATGCATTTGAAAACAATGGACATGTTGCATTTATGAGGAAAACCTATTTTTCTGAAGCTGATATTGATCAATCCACTGATAGAATGAAAATGCCCCTTGAAGTTTCACACAGTCCAAACACCGTGAAATCTGTATTGAAGAAGAAACGCTACATTACTACAAGTATTGTTGAGGAAAGAAAATCACATAACAAAGTATTAAACCTGCTGGATGCTAACAATATCATAGATTCTTTGAAGAATTTTTACAAAAATTTCAACTTCAATTTTGCCCCAGAAAAAGGTTTGCCTGAAAACAGTTTGGAATTGAACAATGTTGTTGAAGCTTTACCTTGTGATGTTAACCACAATAAAAAGCTGTCTAAAAGCTTAGATTCTGGTTTCCAAGTTGAAGATGAAGATGACTTTGTTGAAATCAATCTAAATGGCCAACCATTAGAGACTGCAAAACCTAAAGAAATTACAACACCATCAAAAACCACAGTGGCTGGTGATAGAACTCCTAATGAAGGATCTCCAAGGCATAAACTTACTCTGAACATGAAAGCTCAACTTGATAAGAAACCTAACAAAGCTGATCTCCCACCACTCAGTAAGTATGTTGTAAACTGTGAAAGTACTGTCTATGAACACAAGGGAGTCTCCTACAGCTATGTCCATGATACATTCCAAACTGCTTTTGATGCACCCAAAGAGACTTTTGTTCCCATACCTGAGTCAACACCAGTGAAGGAACTAGTCACTAGCACAAGTAAAGTCGACCTTAATAAATCTACCGATACTGACTCTTCAAGCAAGACTTCAACCCCCAAGAGACAATTCAACAAAAATATCCAAGACGAGACTGAACATAAAAATGGCATTTCCAAGCATTTGTCTTCACCCAAGAAGCAGAATGTAAACAGATACAGTCGTAAATCGGCGTCAACAGTGCAGAAAGTAAACGACGAGCCGCCACCGCAAGTGAATAGTGACAACTGTTCAAACACCGATAATTCAACCTTGAAAGGAGCCGAAGACTTTAATGACGACTTTTTCGACAGTCCCGGGAATCAAAAGCTACAATCTAACAAGTCAGCACTATTGAACCGATATTTGAAGAATGTGTGTCAAAGAAAAGACCTTGAACTCAAAATCAAGAACAATAAGTTCTTTCAATTCAAACTTAGAATGGAGAAACATTTTCCGAGCATAATACTTCCTTTGAAAGAGGTATCTGATACATTCCATGTATCGGCTAACAGGATGTCGAGGCTCATAGACAAAGAGGTGATAGAGAACAAAAGGTTGTCTGTGAGGCTGCTGACAGCGGACGAGCCATCCTACTTCGATAGTTTCGAAGATAACGTAGCCATTGAGTGCAATGAAAAGCTCAGGCTACAAATATTCTCGTATCCGAATGAAACTTTAAATAGGGTAATTATGTTTGATTACTAAATCGCACGGCAATTTCGTTCACCGTAATACGACCTTGATTACGCGATGTTTTGTACAAGGTACTAATTAAGCGAAAAAGTTTTGAAAACCATTTTAATCATCGGTGGAAAGGTCGATTTAACAGTTGAAATATATTCATGAGGTTTTTAGCCTTTTTCTTTCGGCCTTCATTCAGTCTTTGATGTTCTTGCAGATGATGAAAGTAAAATCAGCATACAGCATGGAGGATGGGTCTTGGACACCTTTACTAGTTTTTATCACGGACTACGCACTATATGTCGCCAGCGTGAAGCCTGGCGGTACGGAGTACGAAATGTTGTGCCGACTACCTCATAATGAACTGGATGCTATTGTCGTAAGTAGTTTACTAGGATTCGTAGTCTTGTTAGAGGAATGCTGCTTTTCGGCGTACTTATCGGATTTCCTGAATTGACGAATTGCAGCAAAAATTAAGGCATCTGTAGATATTTCGTAATTTTCGGAAACAAGCCATAATAAATCCATATCTGAACCATTACACTGCTCTACATGTATTTATGTATCTAAACCTTGAGAAATGTTGATGTTTACGCAATTACAGATATACCTAACTAAAGCTGGGTCAATAATATCTTAATGATTTCAATGACTCATTAAAATAACTAATCGATAATATTCCAGACGTATTATTAGCTCATAGTGGATCATAATATTATCGACCTTATGATACGCAAAGCTGTTTATAATAAATATGCAAATCAATGCTCTCAACTACGCAGAGATAAGTGCACATTAATTTGTAATGTCTATTTAATTATTTGTCTTTTGACCGAATCGATTGCCGAAAGGCTGGAAAATGATAACATAGCCATGCAGGTGGTTATTTGCGATGGTCAGTTCCGGATGTCAGATATACCTAATGGCAGTCGTTTTGAGAGCTCAGTAGTCCGAAAGTCTCTGTTATACAGGTCTATTGGTAAAAACACTAACAAACTTGCAGGGGCCTAAGTCTACTCATTTACAAACGTTGCAATGGTGTCGCCATTGTGAGTATTTGACAGTGTTTGTATGGCAAATCTGTCAAAAACTCACAATGAAGAGACCATTGCAACGTTTGTACATTAGTAGACTTGGCCCCCTGGACTGTATTTCTAACATCATAAACAACAACTTTTGTTTTATGACTTTACTAGGAGTGGGCGTTGCGACGACGAACGACGTTTTCAAAGACCGTTTTGTGTTCTGCGACGATGAAACCGTTTTACGTCCTGGGGTCAAACAGTCTTCGTTGCACAAACCAGTCTTCGAATTATTTAGTGCGATTTTTTATTTAACGCCTATGAAAATACAGTCGAGAACGCAATGAGTCGACTATCTCTTCCGTCGCGTCTTCGTTCCGCGTTCGTTTGAACTTTATTTTAATGAAATACAGTCGATAATGACCTTACCTTACCTACCAGTTGTCAATGCTGTCGTTCGTGATGGGACGATCAAACCCGTAGATAGTTGTAAGAAACTGCAACTATTTCACTCGACGAAAACGCAATTCTATTTCATGTTGGATAAGTTTCGTCGTCCGTCTTCAAACCAGTTGCAACGACGACCGTTTTTTGCAACCGTTTTCGTCGTCTGGAAAACGGTTGCGTTTCGTCCGTCAAAAATTCGACAACGACCCACCACTACTTTTTACAAAACATAAAACATTTACCAAAAACAAATCTCCAAGATTTCGTTGTTATATCTAACACATTTCAATTCTGTATTCTGTTGTACCTACCTACGCTTCCCGTGCACTGTCACTCGTAAGACATGGCAGTTTGTTTTGCTACGCGTAGAGTTCGTAACATTTAGAGCGTTGAATTAAAAAAAAAAATACTTTAAATTCAACGCTAACAAAAGTTTTTGTCTATGATGTTAGTAAAATCCTGAGAGGTTGTTAGTGTTGTACTCTCGTTAGAGAGTAGTTCTTTGGTGTTGTACCAATGACTCCTGAAAATTATTCTTAGTGTCTGTCGACTAAAAGACATCCCGATACGTGATCCCGCGACACAGCGCAATTTTACAGGCGACATAATATGTCGCCTGTAAAATTGCGCTGTGTCAAATATACATATTATGTATATTTTGCGGGACATTTAACGCGTGTATTAAACTTTTCTTAATTATCAGTCAACCGACTCAGACTATTGCAAACCACAGATAGACACAGGCCTCACGCAATTAACGACACAGCACCCGGTCCTCTGCCTTCCATATCCAGCCTATCTCAGCCGTCTTTTTAAGGTTGTTGGTCCATCTAGCTGGTTCCCACGCTACGCTTGCCGATTTCTTACTAACAATATTCTTGACACCACCAGGTTGGCCCAGAGGCGCAATACATCCAAATTCTAGACATCGCGGGTAATATAGCCTGTTCGATCATCACCGGGGAGGCTACACTCGGGGCTAGATTCGCATCTTCCCTTGAGTGGAGTGCACGGACGTCACCGCTACGTATCCAGCGACCGCCGGCCATGATCCCGCTTGGATGTAGGGAGCTGGCAGCCGCCGTGGCTAGGGAGAGGCATGAGATGCGGGTACGTAACATACTTTTATTTTCTTCTACATTTTGGGCGATGTGAAGTTTAGCCTGTTGTGGGTTGTTCATGTTAAATTGGAGAACATAAGGTCCATACATACGAGGAAAGAGAAGGCGTAAAAAACATACACTCTTTTTTTTTTGGGCAGTCGTGTAAAAATAGGTCTAGGAACCGATAAATAATTGGACGTAGTTAAACGAAAAGGATCCATTCCACACAAAGTCCTTTTAGAGATATGGACGTTTGAAGTCTAAAAGATATAACATATTTTATATTTCCGTGCATGTGGGCTTGTTCTGAGGGTGATCAAAATGATAAACTGTAGTTTTATGCTTGGATCTTTTTTACTAGCGGATAGCATCGATTTTAGCATCAGTTTTTTAAACTTAAGTCATTTTTGACCATTTTATTTATTATTATTATTTATTTATATATACTTTATTGTACATCAGATTACACATTACAAACACAACAACAACAACAACAACATTACATTGTATTGGATCCTTTTCGTTTAACTACGTCCAATTATATTTCGGAAAATACAAATACATTTGTATTTCAATAAAGAAATATATTATAGCCAAAAAGTCTAAAACATGGCCCCACATTGATTCCGTTTTTTTAAATATTGGCCCGCATAGGACAAAGTTTGCCCATCCCTGGCCTAGACTGTTCCCACTGCTCTGACACAGGCCTCTTCTCTTCAAGAGGGAGTGGGCTCTAACACGCAGGCCTAGTGCGGGTTGGTAGTAGTATGATTACAAATATCATTCAATTGAACTCTTCTTCATCATTATTCGAGTTTTTGAGGTACTCGACCTGATAAATCTTATTAGTTATGAACTTTATTTTTGTTTGACCTCTCTCTATGAAACAATAACAATGTGATAAAAACCGTCATCACTACGTGGACAACATATTTTTGCGGATTTTCGGTTATTGGCTTTTATAGTGTGTTAAGTATATTAGTAGCCTAATAAACAGATACGGGATACCAACAAAGTGGTTTCCAGTCAGTACTTTTTGGTGAAATAACATAATACCTGCATATTACGATGTCACGGTTTCATTATGCGCTATAAAATTGTTGGTATGTTAAATTAAACGTCGGAAATGGAGCAAGAAGTAATAATAATAGAGGTAATAATTTTCGCCTTTCTTTCTTCATGCACTACACATTTACATAGGGTCATTATATTGGCTTGGTAAGATCAGATGAAATCATTAATTTGTCCAAAACATGAGTATACACACACATGACATTCAAGTTGTTACATTAAATTATATCACAGTCATGTTTTGTCTCAACGGCGTACAAATATAAATAAGTAAACATCAAAACATTATAAAGTCCATTATTTGGTACTAGCTTTTGCCCGCGGTACCGCCCGCGTGGATGTTGGTTATCGCGTAAAAAAGTAGCCTATGTCCTTCTCCATATCCCAGGCTATATCTCTGTAAAATTTCATGACGATCGGTTCAGCGGTTTAGGCGTGAAAACTTAACAGACACAGACAGAGTTAGTTATTAGTATGGATGGATTAGGACAATCACGTAGGCAATAAGGCTGTTTTCGCAGAATAAAGAAAGTCAATATTGATGTGAAATTCAATTATGATCTTAATACAGCTCGCAATACGGTGTATTGCATTTAAAATGTGAAATCACGCACATTGGGTAAGAGAGAGGTAAAGGAAACTGTATTACAAAAAATTTGTTACAGATACCGCAAATCCTATTCTACGGGCGCGTATGTTCCGGGGACGCAGGCGACCGTCTCATTGAAGCCCCCGGTGCCTTCGCCCCGCCGTTAGAAGGGTACCTCATGTGCCGGACAGACAGGAGCCGGCGGTTCGAGCCCTGTTACTTTTTGCTCAGGTAAATATTATATTATAATTTTCACTTCTCATACTCCAAAAGTTCGTTTTTATGTTTGTGCGTAGGCGACATAACGTCGCTTTTTATGCTCTAGTGCATAAAGTATTTTATGACGTGACAATTTAATTTAATTTATATCACTTCCTTGTTTTCTATCCTTAATTTAATAAATCCAGATAAAATAGATGTCTTTTTTATTTACAAATGCAAAGAAACGTTTTTATGACTTGGCAGTATGAAGAACCCAAGTCGAATGACACATAATATATTGAAAATAAAAAAAATACTGCTAAATACTTTATGCCTGTTTAATTTTCTCGCAATCGAAGTAAAAAGCAGTGTGTATAACTCGAGCATAAACAAGCCATTTTACCCCTCGACTTAACTACCCACCCTCGTCTGCGGCTGGGGTAGATATACACCGTGGCATTTTAGTCGTCTTAGAAAGACAGCCCACTTCATATCCAATGAATACTAATCAAAATGAACACTTGATTTAAAAAAAAATATTACATTAGATTTTTTTTTTTTTATTAATTATGACGCATGACATAGTTTAAAACATCCTGTTACGAGTGCAGTCCGAGCCTTGTGTTACTAGGGCGCCGCGGAATGGAGCGGCGACATCTTTATCAGAGTTCATTCACCCTAACGCAAAAATGTGTTTCTTACTATTGCAACTTAAACTTAATCCATTCCGCGGCGCTCTTGTAACAAGGCTCGGACTGCACTCGTAACAGGGTGTTTTAAACTATGTCATGCGTCCATAATTAATAAAAAAAAAACATTTTTTTTATTTTTTTTTATGAATGATTAGTAGTCATTGCATACATGAAGTGGGCTGTCTTTGTAAGACGACTAAAATGCCACGGTGTATATGTCTCAGAGTAAAATGGCTTCTGTTATGCACTAGCTGTACAGTCTATTATAAGTTACTGAGAGGGAAGGTGCATATTGCAGTTATTTTAGGGCAGCTGAGTCTGTGTGTCCGTTGTGTGGTCTGTGTTGGACTTTGACGGGACTTTCACTGGTAGATAGCTGATGTTATAAGATAAGGAGTAACTTAGGCTACTTTTGTTTTAGAAAAAGCCACGCGGGCGAAGCCGCGGGCAGCAGTTAGTTTTAAATATGTTATTGTTAAACGATTTTAACACAACTATTCTTTCCCCCCAGAGCCGGCGTCCTTCACTGGGGCCCCCACTCCTCAGACGGCACATCTCCCTTGCCGCACAATATCGCCCTCCGCTCGGTACTGGGAGTCAGAAGACACCTGGACACTTCGCGGAGGCCGCATTGCTTCGAGATCGCCCTAGCGGACAGCAGCAGGCTCCTACTAGCGGCCCCAGACGATGCCACCGCATCCTCGTGGCTGCAGAGCTTGTTGTTACATGCTGCTCAGGTAATATTATTTTCACTTCTCATGCTCTAAAAGTTCGTCTTTATGTCATGCGTAGGCGACATAAAGTCGCTTTTTATGCTCTAGAGCATAAAGTAAAATCTTCGTCGAAGACCAAGGCAATCGGTCCAACAGCCACACGAAACTTCAACTTCATAGAATAACCTCTTTATTTTAATTCGTTTCTTTAGTATTCTAAGAACAAGGCAAGGATACCATCAGCCAAAGTACACAATAAAACGTCATGAAAAAAACTTTTTTTTTTTTTTTCGTCCATTATAGCAATTTAAAAAACATACCGGCCAAGTGCGTGTCGGACCACGCACAATGAAGGGTTCCGTAGATGATATTATTATTATTATTCGTGATTTTATTTATCCCAAGAACAAACTTACACGATCTGACCAAGATTATGCCTGGACTTAAGAGACTGTGACCTCTGATTTTGTTTCGGCCTTTCAGAGAAGCCAGATAGGAAACGCCGACCTCATCTAGTTTTTGAAATATCAGAAATAATATAATTTATCATAGGACTATAACTAACTTTTCTCGTTCTCTATTTTAAAGGCTCTCGAAGAAAAGGACGGTGCTAAGAAGTCATACGAGCGGCCCGGGCCTCCGCCTGCGTGCACATTACTGGTGACACCGACCGAGGTCATCAGTGTGCGAGATACCCTTGACCTTGCCTTTGTGACTGGAGCCGCTGCTTATCTGAAGGATAGGGGCTCTGAGGCGCTACTCAAAGGTAGGTTAACACCGCAATTTAAGTAAAAAAAACCGGCCAAGTGCGTGTCGGACCACGCACAATGAAGGGTTCCGTAGTTGGAATTAATTTATCTCAAGAACAAACTTAACATTTTAGTTGAAAAACATGTTCTCCAAAACATTCCAACTGCAAATGTAAGTTTGTATGCACAATATTTAGAGATTTACCATATTATTTTAAGATCATAGACTTCTTATAGATTTTCCTGTAATCTTCTGTATTGTTTTTACAAAATTTTATGCTTAGTAGTTTCGGAGAATAGTCAAATAAATGGTCAATTTTCATCTATTATCTTACATAACTTTAAAATTATTTATTTTAAAATTATAATAAAATAAATTTGAGACACTCACTGTAAGACCTTCCATTTGATGTCACACGGTACAGTTTGCAAAACATTTATATTTTATTTTCTAATTTGCCTCCCAAAAGTGACCCAAATTCAAAATTACTATTTAAACTACTTAAACTACTACTACTTAAAACGATTAACGAAAAAAGGTTGTCTGTAAAAGATCGCTTTTAGCGATAAGACCGCCTATGTAACAGTTCTACATTTATATCTGTCATTTTTATGGTGTACATATTAAGAGGCCGTGCACGAAATCGACTGATTTTGATCAATTTTGTTCATTGGTTGTGAGAAAGGGAAAAATAATTTAAACAAAATTATTTGAGATTTGAAAAGTCGTGTTCTTTGTTTTGCATGTGGCTGAAAGGGATTTTTCAAATAAATTAAGTATTCACGGTAAATTACTAATATTTGCAACAAGTTTTCCGAAAAATGACGCGAGACTGACATTTGATCATCATTCTACAAGAAACTACTTTTGATGTTGAACATTAAAAAATATCATTAACATCATTATATGCTCTTCTTGCATGTGGCGGAACCACTTTTTTCAACTTTCATACAAAATATAGCAGAAAAATAATATTGAAAAAACCTTTTTTTTTTATTTAAACCCCGTCAGTAATATATTTTTTCCTATTATTTGGCAAATCATATCAAGAAATTTAAAAATCATAAATTAGTCTTCAGCTATCCTTGAAATATAATCAAAATTTTATTTAATGATTATACAATATCTTCATTAAGTAAATCCATGGCGAAATAAACTATATTTTGGACAACACAAAAATGATGAAACTATTAAAAGCTGCTGTGACTGACACGAATGGTTTAGCACCATGAAAACTGTACTTTTATAGTTACACAGACTTAATGTTTCGATTATTTCAAGTTTTCTCACAATTAGATAAGAAATTGCCAAAAGAGAGTTTTTTTCGTGCACGGACCCTTAAAGAGTATTCTTTCTATCTATCTATCTATCTAAACTGTATAATTTATAATTTTTATGATATTAATTTTATTTTCTGTGATTAATATTTTAACTCACACACTGACTTATTATATGTTGTTTTTATTTTTTATTTTTTTTGGGAAATCATATACAATGTTTGTAAATATGTGAGCACCATGTACCTATCGCATTTATTAATTTTTCTGTTATTACTTCACTTTTCATTCTTTTTACCAATTGTGGTAAGTAATTTTGATGAATTTTTTTATATTTTTTATTTTTTTATTCTAGGTACATAGTCTTCACCTATAAATATTAATTAATGTATACAAACTATTGTTAACATTTTAAAAGAGTAAGTATGGAGTTTCTTGCCCATTCTTCTCCATACATAACTACATTTTGGAAGGCGCAACTAGAATCAATTAACTATTCATGTAATTTTTGACGTTCAAAAGTGCATCTTCGTGCCTATTTGAAATAAATTATTTGACTTTTGACTTTGACTTTGAAACTACTACTACTTTACTTTACTATGTAAATTATTTTTTAGGTACATTTCTATGAAATGTACCAAATGAAATGAAATGTATCAAATGGTGATGATACGAAAAGTTTGTTCCGTCTGTAGGTTCATGGGCCAAATGTAATCCATAGCAGCGCGTATTTTATTATTATTTACGTCACACCTAGCCATGTGCATTATGGCCAGATGAAGACGTATAATTGTGTACTCACCACGGGCAGTAAAAAAGAAAGCCCTCTATCGCATATTTACAACCCTCGCCTGCAGCTTGGGTCACAAATACCTGCGATTTCGGGCTTTCTTTCTTTTACAGCCCTTGGTAAGTAATGTACTATTATTTAGGGTATGATGGGACTGTCACGCATTGCGGCTATAAAAGTCCCTAATTAAAAAAAAATATTGGCAGTCATTAGGACTCCCGATAGAAGTGAAAACTCAAAACTTTGGAATAACTGATAGTCTGGCGCAACACGTTACGACCATATCGCGCATTTCGGTGACGATTAAGTTTCTCCCCTACCAAAAATCGCTCAACGCGACTAAAGAAGTTCTCACTTAAATAATAAGAAATAAAATTAAAATATTCATGTAAATTATTTGTTTCAGAATACATAGAAGAGATGCGGACAGACATCGAGATCCTAGCTTGTGGGTCCATCAAGAACTTGACTGCGTTTAAAATACCAGATACTGATGAAAACTGGTGCTGTTTGGTAAGTTTTGAATTCAGAATTCATACTATCAAGATTTAAAAAGACAAAGTCATAAAACAAATCTAGACGCGGCGGCCAAAAGTCTTTTCAGTCTAAAATTTGACTTAAGAGCTTATGGCATCCGAGTCTAAAAATGAGCAATAATTTTTTTTTTTTTGGTCTGCACCGCGATCTTCGCGCTCATATTATTATGTCATACTTTTTGTTCGGTAAACCTGAACGCGTGGTTTTTGCGGTTTTCTGAACAAAAATTGAAATTATACACGCTACGATCGCGTATTAGCGCGGCAGTCGCTTTTAATTAGGACACTATACCCAAAGTCTCTAATTCAGATAATTTATGTTAACAAAGTAATGTCAAGAAATGTAACTGTCAAAATGACAGGACAGTGGTGCAAAACATTTTATCATTAAGGGGTTTATTCATAAACGTTGCTTAAAGTTAAGTGACGTTCAAACGTCAAAAATGTATGGTTAAACAGTCGCTAATCATTACTTAACTTTAAGCAGCGTTTATGAATAAACCCCTAAATGTTTTTGTAAATAATCATCGATAAAATTAAAGTGAATTAATTATAAGAACTATGCAAACAAAATACCGTTGCCAAACAATGTTTATTGTAGTGTAATCGATTTCCAATCGAAACAGTGTATAGGTACCCACCTATAAACTGTTTCGATTGGAAATCGATTTTGGGACGCCTACGTCTAGCACTGGGCTTAAAAGGGCTGATCATGAATATCATATACCGTGTCTTCGACACACTAAATAAAAATATTAGCATAACTAGCCACATTTTGGATGACAACGGGTGTTTTCATCCAAAATGTGGCTAGTTATGCTACTTACAATATGAATCTATGTATTTATGAGAGTTGTCATATTAGTATTGTAGAAGATGTTAAAAATTTGAAAATGTTTGGATCTCCTGCATTTTTACCAGTATCATAAAATATTTTATACCAGAAAATCTCCTTTTATTAATAACTTTGTTTAAAACCGAAAATTTATAAAAATTATTACGGTATGATTACTTGTTAATTATTACTTCTTAAAATCAGTACTTAAAAGAAAATAGAACCTCTTTTTTCGCAATTTTATGTGAATTACCATTACGAAGATATTTTTTTGTTATGTTATCCCCTTTGTTTACATAAATTATCTGAATTTGAGACTTTGGGTATAGGTTATGAGATCAAACGACATAAGTAGACAGAAATTAGTCCTGTCAGGTCTGAAACACGATAATAGAATCGGACGTATATAGAGTGAAAAGATACGAAACTCTAAATACTATCCGAAAAAATATGGATATTCATCACACCGAGTTTAAGACCGGAATATTCCCGGGATCAACTCGTACCGAACAGACCAATGAGAGGTACCGCAGCCGAAATATGGCAATATTTACGGCTGGCTGCTATACTCAGGGCTTGAAACCGGTACCTAAAATACAGATTCTGTGTCGGTACTTAGTGGTTCTTGCCATTTCGGTACGTGGGTTCCAGTTCCAGACGGGTACCAGTACTCCACCTAACAAATACCGGTACCAATTTTCCAAGTATGGTAATGTTACCGGTTCAACCGGTTTTTCAAGCCCTGGCTGTACCCCTCATTAAATTAAACAATATTGTAAACCTACATATTTTATTCAGGAGTGGAGCGTGTGCGAGGCTCGCGAGCGCGGCGCGGGACTGGCGCTAGTGCTGGCCAGCAGTGCCGAGCTCGAGAGGTTCATAGCGGCCGTCGAGCAGGCCTTCTGTGCGCTCACTGTAAGTCTTTGATTTTGACAGCACCCTTATTTAGTGGTGGTAAGGTTGATTTTCTTATACCCGAGTCGCTTTAGCATGGCAATAGCGGTCAGTGACCCACCTACATTTTCTAGTTTTCGACTTTTGACGAAAAATTAAAAAAAAAATACCGTGCCCACCCTTATATCCGAAGTTTGCATAGAGAAAAATCTGAAATTATTCTGTGATAGAAGTTTATGTAAATATTACAGGAAAAATAAAACGATGTCTCTAAATAGCACACTTTTTCTAATATTTCAGTTTTAGATCAGCGCCATCTCTTGACCGATAGTGGAACTAATATATTTTTTTAAATCTTTTTTATGGTACGGAACCCTCGGTGCGCGAGTCCGACTCGCTCTTGACCGGTTTTATCACCATTTTGGTACGGAACCCTCGGTGCGCGAGTCCGACTCGCTCTTGACCGGTTTTATTACCATTTTGGTACGGAACCCTAAAAAGGGGCATAACTATAATAAAATTATGAATGAAGGACTGTTCAAATAAGAAAAAACATTCAGCTACAATTGATGCTGCCTTAAGGTCCAGATATATGCCAGTGACCTTGAGTGGTTAGCTTGCGTGTTCTGTACTGAGCTCACGCAACGCGTCGTACGTCCAGCCAGTAATAGGACTCGCCCACCCAGGAGCGCTGTCCCAAATGAAACGCATTATTAATTTATTACACATAAAACAAAAGGTATTTTAATAAAACACATATACTAAAAGATCAATAGTTAAATTATCTTTAAAAAGGTGAAGGTTTCAGAAAAATACGCTTGATAGATTTTGCGTGATTCTCAGTTTTTTATCCGGGTTAGACATAACAAATTAATTTCACTATGTAATATAAACATTATCTAAAATATCCACATAAGTATTCAGAAAATGCTCAATTTTTTTTTTTTTTTTATCAAAACACTACTAGTTAAAAGTGATGTTACGTATAAAATCATTAATTGTCGGTTATCGTCGCCTTAAAGCAATGATATAAGAGCGCTCTTGAATCGCTTTATAATCAACTTCACATTTTATCTTTCAGTGCGAACCATTCCCGCTCAGCGTGGTAGAGGCCGCGAAATCCGCGTGCAGTTCAGCGCACACAAAATACGAGGCCGCCTGGTCGCATATGTTACCGCAACAGTAATGTGACCATACGATGTGACGCTACATCACTAGTGGTAAGATTACTGTACTAGGAATGAGCTAGGGATGTATGAATGGTATCGATATGGATAAAAATGGCATGTGGAATGGGTAAAAAGTGTTTGTATGTACTTATTTTGTGTGTATGAGGAAGTAATATATTTGGGGTAAATGCAGTGAAAATTATTGTTAAAATTTCGATGTATAGGTAAGTATTAACATGAGGCTTTTAAGTATAAAATTGAGAGGTACGGAGACGCATATAGTTCCTGGTAACCGAATCTTACCACTAGTTTGTAGTTAGGGCAGCTTTAGACTTAACAATAATAGGAAATGTGAATTTTTAGTTGTTATTAATTATAAGCGCTTTATTGCCTCATTCTACTCAACATAGAGGACCTAGTGAACTACATAATAATTATTATCTATCAGTCTTAACAACACCATATATTGGCTATGCTAGCTTTTAAAACATACTATTGACATTACTTCTCCAGTGTGCCACATAATACACGTGATAAAAGACATTATTGACCCCAGCCTCCCTTTTCAAAATGTTGTCAAATCTTATGATAACTGGCTATTTTATTTTGGTCAACCAATCACAAAAAAACTACTTACTAAAGCTACGATTTCCTAGAAGAGCGGTGCCCGCAGCTAACGACAGCTGTCATGAAAATGATGACAGCGGCAAAGATTTAAATCGTTAGATTCGCCTTACCGCGTCAAAAGTAGCGTTTCTGTTTCGTTTTGACACTTCTGACACTCACTGACGCAGAGACTTGACTTGATTGTCATGGAAACGGTGTCCTGTCATTTCACCGAAAATTACTTTACAAATTTTTAAATGAATTTGCAAAGGTTTGTAAAGCGAGTGTTTATAAAATAAAACATTTGGGGAATAAGTTGTATATGAAATGTTGGTTGTAAACTAAACATTTGTCAATGGTGTTTTAGTGAAACATTAGCGAATTAAAACGCTATATAGTAATGAGTGAGCTCACTCTTTTCAGTATGGACACTTTTTCGCGTGACTAAATACGGTGAGGGCAGATCTAGCGATTTCAATCTTTGGGCAGTTGAGTTTGACTACGCTGTCAGGAACGCTCTCAAGGAAAACACACCAACTTTCATAAATAACGTTTCAGTGACGTCATTCACCCGTAAATTGCGGGCACTATGTGTCAACCACCGCTCTTCTAGTCCTCCGTAGCTATGGACGAGATTCGGTTGTTAAAAAGATTTAGTAAATGGCAGTTGACGAAAATCAAAATCAGGAAGTGCCAGCTACAATTTTGGGGCAATATGAACTAAGATCCCGAGTTGCCATACTACAGCTTGGGATAAAACCGCGGTAACTTCAGTCCTCCTATCTATTTTTCGTGACTGATTATATGGTGTTGTTAAAGTACCGAAAGAAAAATCTCAAATACTCAGTTTTAGCTCAATAACAAAAACTTTCCTCTGTGAGACAGAAAAAGCGTCCAGCGAGCACAATTTAGTTAAATTGTAAAATATAATTACGCTTCCACGTTAAAGTTTTCGCTCGTGTATAGCTAATTTCGTTGATTTTAGAAGCAAACGACGAAATTGATACAAAATAGATTTCTTGCAAATAGAAAAGTAGTATTTTTCTTTAAAATGACATTCCAAACATTTCCTAGCTTCAATGGCTTACCAAAGACAATTGAAAAGTGTTGTACTGTCGTCGTTTGCTTCAAAAACAAGTTAATAATAAGTATTATTTACCATTATTGTTTATCTATGATTCTTTTTATGTATTTTGATGATAATATTATTAATATATCGATTCCAGTTTGTATACTGCTATTACGTAGTTACATGTTCTAACGTTTAATAGTTATAATAAATAGGTCACAATACTCAAGTACGATATTAATGTAGTGTTTATATTAATGCTATCTATCTATATAAATAAAAATCAGTATGTTTGTCGTCTATGCGTTCCTAAAACATTGATCAGATTGTGATGAAACTTTGGTAGGCTGTTCTGAGGAAGCCCGCAAGGGTTTTCGGCCCAAAAAAAAAAATCGACCAAATACTACTTTACATGGCATTGCAAGTCCCTAGTAAAAGATAAAAATATCCTATGAGTCTCAACCATAAAATAATAATAATATCAAGTTCAGAAGTGATACCAAAAGATACTTTTCAAAAATCGTTTGTACCTTGCCTTTCTATACTAATCATCTTTAGGCGGTATGATCCGACAGAGACCGCGCTTACCAGTTTTTTGAGTCCATGGGAAACATAAAAAAAAATGATAAAAAATTCTGAAAAAAAGTATATAATGTATCTTATTTATTAACTTTGCTGGATAGAGAAAAATCCCAAAGTTACCCCTTTTCGTAATGTTTAATCAATCTCATAGCTACATAACACGTTTTTTCTTATTTTTTACATAAATGAAAAGGTAGTAAGATTGTTTAGCACAATTCGCTGAATTTGTCTTGATAAAATAACTACTATATTATGTTTAAATACCTCAAAATACTCGCGACTTCGCGAACCAACTTCAGTCGCCTAGAAGGCCGAATCATAGCGCCTTACTACGGTTTCCCTTTTTCTCTTGACTGTACACATTTCCTTGGCTTATAAGATGACTTCAGGCTTTGTAGCATTAATATAAACACGGAAAAATAATTATATCAAATCGAATATTATAAAATATGTATCATAAATATTTAGCTCTTAAATGAAATATAATAATAATAATCATTATATTTTAAAATCGGCCAGAGTTAACCGTTAAAGCGCTGATACTTTGAAAATTGTATTAAAATATTATAATTTATGTTTTTTCAGTCTGGTCACATTTCCCAAATGTATTTGTAATTATATTTTGTATATCTATTTCTTAAATACCTGTTTAGAAGAAGCACTAAAATAAAGTTTTAGTGCAGTCTTCAAACAAAATTCGTTCTTATTAGTATTATATAAAGGGAACAGTGAGGGAAGAGAGCTTCGGCTAAGTGTACTGTGAATTCGCGCTATTCTGAAACTTGGTCTGCGAAAGTATATCCTAACCAATGATCGATTACTCGATAATCGTTACAAAAGGATATCGATTTACAAGTTTACAGAATGAGTATTTTTCGTGTGACGGCTTAGTAGATTTTGTATGGGGAAAATTATAGTTTTTTACTACAAACCTTTTGTAGCTTTATTATTTTTTTAAAGCTAATTTTAACGGTTTTGTTTTAAAAATTTGTCTCGTTTGGTTTAAAAAAAGGAACGTTCCCGGGGTTGGAGGGATGGTGTTATAAGCTTTAATATTTCGTTGAAAGGTCTCAAAAAATTATTTATGCTATTAGAACAAATTTCTGACGGATGTCCGCTCGTTACCAAATATATCAATTGTATAGTGTTTTATCTCTGGAAGCGTCGCGCGCTATACTTGTGGTTACCAAGTGTAGAAACACGCTGTGAATGTGTATGAGCAGGAGCTCTCGGTACCGTCCGAGACAATGGCGAAGTCGGAAGTGTCTGTGTGCGTGTGTGTGTGTGTGACGCTACTCGTCTTCACGCACACATTCACATAGTTACCACAAGTAAAACGCGCGTCGCTTCGTTAAAATACTATGTATCATTTCGTACGTGTATTAGGCCGCTGTAAGGCCGTGTGATATTAATGTATATTTAGGGTAGGTATTAGCGCATCGTGAACTGTGACGTCACGTATTTTTATCTGCATGTACACATTGAGCTACAAAAGTTTCTGACGTTTTGTGGTTTTATACTTTTAAATCGGTATCCTGGTAATTAATGCAATAAACAAAACCGCAATTGAGCATTCCATGTATAAGATTTATTCAATAATTACGAGTAAACAAACGATAAAATATTGGTTTTATTACGTACGCCGTTATCAATGTATCATTCAGGTAAAAATTACGCGGCATTTACTGCAAATTAAAATTCCATAATAATTATACTTTTACAAAGGTATCCGAATACATAAATAATAATAGATATGAATAAATATTATACTCTTCGGCACTTTTATTTATATTTTTTATATTTTTTCAATGTATTCGTGTACTAATTTGTTTCTAGTATTGCCTTTTATTATACTTTGTTTATAATATGTATCAATATATAAACTTTTCTTGTATCTTTGTTGTGTATGTGATTGCGCTTATACTAAGGCTATTTTTACTTCAAATAAGGGTAATCACCCGCCGGTTCTATACCAAAGAGAATGTCTCTTAGCTATGGTGGCACCACGACTCCGTTTGAATTTCGAACTAACCATAGACTGTCAATATACTAGGTCAAATAAAATTAACTGGCGAAACTTCACAGACATAACGGTAACGATATCTAAACACGATAAAACTAAATATAAAGATTTTCTCAACACATAATTTTAACTACAGCTGCTTACGGGGTCAACGGCCGCGGGTAGTGTAGTTACTTACGTAAACCATCGAGCCAGTTATTGTATTTTGAACTTTATTCCGATCACATTAAAGTTCTTATTACAAAAATTACTTGGGTTTTGATGTTGGTTTTTGTAATTAGAACTTTAATTTTGTCCTAATTATGTTTGAATTTCAATGATGGCTCGATGGTAAGGGTCTATGTACTAGGCCTTGTTTTGTAATAAGGCCGTGTGAGTTCACAAAAACCATTTTTGTCTTTGATCGCATCGCGATAACGATATGCATCACGTTTTGCTAGTTCATCTTTATTGACCTTGTATATTTTTGACAGAGTTTTTTTTACTGAGTTGGTTCTTCGTGATTAGAACTCTTTCATATTATTCTCATTTCTATGTAAAAATAGCCTGCACTCTATTTGCCACGTAACTGTGATTTTTGTTGTTTACCATTAAGTTTGTTGTTTATGCATAATATTAGATCAATGTTTGCAGCTTTTAGTATTAGATAATTATAATTATTTGAATATTATACAAGGATTAATCAATAGAACTTATTCGAAGACTAATAAAATAGAATAGACAATTAAATACACATATTCGATCGTTTCGTGATAAACACAAATTCGATTTATTTTACCAATTTACTGTTGCACTGTTGAAAATATTGTAATGAGCATCATATCGTAAATTTTATTTCATACGATTAATAAACTAACATCTTTTAACCTTTTGACTGCTTGGTTTTATATCCATTGCCGTGCCCCCAGCGTCGAGGTGCAATGTAAACGCCCCCAGCGCCGAGCTGGGCGCTAAATAAATATCTACTACAAATAGGTCGTGGAATGAAACAAAAAACAAAAACGAACCTATACACTATTTATTATAACATTAGACAAATAACTGTTCTCACCCTTTCGTTATTTCGATGTAAACGTTTAATAAACTCCGTTATTTCACGATAAATACAAAGCACTGCAATCTATTTACCATTTACTTAAAAAAATAACTCAAAAGTGCAGTAATTTCAACAATATTACACAATAACTGTCGTTACTTAGCCGTTATTTGTCTAATGCTATAGTATATGGAGTAAAGTTTCTCAGTCGTACAAATACGACACAGACGGCACGGATTCGTAAACATTTGTCGTATTAATCCGACTGGGGCGGCCAACAGGTTAAAGAATTACAATTTACTAACTGTCAACTACACACCCGCAGTAAAAAATACAAAATAATTACTACAACCAAATCAAAATCTCATTTCTTCTTTGTCTATGTTTATATGAATTGGCTATGATTGTTATTTATATTGTTAAATTATTTTTTTATTGAAATCACGACTGTATCTTCCGTTCTATTGTACAATGTCTAAACTATGGACGATGTTTTTTGCTTGTAGTAAACTCATCTGATCTTTGCGGTGTACAGTCAAATAGGTCTTTCAAATGAGTTCTCTCAAAAAAAGAAATGTAAAATGCGCTCATTATACTTTTCGGTAAAAATAGATAAGTATGGTATTTAACACTATGTCAATTTTACTCAAATTAATGACGAGTCAAAAATGTACACACTACTCTATTAGCATTATGGCAATAGTAATTTTAAATTCAGCACTTGTTTCAAAACATGTACATCCCTATTAGCTATATTGTTATAACGCTTTCCTACTAAATTGTTTAATGATGACTTATGTTAATAAAAGAGAGCGAATGAAACAGAACATAAGTGGGTTTCCATCTATTCAGGAATAAGGATGCCTATATTACAAAGATCGGATGCGTACTATCAGCAAAGTAATATCTCTATAGCCTATTCCCTTCCGGTAGATACACTAAGTATTATTAAGAACAATAATAATGTTAACGCTGTATAATGTAGAAGCTATTTTACTATTGTAATGTAATTTGTATCATTACCTATACTTCTTGTCATAGGCGAGTGTCTCTTCAAAGAAATTCTTGTTTGCTGATCTTGCCAGAATTATGTATGTATTCAATGTTTTTAGTTACTTTGCGTTATTTGCCTAATTATCTATACCTAAACATGGCCTGATTCACCACCTCCGGATAACTAACTACCTATCGGTTAAATTATACAGGTTAAAATTGAAAACATGCGACAAACCGAAATGGGAGATTGTACTACTTTTTTTTCGCAATTGCAGCTTTGGGCCCTCAGTAAAAGTTGTTCATAATGATGAGTACAATCTCCCATTTCGGGTTGTCGCATGTTTTAAATTTCAACCTGTATAGCGGATAAATACATAAAAATGTTTTCCATTTCTTAATTTATCCGGTAGATAGTGTCTTCAGATAGAGTGAAACTAACCACTAACTACGTATGGACTGCTTAGGTCTGAAATAAAGATATTTTTTTTTTTTTTTTTTTTATAAGGATTCTCTTTCCAAAAAATACTACTGTCAGATTTCTTTTCATGACCCATCTCACGAATCATGATATCGCTGGCGATAAAGTAAACGATGGGCCTTACATTATTTACCTACAGACAATTTAAATAATCCCAAAGAACTTAACAATCTCTTTTTGTAGATATTTCTCGTAATCCTTGAAGAGGCATGCCGCAACATAACCATTGTAGTATATCAGCATTGTAATGTCCTAAACTCAGTTAAAAATAGGCAATTCGAATTTAATATCGCTTGACATTATTGTTCGTATAAACAATATTATAATAAATATTTGCGGAAGTAAATTTGTAATGTTTTATTTTGGATCTCTTACGTCTAAATGTGCGTCCACAGAAGGAAAAACTAAAGTTAACGAAATAATATTGTACGATACAATATTATTTCGTTTTATGAGAGAATTGAACCAGAAAAAGTTAAGACAGATATAGGTAGGCCATAATAATAATAGGTCTGTGCCGGTAGAGTTTACTTTGCTGGAACGGGTCTCGGGTGAGAAGCCAGACCAAGGGAGATACAGAAACCCGCAGGGCAGCATATGGCGAGCTGATGGGCAGTAGCGACCCTCCTATCTTCCGGGAGAATTCATGTTCCTCATCTCTGGCTTGCCTTTATTGGCCGGATGGAGTGAACACTGACGGGGGACTGAGCTCCCACCTCATTCTTGCCTTTATTGGCCGGCTTGAGTGGAGATTTGCAAGAGCAAACGTGCTCGGAGGTAGGAAGTATTCCAGTAAGTGCTTGTAGGGATCTTGACCATCTTCCGGGCTCTGGGATTGTTCTGATAGTCGTGGAATACCTCTTCAGTCCTCAAGCACCTCAGGATATGTTGCCCCCCTTGTTGCTACGACACTAAGTGCGAGCGACCGTTTCGGGGGCCCATTAATGAGTGTGTAAGTCACCCCCTGCCACTTTATCCGTGTACAATAAAGTCAAAGTCAAATCATTTATTTCAAATAGTAAAACTAATAATAAATAATAAAACACTGATCAGGCAGGGGCCATATTCCTTCCATAGTTCCATGTTTTAGGTAACTACTGTAACCAGTCCATTTTAACCATACAAAACCTATATTCCAATATCTTTGTTTCCATATCTTGCAATAGTCCTACACCAACTGGGGGTTGTTCTTGGGTACACTTGCATAGTGCGTACAGGGATAATCGTCGGTTGGTGCCTCATTCCATTTAAAATTGTCTAACGGGCCTCTGCGAGTTGGCTTCGGCCCCTCGTACGCCTTCCAAAGTCCCGGGACCCCAGGGTCCCGAGATTGCCAGAGAGAAACATAATAATACCATTTATTTCAGGCAACACAGGCCCTTGCAGGCTGTAAAAATTGTACTTTGATTTCAATTTAATCAAATATTCACGAAAAACCTCTAGAAATACGAATTTGCCATCCCGCGCGGGATGAACGCTCTTAAATGCATTCGATTTTGCCGCCCGGCTATACCGCATCATGCCAACTTGACAAAAGTATGTAGCAAACCTTAGGTTTTACAGATTTGAGCCTTTCAATGTAGGGTCAGCAGCTTACTCAATTTTACATACTGTTAGCGTGCATCATCCCACTGCTGGGCAAAGGCTTCTCCTCATGACGACCAGCTCTTTCGATCCAGGGCTAATATAAAAAAAACTTTATTCAGTTCAGAAAAAAAAACAGTACAAAATGAAAAAAAAAATAAAAAAACTAGTAACAGGTTACATAAACCTTAGGTGTTAGATTTTTACAAATTCCCTGGGCCCCTCACTAGGATTCCCTGTGTCGTGGGGACCAGTTTCTTCCCTAGTAAGGCAAACAGTTATTTATTTAGGTGATAAAATTATTAGAAGATTGAGAAAAACAATAATAATGATAACAATTTAAAAATAAAATATGGACCACTGGTATTTGTTTTGTCCAGCTCGTCCTGCCATCTTCTACGCGATTTGCCGCGACGCCTTCTAGCTGTCTCAGGCTGAGGCTACATTAGGCCGCGACGCGTCCTGCGACACGTGCAATGAGCGATTAAAACAAATAAATGAATGCTCACGTATATGGCTACACCGTATATCAAATATTACTAGCGATTTTTGATTTCTTTATGCGATAGGAACAACATTACGGTAATCACGGCATTGGCTACATCAATACGAGTATATCAGCGAAATTTAAGCGAATTTATAAAAAAATATATCTCACTTGCACGACTAGTTAAATAGTGCTACTAAATATACGTGTGGCTACATTATGCGTATCGATTCATGCGGCTACACTATACTTTTTATAGATTAGCCGCATGAATCGCTCTTGTGTAGCATGTATACTGTAGTCATGTCATCGCCGAATATACGCCGGATTTTCGCTTATAATGTAGCCATACCATTTAACTCGTTTCGCTCTTCCAGTCGCATCGCAAATCGCTGCCTACTGTAGCCTCAGCCTCAGGGTTCCACATAGTGATTATTTTGGCCCACAGCTCATTGGGAATGCATCAGGCGTGGCCAGCCCAGTTCCCCTTTAACTTTGTGGCTTTTTGAGCAACGTCAACAATCTGTGTTTTAGAGCGCAGTGTGGTGTTGCGAAAATGCAGTCTGTTAATTTGACGCCTAGAATCCTGCGCTCCATCGCACGTTGGCAAACCTTGAGTTTGGACTTGTCAAAGACCAAGTCTCTGGGATCAATAGGTCAAAATGGGAAGAATGCACATTTCTATCATTTTCAATTTCACATATCCCCTAATTTTGGCTTTTGTTCATTAGCCTATTCTCTGCAGTTTTCTTGCAAAATTGCGTTATTTTCTTATAAATCCGATATTACACCACATTTAGCAATAGGTATTTAATTATTTACGTATACAATGTTTTTCTCGCTTCCATAAAACGGGATTGACAAGAAGCTAGAGAACGGTATGAAACCAGTTATTTTAATAATATTATCACATACCGGTATACACACCTCCGTGGATCTGTATTATTGAAGCACTCGCTAAGATTATTAATACTGTGACGCAGTTGTTATTGGATTATTGATTGCTATTTAATTTAGTAGGTAACTTAGTGCCGGCGCAGACCTAACGAAGCGCAGTAAATCGCGGGTTTCGCTGCCAAACAAATATCAACCATGCGTAAGTCGAAGTTGAAAATAAAAGTCTGTGAATGTCAACGCGGACAGAAATTTTTCGACAAATTTTTGAGACGCAATGCTGATATTTGTTTACCATTGCTTCATATGTTCGAAAATTTTTCATTCATTGCGTTATTTACTCAACAACGTAAATAACGCAATGAATGTTGTTGAACTGTCAAAATTAAACCCATTGCTACTGTGTGTTACAATTACCCCGTAGGTCTGCTTCGACTCATAATAGCAGATAGAGAGCGAAGTGTGGGTGAACTATACATATCTACACTTCTGCAAACCCCTGTAGGGGGAGGGGTGTAATGTCATGTCAGTCTTGTTATGTTAAAGTTGAAGGATTTAGGTATACGAGGAAAAGCTTCTAGAAATGTTGACCGTAGGTAACTTTTGAAAACTTTCATTTTCGAAGGTCTCTACTGACTTTAGAATAGTAGTTTCCTATATAAGTAAACCTACCAGAGGCGTAGCTACCGCGGTATCAATCGTATCAATTATACGGGGCCCAAAAAGTTCAGGGCCCCCAGAGGCGGTTCAATTCTCAAGCTCTTAATATTAATTTAGTAAAATCATACGAAATTCTAACCTATCGAAATCATGATGCTCCAATTTTCGAGCTAATTTCGGTCATGCTCGTTTCATTTTCTTAGTACAATCTCAATAAAAACTACTTACCCTGCTTTTGAGCTTCGCTGCAGTCGGGTAAAGAGGGCCCCCAACAAAGTTTTGATACGGGATTATGGACTAGCTACGCCACTGGTAAGTACCTACCATAGTAAACAACATGGGTTACCCAGTGCCGCAGATTTAAGCAAGCGCGGGGCCCGTAGCAAATTTTCGAGGGGCCCTTGATCCTATGGGTTCCCAAGTATGAAGAGGTAAATAAAACACGTATGTAGAATTTTGTGATCTTTAGAATTTTATATCTGGTCTGACAAGCACTTTTCCACCGAGCGCGATCATGTTTGTATAGGAAATTGAAAGTTCTTTAAAAAAGGTCACTTATAGTTTTTCGATAAATTCACTTTTTCAAAAGTTATTCGAGGTTAAAGAAAGAAAAACTAAGAAAATACATGTATTTGCGGTAAGCATGACACAAAAAAGATCACTAACACAAAAAAAAATTGTTGTGGGAAAATATGCGTCACATCCACGCAAAACCGCCATCGCTCAGCATAATGCTGAGACCCTATGCGAGACAGGGACCGAGCGCTGGTTTTCAGTGACAGCTGGTGTTGACGTGAAGAGGTCAACCGGTGCAGCATATAATGAGATAATAATACGTATATTCCGTCCACCGAGATAATGCTTTTTTGACACCTGTCAGTTTCATACAAACGATATGTGTTTTACGAATTTAAACTTTATTTCCAAATCTTGTACAACTGACAGGTGTCAAAAAAGCATTCTCTCGTTGGACAGATTATAATAAAAAATAAAATAAATAGGTTAAAGTTGGACATACCCTAAATCGTCCGTTTTTCTTTCATCTTCTGCGAAATTATTATAATACTAAGGCCTGTGTTCACCAAAGAAATTTTGAGTAAACAACTGATTAAATATCTAAACAGTTGATTTAAATGTTGGTGAACACAGGCCTTAGTACTCTAGCTACGTGGTTAATCCGGCACTGTGGTTACCTATCAATTCAGTAAACTGTTGTTGTAGTGTTTTGCTGCGTAATAGGCACTACTGTTAATCAACAAACAAGCCAAGAAACCCGCCTCATAAGGATAGGTAAAGGCTACGTAACTGCGTCCATGTTATCATCAATTTCTTCAAACTGCAATGGTGCTGCGGTTACAGTAATAAACAAAAGACTAATGAGGGTACTATAAGGAAGGGCTTTTTTACCAATGGACGCAAATAGGATGCGTAAACATTATTTATTTTTTATGGTGAAACATGTCTATGTAATTATTACCTAATACTCATAATATTGTGTAAGTAGGTACCGGATAAACATAAATCCCAAAGCTAATATTTCAAGAAGCATACAACCATCTCAATGGGACTTTAAAAGTTTTATGACAAGCATAAACGTCAAAAAAGGTTATACGGAGTTATTAATAATAAATAAAAATAAAAATCGTTTATTCTCAGGCATCGAAGGCCCATAGCGTGTTAGTATTAACAAAAAACTCAAAAACTTTGTTAGTAGTAATACACGAGAGTACAAAAACAAAACAAAACACAGCATCCAATAATTAGTTCGACCCGCCGTCCAAGGCATGCACTGACCGACCCAGACGACCCCACTACTCTCCTCCAGGAGATTCGTAGGGAAACTAGTACAGTTCGCAAAATAAGAGCACACAATACACGATCGTCATTCCGACCTCGCCGCCGAGGCCCCGCGCGAAATCCCCGACTAACGAATAGTCCTCCCCGACCCTTGACTGTAAGTGAAGCGCCAGCACGCGTTTTAGCTGAGCAGCATGTAATCCAAACTCCCCACGATAATAATCAAAACACTGATTTTATCCAGCCACCGTCGGTCCCTTGCCACCCTCCCTCCGACTCAGCTGCCCTAAGCCGAGGTTCGTACCCCACAGGGGGTGCCCTTAGCGAGCAGCAGTCGTTTAGTTTATAGTTTTTACGCCCTGGCTGGAGGCATTAAGTTTCGTTAGGAGCTTATTAAGGCAGCCACAGGAAAGTCCGGTTAAAGAGTCGGAGCCTTAGTGGTAACACTCTGAGATGCCCTAGATAATAAAAAGCATGCAATTTGAGGAAGATTTATCAAGCCCCATGTCTGACATGTAGCTTGATAAACCTATCCATTGTATGCCCTTCTAACCTATCTGAAAAAAATAATGTTATTCCTAGCTTAACTTAATTCCGATAAGTGTCTGTTTGCAATGTCAAATTACCTACAGTTTTTATTTATTTTGTATATTTGTATACGGTAACTAACAAAAAAATTGTTTGTTTGTCTGACTGTTTGTTCCCGCAATTTTTATTTTATTTTATCGTGAAATTCACTGGCAGATAGCTGATGTTATAAGAAATAACATGGCTACTATTTTCGAAAAAGCCACGCGTGCGCTATTTTACAAATAAGTTCGAATGGTCGGTCCTAACTCCAAACTAAGTTACCTATTAAGTAGATTCGTTTATACAGGATGAATTTTTGAGATACAGCTGACTTAAGTTTCAAATATTGCCCTGGAGGGTGAAATCTGAAACTATGGGCAGTGGAACTTCTTGAGCAGCTAATGTGGCTTTAAGTTTCTACCCGATAAAATTAACAAGACTTACCTACAGAAATGCCTACAGCCATTGATATATTAAAAGAATACATCAATGCCCACAGCACTTTTTTTTTTTTTTTTGGAAAACAATTTGTCCAAAATAAAAATTGAGTTCGGGGATAAAATTACATATTTTTTGAGGCAGCCAGCGGAATACTACATACGTAACTCATATTAAATGACAATTGATCGCAATGGGTTTTATTTTGACAGTTCATCAACATTCATTGCGTTATTTACGTTGTTGTATAGACAAAATTTTCGAACATATGAAGCAATGGGCTAGCAATATCCTTCAAAATCATTCAGATTTTGATTGATGCTCAATTAGGGTGCAGCTGGTCAATAAGAATACGTGTGTTAAGACCGTTAGGCTAACATTGTTGACAAGACTTAAGTCCAGATTACAAAATTATCACAAAATAATATTATTAAGCGAAGTATCTGTACCTCAATATATGTATGTATATAAATGCCGTTCTTTATCATAAACAAACCGGCTACATTTGCATAGCAGTCGCAGTAAACATCGAGACTCCGGCATAGTGGCCTAGTCTGAACTCACAGTTGAATCAAACACCTCGTCTGTTGTTCAAGATGGAGGAACTTAAGGTAGGTAATGAATATTTACTTTGAAAAGTATTCCATATTACTTTACCTTATTAATTTGAATGTGAGTAATAGGTAGGTAATCTTTTATGTATTTTTTTTTTCTCACTTAGTTTTAATGATGGTCTGGCATTTTTAGTAGGTACATACTTTATGCGGCCTATTCAAATGTCCTTTTATTGGTATTGTTCGTCAAGTCGTTGAGCTCCTTAAGTACTGAGTTGAGCTACACGATTACTGATTACTTGCACTGACGAAAAGTCCAATCAAATTTGTGTGGTTCTTTCCTCAAAATACCATTTCAAACACGGATCTACATGGTCCTCACATGATCTGACTAAGATCATGACTGGACTTGAAAAGAGATTTTGACCCCTGAGTTTGTTTCGCCATTTCTTCTCAGGGGTAGTCAGATAGGAAATATCGACTCCATCTAGCTTATTCATTTTTTTTTTTTAATACTCGTATGATGTGTAGGTATAAGCGATTCCGTTATCCTATTTACAGAATAAACGATTTCATTTCATTTGAAGTTTACAATTATATTTTTGTCTTTTATGTAATCGAAGCAAGAGGAATACGTAAAACAATTGCAAGAACGTATGAGAGAGCTTTTAATTGACATGTTCAAAGTAACATTTTGTGAGAAACCAGTTCTTTAAGACTAGTTTGCTTTGAGTAAAAATAGAATATTGTAAGACTTACTTTATAAGTATTTTTTTTTTTTTAAGCGTTGCCCCACACTAGGAATTTCACAAACACCCAGACCAGGAACAACTACTTGTGGATCATACAAATATTTGTTCCGTGCGGGAATCGAACCCGCGACGCGAAGCGCAGTAGTCAATCGCTAAACCACTGCGCCAACCGTGCCCTCATATACAGGGTAATTGCCGGTAAAACACAAATAAGCTCTCGCCTATAATGCTAACATCATAAACAACAACTTTTGTTCTATGGCTTTTAATAATTCATCAGATTTTAATTTATCATATTTTCATATAAATATAAAAATATTTAAATTCAACGCTCTAAATGTTACGCACTCTACGCGTAGCAAAACGAACTTCCGTGTCTAGTGCACGGGAGGCGTAGGTAGGTACAACAAAATACAGAATTGCAATGTGTTATACCCAGTCTCAAATTCAGATAATTTATGTAAACAAAGGGGATAACATAACAAAAAATATCTTCGTAATGGTAATTCACATAATATTGCGAAAAAGAGGTTCCATTTTCTTTTAAGTACTGATTTTAAGAAATAATAATAAAAAATAATCATACCGTAATTAGTTTTATAAATTTTCGGTTTTAAACAAAGTTTTAATAAAAGGAGATTTTCTGGTATAAAATATTTTATGATAGGTACTGGTAACAATGCAGCCCTAGTAGCATTTTTGTTGACGTTTAGTTGGGCCACATACCTCTGAAGTTGGCCCAACTAAATGCCAACGGAAAATGCTACTAAGGAGGAGATACAAACATTTTCAAATTTTTTACATCTTCAACAACACTAATATTACAACTCTCATACATAGATTCACATTTTGGATGAGAACGGCTGTAAACTGTTTCGATTGGAAATCAATTTTGGGAAGCCTCTACGTCTAGCACTGGGCTTAAAAGGGCTGATTATGACGATCATATACTGTGTCTCCGACACACTACACAAAACATTTTTCGGCAACGGTATTTTGTTTGCATAGTTCTTATAATTAATTCACTTTAATTTTTATCGATGATTATTTACAAAAACATTTAATGATAGAGGGGTTTATTTATAAACGCTGCTTAAAGTTAAGTAATGATTAGCGACTGTTTAACCATAATTTTTTGACGTTTGAACGTCACTTAATTTTAAGCAACGTTTATGAATAAACCCCATTATGTTTTGTAAAAAGTCATAGAACAAAAGTTGTTGTTAATGATGTTAGTAATACAGTCCTGAAAGGTTGTTAGTTTTTTTCCAATAAGCCTGTATAATTACTGGTTTTGGTACAATTGACGAAGAATTTTCAAAAAACTTTGACAAGGGAGCCCGGTGACATGTGCATGTTTGCAATACCTACCCACCTATTTTAAAGCCTTATCGAGTTTCTAGGTACCTAAAGGTAGGCACAGTCAGCCCAAAAAGATGATACATTGCTGCCGATTCTCTTGTCACAAAATTCTCTGAACTGTACTAAAAATCACTAAGTTTATTCCTGTCAAACGACGATTTCCCATTCTGAAATTGACTAAAGTCACACAACTACACGTTTAATTTGAAAACATGCGACAAACCGAAATGGGAGATTGTATTCATCATTATGAAAAAAAAAAAGTTTAAAACATGGTGAAAAAAAAAAATTTTTTTTTTTCTCGATTGCAGCTTTGTTGCCTTAGTAAAAGTAATGATGAGTAGGTACAACCTCCCATTTCGGTTTGTCGCATATTTTTAATTTCAACCTGTATATCTTACTTTGACAGTACTAGTGAGCTCTGAAAAGCCGAGCTTTTTCTTAAATTGGATAATTATGCCATATTTAGGGCTGGGCAGGTATTGCCATGCGATCTGCGATTTCTTAAGTTTTAGCGTGACCTTTTAACAATTATATATTTTACAAATTTCTTGCGTCTTCTTGCACAGTACCTCTCGGGCTTTGGCTCTGAGTTTACTTCAGAGGATCCTCGCAGGCCGGGCGCCCTCCCAGCGGGTCAGAACAGTCCTCAGCGTTGCCCCTACGGACTGTATGCTGAGCAACTTTCCGGAACTGCCTTCACTGCGCCCAGACATGAGAACAAGCGGTCGTGGCTGTATAGGTACGGAAGTTCCGTAAATCCACATGTCACGAGCATTAATACCTACCTACTTACACTTAGGGCGTTTGGGCACTTATCCGTGTCCGGTTCGTATTCGATTCGTGATCGTTTCTGATCCAGTTTGGCCATCCTAGTAATTGTATGAACGTTTGTGCACTCATGCGTACATACGGTTCGTATTCGATTCATAAATTCCCACTTCAAGTAGTTTTTTGACGGATCAAAACCTTTACATTTTACTAAATGCATATGAAAGTATAGGTACGGTACATAATTATAACTTCTGTTTGTTATTTTTTACCGTCTCGAAAGAAATTGGGTATACTAGGTGAACGGAGTAGAAACCTATGGCAAAGTTTTTTTTTTTTTTTTTCTATCGACAAATACCACACATTTAAAGTAAACTTATCATACTATAACAATAAAAACAAAAATTAAAAAAAAAAGATAAAAAATATTGAAATTTGGGTGCGTATGATTTAAATTTCAATATTATTTATCGTATTTTTTTTTTTTTTGTTAAATTTCTGAAAAAAAAAAACTTATGCCATGGGCTTCTACTCCGTTCACCTAGTATACCCAATTTTTTTCGAGACGGTAAAAAATGTCATCCGGTATAAAAAAGTGCATGGAATACTCCATATCTACTAAAGTACGTAAAAGCATGCGAAAAGCGTTAGCGTTAAGTATGTAAAAGCTGTCATCATTCTCCTGCCATTATCCCAATTTATTTGGGTTCGGCGCAACATGTGTTTTTCTTCCATACTTCTCTATTACTCGTCATCTCGGAAGTCACTCTTTCTAGCCATATCGCCCATATCATCTTTCACACAGTCCATCCACCGTTTCTTTGGTATTCCCCTACTCGTATAGCCATTCACATTCATACTCAAAACTTTCCTGACGACATTTCCCCCATTCCTCCGCATCACATGCCCATACCATGACAACCCAATTCCACACACCTTTTCAGTTGCTGGTGTCACTTTCAGACTTCTTCATATTATATGCTCATTTCTTATTCTATCCATTCGCGTAACCAGGGCCGGATGTAAAGATGTGGAGGCCCTGGGGCAGCCAAGAAGTGGAGGCACCGTTTTTTTTTTTTTGAAACAGATGAAACCATAAAACAATTTAAAAAGTTATCTTGTGAATGTGAACTTATTTCGACACCTCCCGCGCATAAGATCGCATGTTTAAATTTGCGATTTTTCGGGAGAGAGATTTTTAACGTCTTCTTTGTGTTGGTCAGCCGCAAAACATAATATGATAAGACTATTAACTAGCAGGTAAGAAACACGGTTGTTAGTGAAAATATGAAAATATCGTTTTTTAAGAATTTGTAGTATTTATATAATATTAAGTACATTAAAGTACTAAAATCTAATTTTACAAAAAAAAACATGTTACGACTTTTTGCGTGGGAGGTATAGATTTTGTCTTTGATGCACACATAGGGTATTTATTTCTTAACTAAATAGGCAGTCATAAGGACTGCCGACAGAAGTGAAAACTCAAAACTTTGGAATAACTGACAGTCTGGCGCAACCCGTCACGAGCATGTCGCGCATTTCGGTGACGTGAACCCATACGTTTTTCCCCTACCTAAAATCGCTCAACACGGCTGAAGAAGTTTTCACTTAAAAAATCAAATTGTGGAGACCCCTTTGTTGAGGCCCGGGGCTATAGCCCCTGTTGCCCTGCCCTAAATCCGGCCCTGCGCGTAACATCACAGCGCCTAAAAGCTGTTTTGTGAATAATAAGTAATATTAAAGTTAGGCAAGTGTGTATACAATCGATATTTTTCACAATATTTCAGAATTCGTCCTTCCGTCATACACAAGCCTTTCCAGAAGTTAGAAGTCGCGAAGCATCTTACTCACAAGTGGGATGAACAGGAACCAGATCCTAACCAGGTAAGCATGTACGGCTTTACCATAACGGCCAGCGATATAGCGTATAGCGCTGTACAATAGCGTGCTAGTTTAACACAAAATAGGCAGAGCGCACGCTTTTGTGGCTCCATATCTGTGGCGGCGTGATATTTGTAGTAAGACTACTTATACTACTGTTACTCGTAAAAATATCTCGTCACTATAAAACAGGGTCAAATTAAATTAGCTAACAAAACTCCGCACACGTGATAGGGATATCTAAATAAAATAAAACAAAAAAAAAGTTATTTTTTTGGGGGTCACCGCTGGTACTTCTACTTTTCGTGTGGTTAGTGACTAACCTGGTGGGTGACAGAGTTTTAAAGCCGCCCTCTGACTTGGCTACAAATGCCGTCGAGAAATATCTCTAAGGCATGTCGGTTTCCTCACGATGTTAGTAAGGAGTTACTTATAGTGTGAGTTGAGAAAATCCGTTCAGTCTAATTACTTCTGCGGAGTTTCGCAACCTAATATCATTTGACCCTGTATTTGTAATCCTAAACACATGTACCTATTGCTTCGCAGTCCCGTTGGCTTCCATTCGACATTCCACCTTCAAGCCAATCTGTGGATTTCGTGGCTGGTCTCCACACCGTCTGCGGGGCCGGAGACCCTCGCTCTCGCAATGGACTCGCCATTCACGTCTACTTGTGCAACACATCCATGGACAAGAGCGCTTTCTACAGCAGCGATGGAGATATGCTTATTGGTAAGTGTTTGCATGTGTCTGCAAATCTTGGGCTGATTAAAAAAAAATATATAATCTTGAGCTAGACAAATGCTTTATAAAACTCCCTTGGCACTCTATTCTCGTTTTAAGTTGATGAGTAATTAAAAATACTAGGTAGTCTTACCTTACCGGGTATCATGGTACTCGATGTTACCCAGTAACTGCGGTTGTGGTGGTCAGATAGGCTGTCACCCCATGCTAAAGAATACTTGGCTTCTTCCGGCTAGACTATGCATAAGAAAAGTAATTTCTGAAAAAAATACGGTAGGTACTCAAGAGAATGGCTTTAGGAGAAATCTCATTAAGTTCTCTTCTGTTTTGATAGCATTCTTCCTTATTTGCCTATTCTGAACTTCTACTTTGATCCAATTGCGTAGTCTACCCCATTGCGTAACATACTTTCCTAATCCATTGCTTCATATGTTTGAAAAGTTCGTCTGCTTGAATGTTGCTGAATTGTCAAAATGAAAGACATTGAGATTTTTTTGTGTTACGCAATTACCCCGCTGATTGAATCTTGATTTATAAACGATCTTCATTGTTCCAGTTCCGCAACAAGGTACATTGAAGATCAAGACGGAGTTCGGGGTCATGACGGTGGCTCCGAACGAGATAGCGGTCGTACAGCTCGGCATGAGGTTCGCAGTGGCTGTGGATGGACCTACACGGTAAATGAAACTTTAAATTTCATTGATATACCTACTCATAGGGGTAGGGTGTAGAGTCAGTGCTGGATTAAGCAAGCGCGGGGCCCGTAGCAAATACTATCGCGGGGCCCTTGATCTGCTATGGGTTCTCAATGGTAATATAGTGCTAAAAAAAAAACAAGAATTTTATATGTGGAATTTTATGTGGTCTTTGGGATTTTACATCTGGTCTCACAAGCACTTTACCACTAGACGATACATGTTTTTATAGGAAATTGAACGTTTTATAAGAAAATTTTATAATTTTTCGATAAATTCACTTTTGCAAAAGTTATTCGAAATTAAAGTTGGACATACCCTAAGTTGTCAGTATTTCTTTCTTGTGCGTGGGCGGGTTTGGATACCCGGCCCCCCCTTTTGCGCGGGGCCCGTAGCAATTGCTACTCTTGCTACGTGGTTAATCCGGCACTGGGTAGAGTAGAATATACAGACAAATATTATGTAGGTAGGTACCTACACCATCCTTGCGAAGCATGTGTGGCGTAACTATGAATGATAGGCTAAAAATGATGTGATAATTAACGGTGCGGTTTAAAAGAAGATGTAGTGACAAATATTGAAAATAGGCTACTTAGATGGTTTGGTCATGTTGAGAGGATGAATGAAAGGCGACTAACGAAAGGTATTTACAAGGCAGATGTGAGTGTGTAAACGTCGGGAGGGGACGCCCTAGGAGGACATAAGTAGTGACCTAATTGGTGATGTTCTTCAGAAAGGTCAGGTGCGTAGCATTCGCAACCAGCGAGCGTGTATGACCAGATGTATGAACGTTAACGAAGCAAAAGAAGTATAAGAGCGTTCTATAGTTTCTGCGTACCCCCATGGAAATAATCAATAAAGGTATTTTCTGAATGATTAGTGGCGGCAATTTTGTTTAATTACGGTCTTTGTGGTTTTTTACGGAAGGGATTTGACATAAACCACCTCTATGGAAAGTAAGTTTCATCAAAACTGCTGCCGCGAATATTCAAAGACTCTGGGACCCAAGTCTACTATTTAATAAATTCGTCACTCCAACACGATCCCATTGTCATTTTGCAAAAAGTTCGTAATCTGCTAAATTCATAATGGTCGATCATTGGTCGGTCAATGGTCTCGTAATAGAATTGTATTACAATGGCATTTTGAACATTTATTCATGCCAGATTTCATTTATATATATACTAGCTTTTGCCCGCGGCTTCGCCCGCGTGGATGTCGGTTATCGCATAAAAAATACCCTATGTCCTTCTCCATATCCCAGGCTATATCTCAAAATTCTAACTTAATATTAATTTTAATGTGACTCACTATTTGAATAGAAACTGAAACAAATGATTTAATATAATAAAAGTACTTATGTTCTGAACGTGAATGAGTCTTTACCTAAAGATAACAAACACAAAATCAAAATACGAAATTTCACTCAAATTCTTAAAGCAATCAATTGTACCAAATTACAACACGAAATAAAAGTGCGACACAAATGATAATTTTAAAATAATTCAAGTAAGTACCAACAATGTGGAAACAAAACGAAATCCTCCGAAATGTCACATGATACACCATTTGTGCTGATAAAACGCTCGAAATATATATTGAACACCATTGGTGCATAACTTTTCTCAGGGTCACGTTCGCAATTGGACGAAATATTTGACATTTATTTTGTACTTGCAACATGATCTGGCTGTAGAATTCGATTAATCGACTAATACTTGACCGGGAGACATTTTAGCGGGAACACCACTAAACGAACGAAAAAAAAAAGAAAACAAAATACGTCTGTACTCTGTGGTCGTGTGGCGGTGTGGTGCGGTGCTTAATGTAAACATTCATCAAGGTTGTACGTGCGTAAAGTAATGGATTCAATGAGAAAACGGTTTAATCTTAGAAGAATCTTATACAGAATTACTGAGAAATAAGTGTAGATTTCGTATTGAGTGTTAGTTTATCAAAAAGTGATAAATATGTCAGTGAAAAAGTAACGAAAGTTTGGAATGCACAAATTTTGATCATAAGGCCGCCGTGTTTAGTAATGTTTTTATGATAAATATTCTTGTATACTGTTTGAAATACACATAAGTAGCTAGCTTATTCATCTACGAACATAATTTGGGTAATAGCTACTGATATTATAGCGTATTGTTATCGTAATCGTATTTCCAAGAGTAAAATTCGGCAAACAAATCCCTACAAAAAGACAATAAAATGGATATAGTATGTTATCCTTAAGAGATAGACATACGCCATCGCGGACTTTTTTGAAGACCTTTATAAGATACACAATTCCACCATACATTATTTTGTTATATCTCAAAGGGTTTAGACAGCGTTTTCGTTGAAAGGTCCCAGACGGCTTATTTTTTTCCGACACCTCCAACAAATATCGTTAATTCATACAAAAATGCATACAAAAACATAACAAATTATATACTAAAACCTTCCTCGAGAACCAAGCTATCCATTGGTGAAAACAGCATGAGAATCGGTGCAGTAGTATTTGAGTTTATCGCGAACAGACAGACAGACAGACGCGGCGGAGGACTTTGTTTTATAATATGTAGTGATTTTTACTATTATTTATTAGTGTTATAAGCAATCTGAAGTAGTAGGAAGTTGGAAGTTTAGTAGGAAGTTTCATTTGTCATTATGTACGAGATTACCAATTCTTTCAATGGAGTGTCAATGGCTAACCATTTGAAAGTCATAATGACGCCATTATATTAGTAGATTACCAAACTTGTCAAAATCAACAATTATGACATCAATGATAGACCATTCTGACACTATTGTAATAGCAGACTTGAGGTCCTGGTGTTTACTATTATTGTTTAGAAAGAAACCATGTTTATGTAGGTAATTAACAGCAAAACAAGACTTTATGTTATCCTATTTGATTTCAGAGGATACATTCTCGAAGTGTTTGATGGGCACTTCAAGCTCCCAGACCTTGGACCTATCGGAGCTAATGGACTCGCAAATCCAAGAGATTTCCTCACACCTGTTGCACGGTACTTTGACGAAGAAATACCTGGTAAGAGTTATTTTACCCCCAGTTTCTGAATGCCATATACTTTCTGCTAGATTTCACTCATTTTGGTAAAGTATCCTTCCTTTCCATGTGAGGGAAGTTACACCTCGTTCCTCCACAAAACATGATTGATTGTTGACACTTCTATCTGACGGAATCATAAGACATAACATGCACTTAATTCTACAGCATATTTCTGAAATACTTTTGCCAGAATTACAAGATACTATCTGCTTGTTTGTCTGTCTGTCAATTTTAAAAGATGCGAGCCTGGAAAACTTCACCTAAGTATAATCTCTAATACCTTCCCCCAGGCTTCAAGATAGTGAACAAGTACCAAGGCTCCCTGTTCGTGGCCGAACAAAACCACTCGCCATTCGACGTGGTGGCGTGGCACGGGAACTATGTGCCTTACAAATACGACCTCAGCAAGTTCATGGTCATCAACGCGGTGCTCTACGACCACTGTGTAAGTTTATTTTATTATTGCACAAATGGTTTATTTAATTAAGATTGTATATAGAATAGATGCTGGCCAATAAGACTGCTCCTATTTTGGGCACTGTAGATTGATCAAATCTACGTGGTGTTTTATTATTGCCTGTGGCATACCCAGCGCCGGCCCTAGCCTTTGATCAGGGTAGAGCGAGATGTCTTTCGGCGTCCTTTGGTCTACGCTTTCACTTCATGTTAATACTACTTCGTTTTTATGTTATACTAGCTTTTGCCCGCGGTTCCGCCCGCGTGGATGTTGGTTATCGCGTAAAAAAATAACCTATGTCCTTCTCCATATCCCAGGCTATATCTCTGCCAAATTTCGTGACGATCGGTTCAGCGGTTTAAGCGTGAAAACGTAACATACAGACAGACAGACAGAGTTACTTTCACATTTATAATATTAGTATGGACTAATAATTCCCTAATTTTCAAAAACCTATTTTTATTGCAAATATCAACACTTATTGAATTTAAATTAAGTAAGTAGGTCTAATTAGTATCTATACTCCTGCTTTTTTAACATTAAAAGTCTGTAGATATACGGATTTATCTAGAGACAATCTACGTGTGGCGGCATCTACAACGCCACATGCGAACTAATCAAAGACCTGACGTCACAAATCCTGCATCGCGCAATCAGAGTTTACCGCGCGACTAAGTATAATAGCATAATATAAAACATCCCGACATCAACCGTCGTTCGTTCAGCGTCACCCTACGGATTTAAAAAAAATCTTATCACGCAACACTGCTTCCGCGCCTCTCAAAATGTGGTTTTGCGTTGGAAATTGTTTTTCGCATTTGGCTTTTTGGCTCCCCTTGCCATCAGGAGCCTAGAGCAACCGCTTATCTCGCTCTATCCCAGGGCATGCACCGTCTAAACAGTGCAGTGCAATTTTTTTTTTTTTTTTTTAATTATTATTTAAATTTTAAGTGCCAGTCATTTGATGTTTCAATTTAATTGTATGGCCAGAAACTAGCATCGTGTTTAAAGGCTTTATGTAGGTAGTAGGTATTGGAAAAGAGACTAAATCATCAGTCAGGTTGATTTGAAAACTTGAAGCTTGCCGTGGCAGAGGAGGAATATCTACTTACTGTTCACCTTGTCTCGGAGCGAGTTGTCGAATAAAGAAGAATCCGCAAATTTATACAACTGTGGCTTTTATCCAGCCTGCGCTGGACATCAGTACCTACCTGCTTAACTATTTAACACTCATTAAAACATCAGGCTCTGACATTTATGGCCCACGACTAGGGTTACCATTCGTCCGGATTTGGCCGGCTTTTCGACTTTTTGAACGATTCGACAAGGGGTTTTTTTTAAAGAAAACACAATTACTTCAATTATTTCTCAAAAAGAAATAGGTATTAAAAAGTAAGATGTCCGGACTTTTTTGGAGATGTCAGGTCTTTTCAAATTCTGAAATGAAATTTGAAAAGTATTTTCAAATTCCCTAACCACGACTTTCATAGACCACTGCCTTCATGGTCATCCATTCATCCCATTTGGAACACTAAGAGACCCTACTCGAATATCTTTACGGCACATTTTGATTTTACGTTGAAAATTCTCAATTGCAGGACCCATCAATATTCACGGTGCTGACGTGCCCGTCGACGAAGCCCGGTGTTGCAATCGCTGACTTCGTTATCTTCCCTCCGAGGTGGTCCGTTCAGGAGAATACCTTCCGACCGCCATATTATCATAGTAAGTAAATGTTTATTGGAAAAACAAAATTTGGGCGTGTTAGAAAGTTAAGACAGATGAGAATAATTTGGATTTTTTGGTACAAAATGCCTTCTACAGTCTACTAAAGGCTAAATCAGATAGAGGCAGACCGCGTCGCAACGCAACGCATAGCAAAAATCCCCCTTCATGAATTTTCCCTTCATTTTTTTTGAACTGCGTTGTTCACAGAAAATGTACGAAATTGATGGAAGAATTCAGACGGGCCACATCGCAATTTTTTTGTAATGAAAGTGCGTTGCGGCTGTACTTAATCTGCACTTGGCTTTCACGATTCCTACCAAGTCGAAAAACTTTTTGAGAACATGTTTTAAATTGCCCAGCAGAAAGAAACGAAGGACTTCGGTAATCTTAAAAGCCGTCGGTGTACATACCTAATTTGTTAACGATTTATTGTTAAATGGTTATTTGAATTTGTTTTAAAAAAAATCTCGCTGAGGACAGGATTCGAACCTGCGCGGGTATAACCCATTGGATTTCAAGTCCAACTCCTTAACCACTCGGACACCTCAGCTACGAGCACTGCTCTCGAATTTATCATTGTTATCATAATATGTATTTAACTTGGTATGCACAGGTGGATACTTGACCTACTATTTAGACAACCGATCAAAGGCAAGAGATATCTACGTAGAACATAAAGCCTGACTCCACTTAATTTCAACTACATATTAAGTATATACGCAACATGTGTATTATTTTTGGTCTAATAAATAAATACTATATACGAGTATATTATATATACAGGGCGTCCCACGATTTTTTCACATGGAGGGAAAGTAACTTAAATACATTAGATAGAAAATTTTAATATTCATAGTGATGTTCAAAGGATAGCCGTGGTCGTATGCCCCTTTGCCCTAATGCTTATGATCGCTTATTACTGTTAGAATGTATTGTTTTGTTAGGGTAGGTGGCATACGACCACGGCTATCCTTTGAACATCACTATGAATATGTATTAAATACATTAAAATATATTACGTGTAGGAAGTTGTTTATTTAATAGACGATAATAAATTTTGAATAGTTTGTACATAACAATTCCAGGTGAGAATATTTTCTTGTTTCATACTTTTTAGAGCGTGCTTTTTCAGTAGTCGGGTTTTAGTTTTTGAACTTATTTTTTATTTAAATTATTCTGGGGTTATAAGTTCGTGATAAAGTATATGCAAGGCAGATTTAAAAAAAAATTGTTTAGGTTTTATATTAAAAAAATAAAGTATCAACTTAAAATATCGAAACGAAGATTGTAAGGAAACTGATTCCTGCGTTTGTTTCCCTGCGTTACCGGATATACAAAGACACAACGACACAACCAGTATAGACTATCACAATAAATAGCATAAGCCCGAAGGGATTCTCATTATTAAATGGGAGTTTTATCAAGTAATATTACTGTTATCGCCATGACCGCGTGGAAGTACTCCCAGCTTATGTCATTATTATTACTGTACAAGTATTGTTTTTTTTAATATACTTAGTCGACATTGAAATAACGTATTTATTACATGTATTTTGGGTAGGTTTGAAGGGAAAATATGTTTGGCTCAAATCTGAGGCATGATGTTATAGAAATTATTCCTAATTATCGGGTGCATGCAAGCAAAGCCTTGAGCAACACCTGACAATATATATATATTTTTGAAATGTGCTAATTAAGTTCTTTCATTTGATACCAAACACGGAATGATTAGATTTTTTTTTTTTTTTTAGTTCATGATTTTATGTCCGTTAGAGGGCGCCATATACAATTTAATGTGACGTCCCATAGCCTATAACCAGCGGACAATCAAGACGCTTCCAACAATACCTCATTTGTCAAATTATGACAAGCAGTTTAGAAGTTATGAGGGAACAGATGAACATACATACATACATACATACCGGTCAAAATCATAACCCTCCTTTTTTGCTCCGCCGTAGTCGGGTAAAAAAAATTCTGTAATTTTACTGTACCGATCGAAAGGCTTAATCATATACATTTATTTCTTCTAAATAACATAGCATCTCAAATAAAAGGAAGACCATGTGTCCAGCGCTGCGGTATTCATTTTTAGGGTTTCGTACCAAAATGGTAAAAAGGAACCCTTATAGTGTGACTCAGTCTGTCTGTGTCTGTCTGCCTGTCTGTCTGTCACAGCTGAATATCTCAAGAACTACTGATGCTATCAACTTGAAATTTAGAATAGTTTTAGATGACGTTTGCCCAACAATTTTGCAAATAAGAAAGAAACAAAAAAGTTTTTATTTTATTTGCAACAGGGACTGAAAGGTGGTCTAGTCGCAAGCGCTACTGCTGCTGAGGTTCGATTCCCGGGTCGGGCAAAGTGTTATTGGGTTTTTCCATTAGGAATTTCTCAGTAGCCACCCGGAGCCTGGATTTGTGCCGGTTGATGGCAAAAGGCTCGCCCCCTATTACATGGGACCTTAACATAACTGGCGAAATGTGGGTGTTCCTACTATCTATGGGCACACCTCTGACTAACCTTTCGGGGAAACAAGGCGTGATGTTATGTTATGTTAAGACACCGATTTCCGGCTCCTGTTTTTTTGACAAAAAAGTTTTTTTTGTGTTGATTTTCGTACGAAACCGGTCGTAATTCTTTGCTCATCAATTTAAAGCGACGATTACCGACGTTTAATGATTTTAAACTGAAGATCACGTCTAAACGAGTAGTGTTAATGATTTGGAAAAAATATAGTTAAATTAGAGCATTTTCTTAATAACTTAATATATGAATATTTTTGATTATGTTTATATTACATAGTGAAATTAATTTGTAAAGTTATGTCTAAATTGAACAAAAAACTGAGAATCACGCAAAAACTTTCACCTTTTTAAAGATAATTTAATTATTGATCTTTTAGTATACAAAATCTGCCTAGCCTTTTCCCAACTATGTTGGGGTCGGCTTCCAGTCTAACCGGATGCAGCTGAATACCAGTATTTTACATGGAGCGACTGCCTATCTGACCTCCACAACCCAGTAACTCGGTAACACGATACCCCTTGGTAAGACTGGCTGTCAGACTTTTGGGCTTCTGACGACCCGTAACGACTGTCAAAGATCCACGAATGACAGACGGGACCAACGGCTTAACGTGCTTTCCGAGGCACGGAGGAGTCTCGGTATGTAAAGATGGTCACCCATCCACGGACCAACCCCGGCAAGCGTAGCTTAACCTGACGGATCGACCCGTGCGGCTGTTATTACTTAGCCACGAGCTCCTCTTTTAGTATACGTGTTTTATTAAAACACCTTTCGTTTTATGCATAATAAATTAATATTGTGTTTTATTTGGGACAGCGCTCCTGAATGGGCGAGTCCTATTACCGGCTGGACGTACGATGCGTTGCGTAAGCTCAGTACAGAACACACAAGCTAACCACTCAAGGTCACGAGCATATATCTGGGTCTTAATAGTTAGACCGTTCAAAAATGGATCTAAATAATAAACATCTGTTACTCATTACTCCGTATTGTTCATGCTATGCCTACAATAGTAAAGTTTTAAATTAGAACAGCACACTCAATAAATTCACTCTTGATATTCACAGCTGAGGTGTCCGAGTGGTTAAGGAGTTGGACTTGAAATCCAATGGGTTATACCCGCGCAGGTTCGAATCCTGTCCTCAGCGAGAGTACGTTTCATTTTTGATCAACTTTTTTCATCTTTTTTGCCGAATGAAAGAACCAACCGTTAGAAGGTTCTAACGGTTGGTTCTTTCATTCTTTTAAGTACCAAGGAGGTCTTTGGTATACAGAACCCATCCCTGACCACAATGTGGATCGAGTCCTTTCTGCTAAACTACGTCCAATTGTCAAAATGAATGCCATTGCCATTGTGTTTTACACAAATACCTAGCACTCTAGCACTGTATAAGTTATCATTTTTATTGCTATTTTCCAGGAAATTGCATGAGTGAATTCATGGGCCTTATTTTGGGCGCATACGAGGCGAAGGAAGGAGGTTTCCTGCCTGGAGGCGCGTCTCTTCACTCAATGATGACTCCGCATGGGCCCGACGACAAGTGCTTCAATGCTGCATCTTATGGAGAGCTGGTTCCGCAGAAAATTGCTGTGAATACTCAGGTACCCACGTGGTCGGAAAATCGTGTAATCGACAAGCAGTGTATTGACGCTATTTGAAACATCACTTGTCCAGTACTTCGGATTCCGGTCAAAGAAATTTCCCGTAGCAAGCACGTGTCTCTTAAAGGGCGATTAAGGGATATATACCTAACGTTATCCCTTAAAATATGTAATTGTTGCACTTATAAACGTAATACCTATTAGGGAAATTATTTTCAATGCATTGTGTAAACAATTGTTGGCTATCTTAAATAAATAAAGAGGAAGAAGAGCTGAATCAGTGCCCTATTATATGTATTTTTGTTCAAATTGTTGACAGAACTTGCGGTTTTATATAGATTTCCCGTTTGGCCTTTCCTGGTCAAGTTCAGGAACTTCCTGTAATATAATTATATAACAATTAATCATACTTCAAGTACTTCATACATTTCTTCCAAATATGAATTTACCTATTCCCGAAGGGATAGGGATGTAATGAGCAAACCACATGAGTAGAGATCGGATATTCGAATACATATTTACCTAAAGTGAATTTTTAGCGATGATAGTATGGAAACGACTTCCAATTTTTTTTTTATATTACAAAAATCCCGGGATGCCAGGAACACTGGGAATGCATAACTAGTCGGGTGTATAGTATGGAAACGACTTCAAACAATATTTATCAAACAAAAAAACCCCGGGTTTCATGGATTGCATAACTATTTATTTATAATTAATGTTTACCCCCGAAGGAAATGTTTATGTAGGGTGTAAGAGGAGGGAAGAGAAATTTATGTTTTTTTTTTTTAAATTATATTATGTAGGTAAGTAGGTGATTGAGCGTAAATATTACCTCGGCTGTTAGGTAGGTCGATATCCCTTCAATTCTATAATCAGAAACCTAAAGTTGTCGATCCCGGAACTACGGAATTTTTTCGATACAAAAGCGCATTCCATATTAGCCAACATCTCAACTTTAGGTGAATATGCATCCGAATATTCGATCTCTACACATGAGGTATAAATCCAGAAATCCAGTGCAATAATAGACTAGGGCTCTGCTATAACTGAATGTATGTTTTTAACATGTGAATATGAAATATAAATATTAAATATAATGTGAACGTTGTAGGCCTAGTAGACTAGATGTATTGTCAATTTTATATTTTCTTAAGTACCTGGTACTTGTTGAAAGGCCTATACTGTCCTCCCATACCTATTAACACTGTTATTTGAAAATATTGTAAAAGCCAATTTTTATAGAAAGAGTAACCGTGTAGTTTCTAGATTGCCGGCTCTTCTCCATAGGAAACGACCAATTGGAACCGTGCACCTAGCTTCTGACGTTTCATTAGTGCTCATGTAGGTTTATATGAAATAAAATATTTTGATGTTGAATTTTTTATTCTTCGTGTGTTTCCAGGCATTTATGTTCGAGTCTTCACTAAGCTTAGCTATCACGAAGTGGGGAGCTGAGACTTGTCAGAAACTGGACGCGAAATACTACGAATGCTGGCAAAACTTGCCGAAGCTGTTCTCGGAAAATATCAAAGTTTAATTACTTAATTAAGTATTTTATGTTTTGTCCTACTGTGGAAAACGAAAACAGAATCATTTTGTAAGTTACATGTCATCATAATACTTGTAAACTTTAGTTAAGTACCTACTATGTTATATTGTATCTGATTGTGAACATCGTCAAAGATTTTTCTATTCCTGCATTAAAACAAGTTAATAAAATAATAATCATTTAATTCAAGCAACAAGACTCGAAAGTGTTAGTAACAATATACTTACAAACTATGTTAGTAAATGACATCACTGCTGCAAGGTGACAGGCCCAGCCGGTACCTTGCAGCAATGCTTCACAAAGGCACAATCTAGCCTGCTTGCTACCATAGACAGGATGCTGTTGGTACTGCCCCGCACCCTACTAACCAGGGATGCGCACCACTTCCGCATTACAGTGTAGAAGCAGTCAACGCGAGCTTCCGCAAACATCCCAGATGCGCTGCAGTATCGGGGCAACCCTAACAGCACCCTGAATGCGTTATTGTATTGAACGCGCAGGGCGCTGTATGATTTCTGAACCCACAGACTGACTGCGAGAGTAAAAAGACGAGCAGTAAACATTCAAAATATAAACACACTCTTCACATTATATGCGGTGCTGCCAAGGAAGTTGACCTTGTTCAGATAGAAAGTAATTCTGTAGCTCATTTCTAATAAACGCTGGCTCAAAATTAGCCGTATTCTGCATATGATTTAATTGTATAGGTACTTCCACCATGTAATTCCTGTTACCTCGCCTTATGCAGATACACAAGCCATCACGACAAGTTTTCAGAGGTTGTAATTCATACGTGTATGAAGAATTCTGAATGCTTGAGCTAAAATGTCAAATGCATCTTCTACAACCATGCGTCCTCGACTTATCCTGTAGATAATTGAAAATTCTCTCCGATGACTCCTTCGCATGATTTCCTGAAAATGGTTTCATGATTTTGGGCGAGATGGGGAATGCGACATCATATCACCGATGAAACAAAAAGGCACTGGCGTATTTCATCCTTCTCTTCTAATGTTTGTGGTTGGGGTAAGTATGCAGATTCATTTTGTACTTATCATTTGAAACCAACTAGTTTTACGTAGAACTCCACCATCAGATATGCGCCCTTGGCATCCGTTATCTACGTATATAAATTTACAATTCGCGTCGACCACGGCAAACAAAACAATACTGAAATAATTATTACGTTTTGTAAATGTATTATCTAATATTCTGATTCCACTACCTATTACTTGGACATACTACATGAAAGCCACTCGTCCTCGGTGTTTGGTAATCTTACATAGCCCGAAAAGGTGGACACCAAAGCTTGACACACAAAAGTAGGTAATTGAACCAACTATTTGTGAAGAAACTGGGAACAGAGTAGGTACCTAAAGAAAAATATAACTCTCCTGTTGCCAAGTATCTTAAAGCTATTGTTAACCGTTCTTGAGCTGGTAGCACTTCTCCAATTAATATCGCTTTCGATATTACGGGTCTAGTTAAGCATAATAGTGTTTCAAAATCTTCACTAAAAACTCTCCCAAACAATTCAAATTTTGAACGAACAGTTCTTCGATTTATGTCATCCATTCTAAACTCTTGAAGCATTCTGGGAATAACACGAATATTTCGTAGACTTGGTCACATTCAAAATCGTGAATTATGTTAGGTTATGTTAGGTTAGAACAGTGACCATTTTATCTAGGAGTTTTTATCATAAGACTAAATAGTTTTTATGTCTTTTGAGTGGTATATCAAACGATTTTATATAATATTCAGTGTTGCTTATAAAAATTAGTTATTTTAAAATTATATCAATCGTTTATTATATTAACTGATCATTATATCAAATAAAATTATAGATTCAGTTTTTATATGTAAATATTAGAGATTTTGTAATTATACCATATATTAGTACTCTTTATATACCCTTCGATAACTTATACAGTAAAATCACAAAAAGTTGACTGCCTGGTCGCACGTCTCCCCTTCCCAGATTTCGTCTTTTTCACACATTTCCAGCTGTGCATTCGATACTGTATAGAATGCCTAGGCAAAGTATAAAATAAATAATATTTCATACATTACCTAAACGTTTTAGGTATTCTATACATTGCCTAGGTATTGTATAGACTATATACCGGATTATACAGATTGGCGGTAACATATACAGCAAAATTGCAGCAGCAATTGCGATGTTATCGATCCATTTTCGTCTCCAGTATCTGCGTACACTCTTATACTTCACCAAAAGTCACAAGTGGTCACAAGACCAACAGACTGAGAATATCGATTCACAGCCGCGCTTGCCGGCGGTGGCGGCGCTTATTGGCAGCTTTTTGGCGGCTTTGCTTGTGGTCAAGCCACCGGCAGTGCCGCCGGGCTGTGTGGATCCACCAATGGGTGCCACCACCAATCGATCGAGTGGCGATCGCTGCCATCGACCAACGTCGATCGATTGGTGTGGTAGCTTTTTCAGACCGATGGGAACCGATCGATAAAGTTGTCGATCAACCATCGACCCATCGTTCATCGACGCCGATCAACGCCGATCAATCATCGTTTATTTCGATAATCCGGGTACTTCACCCGGATTATTGAAATTAACGATGTCCCATAATAATGCCATGTTTTTGTATTGCTCGATGAATTCCAAATTTTTTGCGTTTTTCCATGTCGCCGCTGCCATTTGGCTCGTCACATAGAACCCGTGTTGTTACTCGCTAACTTCACACATAACTGACGCCAGGCTGCGCGGGCGAGGGTGGCGTAAAACGCAACAGTCATGAGACGAGGGGCGACAGGTGAAGCGGGGCGGGACGACTCGGACGTCGATTGATCTATTCTATCGTCGGTCGACGATCGATCGATTGGTGTGGTAACAACTGACGATCGACGTCGACTGATTCATTCTATCATCGATCGACAATCGATTGGTTGGTGTGGTGGCACGTACCCTATCGTGACTGGAGATCGTTCAACGCCCGGCTGCTCTTCTGGTATGGGTGGAATGAGAGGTACTTACGCCGCCTCCTTTGCATCATGCATCACCTCCTCGATTACAGAAACTATGGGTTTCTCAACGCAATTTTAGAAAACTTTTTACTCTATTAATTCAACTCAGAGAAACGAGCAGCCTTTGGCATCTATCTTTACACTGTCATTCTTTCAAACAAAAACCTAATACTTTTTATTTTATATATTTCTATAGGTATTTGCTTGAATGATCGAATGAATCCATAGTTTTTTTTTACAGCCTGTACGACATAAGGTCGCCTTTTGCAAGTAACCTTTACATGAACTACGAATAAGATTAAATTGATACAACCAGGAAAAAAATGAAATAATTTAGTGGCGAATACCTATACAGCACCAATTTTAATGACTTGCAATTCTATCATTTATTTTGTGGCGTTCTATTGTTCCATCGACAGTTTCGGAAACTCCACAGATTTTTTTTAAATCTGGCAGTCATTTACGTCAAGCTGTTCACAAATCATCTAATAAACATATAAAGTGTATCAACTCAAACTGTGCAAGTGAGAATCGCCATGTCTGATAACGATACCAGGGCCTCAAGTCTGCTATTACAATAGTCTCAGAATGGTCTCGCCATTGTGAGTATTTGACAGTGTTTGTATGGCAAATCTATCAAAAACTCACAATGAAGAGACATTTCTGACACTATTGTAATAGCAGACTTGAGGCCCAGTGCACATAACTATTCAGTGACTGTTGAGCCTTGGAAATCAACATTCAATTTCCGGTTTTGTACAAACATAATAGTGCTTTTGTTGACACTAGCTGCGTTAGTGTACGGAGTAACATCTTGGTGCATCGTAAAGAAGTTTCGTGATTACAGAAACTATGTGTATCTCAACATCATTTTAGCAAACTTTTTACTCTATTCACTACGAACAGTGAACTTTTTTGCTGATCTTGGTACTACGCAAATCGAAGATATTAAATGGCGAACGATAATTCTCCATCTAACTTCATACTTTGGGACAGTGAAGAACCACTGGTTGGTAGTTTTATGTTATATGTTTTACGTAGACATCGTAAAAGTTTTCAGTGGGCATATCCAAAGGAGATATTTAAAAAGTAACCTCTTTTCTTGGGGTCTGGCTTTTATAACATCTGGGCTTAGTTTTAGTTTTGTATTGTATTGCCTTATCGCTTTGACGTATTATACCATTCTTATTATTTTACTGGCATGTGGAATGTTACCTTTAATCGTTAGTTGTATCTTTTAAGGTCTCTGCACACAGCCGGCGTGGCGTGGCGGGGCGCGGCGTGGCTGGGCGCCGACGCGGCGCTGGCGCGGCGTTATCGTTCACACTGCGGGCGCGTTCACGTCCCGTCCCGCCGCGCCCATTCACGCCGACCGTGTTGTTGTGACGCGAGGTCTCTGCACACAGCGGGCGCGGCGCGGCGGGACGGGACGCCGACGCGACGCTGAGTAGTTGTAATGTACTAGATATTACGGACGACGCCACACAGAGCCGTCCGGCTCGACGCGACGCGACGCGACGCTCTGTGTGGCGTCGTCCATAATATCTAGCACATTACAACTGCTCAGCGTCGCGTCGGCGTCCCGTCCCGCCGCGCCGCGCCCGCTGTGTGCAGAGACCTTTACAGTTTAATTGTATATTCAGTTTGCCGTAGTTTTAACGCAAGCGCACATACAGCTACTAACATCTGGCGTCACTTGTATATAGCCACTTTGATATTTATATTCAGTGACTTCATATTATTATCTGATTATATTTTATCAATAAGATACGAATGGAGCAAGACAGCAATACTTTTACATTTAATATTATATTACTTTAATGCAATAGCATTGGACGTGTTTTTGGTCGTTGTTAAGAATAATCGAGAAATATCGTACGAATATTATTTAAAAAAATTAAATCAGGATCAGTGGCAATGTATAGGGATCGCACAATATCAACATGCATGGACGAATTGTTCGTGTACCTGTCGGCTTTGACAGCCCCCCGACGATTATTGATGTATAAATACTAAATAAATAAATAAATAAATAAATAATAAATAATTTAATTTATTTGATTTTTAAGTCTATGACATTTGATGACATGTATTATAATTTATCTGACAATTTTTATTTAATTAGATTAACAATAATATAAATATTTGCACACCTAATTTAAGCAAACAAATAATTAGATTTGATTTGATAAATGTATGTAGGTCATATAAAAATGAAAATTGAAATATTTTAGATCTGTAAAATGAAAATGTTATCGATCTGCAAATATTGTGTAACCGGCAATACAAATGCGATTTTTTTTTTTTTATAAAATCATAACCGTGTTTTGGCTTTGTCATAGAAGTTTGTGTTTTATGTGTCGTAAACAGTTTACACTTATCCCATTTTACGATCAATTGAAAAAATACAAGTTTAATAAGACTTCAATTTAATTTACCCCTATCTAATATCTCACTAAATATATTATCAGGAAATTAAATATTATCGTCTTAAGGGGCATCAAACATTCTGCAACACTTCGATATAATGAGCTTCGCGCGTACTCTTGCAAAAGTCCACAATCCACAGGTTTCCGTAAAGCAGTCGTATCTCTGAAAGTTCTGATCATGTAACAAGTCATACCCGGTGTCACCGCTATAGACGGCCCCTTCACTTTCAGAGCGTCCTCTACAGTGTTACTTGTCACCGACACTGTCGTTACTGAAGAATTTCCAGTTCCGTTCACAGTCTGTGTCACTTTCACCTCCGTTGTGTTCTTCACAACATGTTGCTCGTTCCGCGTTGTGCTTGTCGTGTCCTCCCAAATAAAACTCGACATCAGATTGCAGTCAATGCGCGTCTCCTCGTAATCGCCCGTTCGTTTACTAATGCCCAGCTTGCATATCTCTCCCGCGGTGCCGCTGTACTGTCTCTCGGAGCTGTAATGATGAGAGTTGCGGCCTAAGTTGTACAACGCTAATCCAGTCAGCAAGTTATCGAATCTGCTGCCAGAGTCTCGGTACTCGTACACATAGACGGGCGGGTGTCCTTGATACACAGGGTGGAAGGTAGACCCGTAACTTATCTGCTGCGGCGGACTGTAATGGTAGTGGTGATGGACTTCTGATCTCGGGCTGTAGTTGTTTTGGACCACGTTGTGTTGTTGATGGTATGTCTGCCGCACGTTGCCGCTGTATGTATTACCAGACATTCCTGTCGAGGCAGGGTATGAGTGTGCACCGCCTGAATCATATCCTGAATGCCCGGTAGACGCGGGATAGTGGTGCGAGCCTCCGTGACTAGAATGGCCATGGCTGCGTCCTGAGACTGTGGACGTTGCGAGACACAACACTATAAAAATAAGTCTCATGTTATCGTCGCGAGTGACTGGATGGGACTAAATTAGTGTCGACTGTGTGGTCACTCCCCGTCACAAAACAATCACATTAAGCATGACGCAGTGGGCGCGGTGTGGACACGGCACGCAGGGGTCGCGACCTACCCAGATATCCCGACACCGTCGCGTTTCGCAGAATGCTATCGGGACAAACTTGACACCGTCGCATTAGATAATCTTATTTTTACTTCCCATACTCTAAAATTTCGTCTTTATGTTGTGCGTAGGCGACATAGTCGCTTTTTATGCTCTAGTGCATAAAGTAATATTTTTTTCTAAGACTAAGATAATCTGGTCCAACAGCCACATGAACAATAAAACGTCGCAGATTAAAGTCGTTATTTTATTTCATTTGCTTTTATTTATATCACTTACGAGTTTTCTATCGTTAATTTAATAAAACCAGATAAAATAGTTGTCTTTACTAATTAAAAACGCAAAGAAACGTTATCATGACTTGGCAGTATGAAGTAAAAACAGTTACTTTATGCCTGTTTCATTTTCCCGCAATCGAAGTGAAAAGCAGAGTGTATAACTCGGGCATAAACGAGCCATTTTACCCCACGACTTAACTATCCACCCGACCCGGTCTCGGGGTAAAATGGATTATTTTATGCACTAGCTGTACAATCTACTATTATTAATAGCGTAGGAATTTTTTTGGGTATATAAAAACAACAAGGATTATTACGATACTTTTAATCATAATAGGTAATTAATTAGCAGAGCTTAAAATTATTCCATTACTGCATTAACATTATAAAATACCATCGGTCAGTCGCGTCACCAGTGTAAGAGCATCTTTCACTTTGTGCTATTTCAGATATGATATACTACACATTGAACATGCATGTTAATCGAGTTACTATAATTCGATAGCTCAGCATATCATTATTATCAAAGTGTTGAGTTGTTTACGTATTGCGTACAAACTATGATAGCTAAGCTACCAAATGCTACATACTACGCTTTTTTAAATGGAAATTGTATCAATTATATCTAATTATACATTATATGTAATAATAAGGAATACTTATTTGGCTGTGAAAGAGGCCCTTAATAAAATAATAATGACAGTTACAACAGAAACACATCCTTGTGACTTATCGGATAAGAAACAATAAATTAAAATGGAATTAACATGTCACGGCTAGCGAGGTGTCTCTATATAGTGAATAGTGTGTTACAGGATTCTGGCTTTCAAATTCCACCAGTATATCGCACTACAGTGGTCTGTACGCACATTTATTTTATAAGAAAATAAAAAGAATATTTCACTTTTAAATATAAAAAATACTTTCCAAAATTCATTTAAACTGAAAGTGTTGTGAGATTCTTGTGCATACAAACCACATAATATAATTGGACCGTTTTCATGTTTACCAGTCCAAAGGCAGAAACAAGTTCAATTAGAATATCTTTTTTTTTTTTTGTGTGATAACACTGTTAGTGATAACCCTCGCGTTCGTCTTTTGGCGATTAGGGCGCGATCAAAAGAAGATCTGACCTCACTAGTCAATTGCTCTAGGCATAAACCGAGCTTGGCACTAGGCAGCTTAGCTGGTTAAATAAAACAAGAATTATTAAAAAAAAAAAAAAATCTATAATATGACTGCCAGACTACCAAAATACGTTAAAAATTGTATAGTACCTCAACATACTCATTCATAGAGTCTTGAGCTTATTTTAAAATTATGTTCACAAGAGATCTTTTTGACATTTCAGTCCACGAGATCTATTTTTATAAAACGGAGAGGGTTAAATCAACACAGAAATTTATTATATCTAGTTTCTACCGGTGGACTAGTCACATGAGCACCTAAACTGTATAATTTAAAGTACAGTCGCCAGCACATCAAGGCTACGTTCCAATACAGGCCATTATCGCTCATAGCACTCACATCGATAATTTGCGTTCCGATTTAGAATATCGCGATTATGACAGCTGAGAGCTGTTTGTTCGGTACGCGTATAAGCAAGCTGAAATCGATTACAGTGTAATACGGAATGCGGGGTAAGTTACCACAAACTGTCAAATTTTCTTATTCGATTTTGAACTTAACAATCAACATTTTAAGGTTTAAAATCGTTTGGAGAAATTTGACAGTCTCGCATAAATGTAATGGCGACCGTACAAAACATGGACTCAAAAATAATAATTTTCAGATTAGGCATAAATATTCAATTTCTTTTTCATATCAACAACAAAGCCACCGCAAACAAAGATTGCAGTACATCTACCTCTTAACTTCTAATATAGTACAATTTATGTACTTGTTGACCATACCAATAATTTTTACATCTATTTTTTACGACATAAGATCCAAATTAAAATGCGTTTAGAGCTCTTTCATTTTATCTTTGATATTGAATAGGTTTAGGTTTCCAAATGAAACTTACGTTCATAATAATTATTACTTTTTCGTGTAGATAACACTTAAATAATTAATTCTCGCTTAATTCTAATTACCGACTATGTATTGCAGAATTACGTACAGATTATATTTTATGATTAGTATGGAGAACAAAATAAGACGCCATACCTCGAAGTGACAAGATAGATTCGCAATACTTTACGTGACCCAATTAAAAGTAATGGACCACTCAACGAAATATGGCGTGCGTAATTGATAAGTGTGTCTGGGACCTTGAAAACAATAAACTGAACCATACATTACAGTTGATTAAAATAGCATTCCCAATGTGACTATTAAAACTGAAAAAATGTAAACCATCACTAATAGCACAAACGGATAAAATTCCAACATGAAAGAGCTCATAACCAGAAATGTCCATAATTGAAATCAGAGGCGCAATTCCCGTATTTTTAAGAACGTTTGCATTATAATCTGTCTTTGTCAAAAAATCCCTCTAATTTCCCTGCTTTTTTGACCAGATTTTTTAAATGGTTTGTCGCTGAGAAGAGATTGTGACTTGAATGTGAACGTGTGAAAATGTACGAGAAATGACCTTCTGAAAGTTGTTTCGGATGCCGGTGCTAACTAGTGACGTAGTAGGTACATAGTCTGTGTCACAGTACACTCACAGGAGCAGGTGGGTGCGGCGGGCGGGGCGCTAGCCGTGGTTCACGTTGACTCCGGACTCCAACTCCGACGCAGGCGTCTCTGGCTCTTCGTCATTGTAGATGTTCTCGGCCATTTGCCATACCTGCGCACAAATTCAAATTCAATTTTATTCAGGAACAATTCCGGCTGTCGCTGAAAACCAGCGCTGGGGCTCTGTCTCGCATAGGGTCGCAGCATTATGCTGAGCGATGGCCTTTTTGCGTGGATGTGACGCATATTTAACCCAAACTTATTTTTTTTTGTGTTGTGTTCTTTTTTTGCGTCATGTTTACCGCAAATAAACGTTTTTTCTTTCTTTACATTGTGTTTGAAATCATAAAAAATATAAAACTAACACATTCATAATACAATACAATAAATCAAAGAAAAAAAAAAGCAAATAATCAAATAACAATCCTTTTTTTTAAATAAATAAACAAAAATAAAAATTCAATAACATTACAAGCTACTACATAATATATATTAATATTACATAGTCTCTCATTAATTAATGATAAATTTTTATAACGTGGATATGTCATCGTCTATCGAATACAGACATTTCTTCAATAGGAACGCCTTAAGGTTCCGGCGACCATCGCTCGCAACTCACAATTCGAAGTGAGTGAAAAATTCGTTCAGAATATTGCTATCTCTGTTTGACAAATATGAGAGAGCGTGGTGCGCAGCTGTATGTGTGTGTTTGAGTAGATAGATAGCTCTAGCTTCATTCACTTATATTATTTTATCGAGATTCGTATTTAGGTATGTTCATTATTTGCTTTATTTTTGTTGTCTACTTTGGGGAATCGTTAGTGAATGTAAAGACTAGTAATGCATTTTTTTGGAAATTATATACCATGCCGATATCTCAACATATGAGGATATCTCGATCCAGGCTTTGTAGAGAAAATCTAGCAGATGTACATCATACTCATACATAAGTTACACACGGCTACATATCAAGCTATTCATTTCCAGTTAGTCTGATCTCGCATTGAATAGGATTTCCGTAGCCATGTGTACCATACGCCGTCATCGCGCATGGTATTCATGGTAAATCAGCCGACGAAAGGGCGCAGGCGGCGGCGCGGCGCGGCTATTGTTATAACAATGCAAAACGCTCATCGCGTAAATATAAATTATTGGGATATTTCTTATTATTGTCTTTATTTATTTTAATCCTGTTTATGTTTACTCATATCCTTCAGGGCGGTCTCAGCTTTAAAAAACCGGCCAAGTGCATGTCGGACCACGCACAATGAAGGGTTCCGTACTTGGAAAGAATTTATCCTAAGAACAAACTTGACATTGTTGTTGGTAAACATAATCTCCCATACATTCCAACTACAAATGTAAGTTTGTACGCATAATATCGAGAGATTTACCATGTTATTTTAAGACCATAGACTTCTTATAGATTTTCCTGTAATCTATAAGTATAGAACTATTTTCTGTATTTTTTTTTTTAATTTTGGTTCAGTAGTTTCGGAGATAAGGGGGGAATGGTCAATTTTCGTCTATTTTCACTTATAACTTTAAAACAATTTATTTTAAAAATATAAATAAAATATATTTGAGATCCTCACAGAAGGCCCTTTCATTTGATATGTCACACGGAACAGTTTGCAAAACTTTTTTTTTTAATTTTCTTGTTGGCCCCCAAAACTGACCACAATATTCTAAATTTATTTATTTACGGTTCACGTCCGTGTTTGCGTCACTCAAATTGATATGTATACCAAATTTCAACTTAATCGGTCCATTACATTCGGAGAAAATTGGCTGTGACAAACAGACAGACAGACACACGAGTAATCCTATAAGCGTTCCGTTTTTTCCTTTTGAGGTACGGAACCCTAAAAACTATTCTTCCGTCTTATTTCTGTATTCCTTTTTCTAAACTTCAAATTAGTAAGTAGTTATTGTTCTTACTAAGTAATTCCTATAAGTCGAATGATAAAAGTGATAAGCAAAGTATTAGTAAAAAACAAATACCTATTCCAATAATTTATATTTTGTATTTTGCCAAGAATAATAAAAATAAACAAAACCAGCCAAGTGCGAGTAGGACTTGCGCACGAAGAGTTCCGTACCATCCATACTATCCATACTAATATTATAAATGTGAAAGTAACTCTGTCCGTCTGTCTTTATGTTACGTTTTCACGCCTAAACTGCTGAACCGATCGTCATGAAATTTGGCAGAGATATAGCCTGGGATATGGAGAAGGACATAGGCTACTTTCTTACGCGATAACCGACATCCACGCGGGCGGAGCCGCGGGCAAAAGCTAGTTATCTATAAAAACATCATTGTTGTATGGGAGCCCCCCTTAAATATTTGTTTTATTTTAATTTAATTATTTATTTTTAAAGTGAATATATAACTAAATATTCTGTGAATATTTCAAGCACAGCACAGTAAAGCAATCGTCTAACACTGACATGCGACAACAAAGCCGCATTTACAAACACGTTACAATAGTGCGAGTGCCTGTCGGAGCGATACACACCTACAGTGAGCAGTACGCCCACGCACACATTGTCATTTGTTTGACGCGATCGCGCTAAGACAGATCGACGCCAAGCTATCGAAAATTTATGATAAATTTGGATGTGTTCCGTAATACCAAAAATGATGAATGAAAACTTAATGCTTTTCCAATTTTATTTCTATAATTTGTAACTTGATAATATAAGCTATGTTTCTGCGGAACGAATGTTACAAATATTGTTGTTTATAATATAGAAAAAACAATATGAAAACATGTCATTTACGCTGTAAAAATGTGCGAATTGCAATTCGCTTAAACTTCATTTTAGGTAAGTATTTTAGAAAAAATAAAAACGTAGGAACCTAGATAGATACTGTCTAAATCCGAATATCAGCATAATATGGTGGAAATATGCTCTAATTGCAAATGATTTAGGTATTACGTTTGCATGGACAATTCGTGAGTCGTCGCGTTCTTAAGTCTTGACTTAAATGAGCTCTTATAAATTATGGTTTTTAAGTCCACTGGCAACCTGTTAAAAATCCGCACTGCTTGATATTGGGGACTATGTTGGACAATATGTATGTTTGACAATCATGTTCTGTGAAAGCTATGTTGTTAGGTAAATAAGTTGTATGTTTATTAGTTTTTATTTTATTTTCTTTTCTTAAAGTTATTGTTAAGTATGTTTGATCTCTGGCTTGTTATTTGTTTTTGAATTATGGTAATTAAGTAATATGTTTAGTTTGACCTGTTAATTACTGTAATTGGCGCAAGCCGTTGTAATTAATTATGAATTATGAATAAATAAATAATATTAAGATGAGGTATTATTTTGTTTTTAAAAATCAAGTGCACAAGTCATTACATAAAATTATTTATTTCAAACCAGCTGCTGCCCGCGGCTCCACCTGCGTGGCTTTTTCTAAAATAAAAGTAGCCTACGTTACTCCTTATATCATCAGCTATCTGCCAGTGGATGTCCCGTCAAAATCGGTCTAGCCGTTTCGGTTTCCCGTATGGAATTTCTCAGCAGCCTGGAGTCTGAACTTGTTCCCGATTAATAGGCTCGCATTACATGGGACTTATGTATACTACTATACAACTCTGCCGAATCCTTCTGGGAATACAATCGTAATGACGTCATGATGTGATAACAATAATGGATGGCTAGACTAGATTAATCGTTTATAATAACGGCGGGTGGCCTGTGGGATACGCTACGCGGCTTTGTCGAGGGTCGATATGTCAATGTTAAATTTTTACCAAAAAGGAATGTTTTGTAATTTTGCACAAATAATCTTTGAATTACGGCCATGAGAAGTGCTCTCTCGGCTGGGTGGCGTTTTAGAAAGCTCACTTTATAACATTGTCGTTCGAGAAGTACACTGTTTGCGGTCCAGCACGGTGCGAGTGCAACATAAAAAAAAAAACACATTCAAAGCGCAATTTTTTTTTCTTCTTTTTACAACATTTTTGCCGGCGGCCATTTTGCGTCAGTACGAGTGCCTTGCGTCTGGAGTCTTGTATACGACACGTATTACCATTTGCCATTCTGTTGTTCGTTTTCTTTGTATTAAAATTGTTATTTGTTACAGTTTTTTGTTTTACTTGGATGTGGTTATTAACATGCATAAGTGCACAAAAAAAAAGTTTTGGCGAATCAGGTAAGGAAGTTTGTCGTTCGCCTCCGAGACCACTTTGAAAGAGAACAACAATTTTTTTAAATACATACAGGAAACTTCTTAAAAATATCGACTATTCATCAAACCAATACATCCCATCACTAAACATGTGTATGGCAATACGTTACACGCATAACACTGCTTCATTTTTTATTACAATTTGATTAAAAAAATTGTAGACAATAACATTTTGTCAAGTTACTGATTCCGTATTTTACGACTATGATATTTAGGGTGCAGCTAAATTCGCTATATTCAGTCATGATTGTAAATCGCAGTGACGTTCAAAAGTGAAAAGTAATTGTTCGTCTAATGTCGCCGCAAACAATGTACTTGATGACCCTATTTCCTATACCTCCGACATCTTACTATGACTATAATAATGCTGATTGGCCATGATTTTCAACAGCAGATCATCATACCTGCATAATATTGTCCTCTGATACGGAGCAGATGACCCACGGCTCGTTGGGGTTCCATGAGAAGTCCGATATCTTGGCGGTGTGTCCTCCGTGGATGAACAGTAGCTCCGGAGGGCCATCCTCCGCGTCTTCAGCCGTCTGCTCCTCGCCTATCTTTGACAGATCCCACACGTGAAGCCTGCAACAATATTCGTTACTTATCAAATTTCAGTTTGGTAGGTTCTTGTGGGTGCAGCATAGATATTTCGGGGGTCAGTAAGGTTAGGTTTTGACTGACCAGTCAAAATCAAATGTCATTTATTCAAACAAGGCTGAGAATCAGCACTACCCAACGCCTTCCCCTCACCACATCCTAGTGCTTTAGCTGGGGAAAAGAAGTTGCGCAACAAACTCCCCATTTCCCCAGCAGCACAGTTGTCTGTCTGAACCTGATTCTATACAATAGTATGCAAAGTAATTAGCATTACGGAACACAAAACATTAAATTAAATTATTTGCCATAATTATGACAGCTAGCACACACCAATATACCAACAAAAACATTGAAAACTATACTCAAGCATAAATAAAAATGCAAACACGCTTCACGTTTTATCTCGCTCGCACACTATTGCTCCCGGTCACGCGAGCAAGCGAGACAGGGCGGCAGGGAGAAGGCTCCAAGGTGCCGATAGTTTAGGTAATTTCTTTTTACGGTGAAAACAAGTTATTAAAAAAAAAAAAAAAAAACATAAGACCTGCTTTATAGTTAGTTCAGTTATTTATGCTAAGTTTCATTATCTAATTTGAAGTATTTTTTGAATTCCAGCGGTTTATTGTTCGGTTTGGAGTTAATTTTTTTTTTTTTGTTTTTCTATCGAGAAAATTTATGGAATCGTGTTTTCGTCAAACATAGTAATCGCCATTAATCCTCAACTTTACCAAATATTTATTTCAAAATTAATGCTGCAGTATTTTCGACATAATGGAGGATCATGCTAAGCCATTTGAGTTAGTATAGGCTCTTAATACCTAAATAAAAGCCTCCAGGCTTAAAGGGCGTGCCCGAATACAGTAAAAAGGTGTAGGTTTCACCTGATATAGAGTTATTTTCCCCTTATGAAAGTTTGTTTTGTTTTTTCTTAAAGCAAGTCAACTTGACAGTAGATAATTTCTCAGCACTTGAGAACACGGTGCTATAGCTTAGAACAAAAGGGAATTATAACCGACCAGTTTATGTAGGCTTTTGGAGATACACTACTCAATGTAATAAGATTTTTAATTTACTCGCATAGTAATATCAAAAGTGGAACTTACGTATTGACAGATGGCGCTGTTCTCAAAATTTACATGGGTTTAGTCGAAAAAAACTTATTTTTTTCGAAGGAGTTGAGACACCTTTTAAATTAATTGTGTTAACAGACAGTTTGTTTATATGTATAAAATCATCGAAAACGCAAGGCTAATTTTTTTAACTGTTTTAAATTTATGGAAACATAAAGATCGAAACTCGCGTAAATGTCAAAGTGCAAAGAGAAAAAGGAAAACAAATTTGACAGAGTTGTGTCAAATTTGTAAAAATTTTGCTAATGGCTGCGCTTCGATATATTTGTGGATTTTTCTTGACGACTTGGCTTGTATGGACATTGACGATTTTGCTTCTAAACATTGACCTGGAAAAGTGTTGGATACCGACGACATCTCTTTATCTGATTGAACCTTGCACAAAAATCTGGACTGTTTACTTGTTTGTGAAACGCATTGTTATTGTGCTGGATAAAAACATGAACGCGAGCAAGTGTTGTGTGAAAATTTAAGATTTGTGTATTAATTAATTTATATATAATTGGTGTAAAGATACAAATAAATTATTATGTGGACGTGAAGATTATGATGTGGAAGACAAAATTCGGGACTTGGCCTTCAAATATTGTAAAAAAAGATTGAAATAAGTATGTGGCATTGTATCTAATGTTTTATAACTAACTACCACATATTTATCTAAAAGGAAAGGAAATAGTTATACGTATATATACGGTTCGTCTATGCGCTTCATGGATTGTTGTTCTTACTTATTCCTAGAGGGCGCCATGAAATGTTCGAGTGACGTCTCTATCCTCCTTTATATAAATGTACTCTGTGCTTGAAAATGGTCTTCGAATTCACGCTAAGGAATGCAGCTTAATGATGTAAAAATTAACATGTCAATTGGCTGACATTTGACTAACATGTGGCTGGTAGTCAAAAATGGTTCGGATCACACGGAATTTTATGCTGTTTCCTACCGCCTACCTTTATCCGTAATGTCAGTGCCTTTGGTGTTACCGATAATAGGAAATATGCACGTAATTCAAAACTTATCCATTACATTGTGTAGGAGTTAGAAACAAATTCCTATTTTTATTACATTTTAATGCATTAATTGTTTTACAATTCATTAATGTTTTTGGTGAAACGGAACGCAAACTAAAACGCGTCGTCTTCAATAATGCCGGAACTGACGAAAAAAAGTATGTGAATAAAAATCGATTCTTTGCTAAGTGCTTGAAATCTCACTGAGGTAAGTAATTGCGATATCTGCTTGAATAAAGTACAAAAAATAATTTGCTAAAAATTGGCTAAAAACAGATGTAAACAAAACAGTATCGTGGTAAATGACGTCACATCATGACCGCGAGAAAAACGCACGTGTGAACTGTAGTAGAAAATTTTTGGCGTTTGTTTTTTTTTTTTTTTTGAGGAACAAACAGTAGTTGAATTTAACTTTTAATACTTTTCTTGGGTTTATATTACTCTTTTACGGAGAAAAAAAAAATTACTTCCATAATCCCTATTTTTTTTTTAATAAACAAACGCTAATTTGAGTTCAATGAGAAGCCTAAGACTAAGCCTAAGCCAGCGCCAAGTATCTACACAGATTCAGCAAAAAAAAAAAATTGGGTCATTCAGCATTTTAGGCACTTTGTATGCACACATTTTAAGCACTTTCTATGCAAATGTTTTTAGACACATATCCACACACCCTCACACACACACGCACACATTTCCCTTTCTTTGTAAATATGTTGCTATATGTATTACCTCCTGTCGGTCCCGCTGCTGGCGAGGATGGTCTCGTTGTGCGGCGACCACTGCACCTGGAAGATCTCGTCCTTGTGCGACTCGAACGAGTGTAGCTTTAGCTTCAGGTTGCGAAGGTCCCATAGCGCCACCTACAGACCATGTATGAGAGAACATGATTTTCAACTACCATGTTAAGTATGTTCTTGAGATAAATTCGTCCGAACTACGGAACCCTTCATTGTGCTTGGTCCGCAATGCACTTGGCCGGTTGTGCGTAGAGTGGATGAATTAGCTAGATTGAACGAAGACTTTCAAAAGGTGGCTGGGTCAGACTGGATAAGAAAGGCAGAGAACCGGGTATTATAGCGCAACTTTTTTTTGTTTTTCTCTATCTGCGATTGGTTATTAGAACCAAAATCAGATGGTAGGTCTTGCACACATGTCAATGTGTGGCGCAATTTGAGAGAGGCCTCAGTCCAGACTGCAACAGACTGCATTCAAAATCAAAATCCATTTATTCAAATTAGGCTGCGAATCAGCACTTTTAGAACGTTAATTGATCAGCCTATAATCTTCCCATTGCTGGGGTTCAAGCTACCTCTCTATGAGAGGGAGTGGGCTGCATACAACTACCCGAGCTTATGCAGGTCGGTGGATGTCATGTATTTTAATTGCTTTTTGCCCCACACTAGGAATTTCTCCTGTATTGTGGGTGCGTTTACAAACATTTAAACTCAAATACTCAAATAGACAGACCCGGAACAACTACTTGTAGGTTCTAGGACATGCCCTTTTTCTGAAGGAAACAGATAATTACCGTTTTATCAGCACTGCCTGTGGCTAGTATGAACTCGGAGTAAGGGTTGAAGCTGAGGCAGTTGACTTCAGCGGTGTGTGCGTCCACTGTATGCGACGGCTTTGAAGTGTTGTTACACCTGTAATGAAACATATATTGTATATAGTTTGAAAGTTTGCTACTGGAGCTAACTGGTATTCTGTAAATTGATACTTCATATCACATGGGCCCAGTAGGTCGCCACAATGGGTGACATTTAATGATAAAAACTGTTAAAGTAATAGGCGAATTGCTGATACGTTCTGGATAGGATAGTGTTAATGATTTGAGGTTTTTGTTATAGAAGGAAGTTAAGTAGAACTAACTGTAAAATTATTTTACGTCACACCTGGCCATAATGTGAGTTTTACCGCAAGTTACGCGTACAGTAAAACTTGCATTGTGGCCAGGTGAAGACGTAAAATTGTGTACTCACCACGGGCAGTAAAAAAGCAAGCCCTCTATCGCATATTTACAACCCTCGGCCGCGGCTCGGGTCACAAATACCTGCGATTTCGGACTTTGTTTCTTTTACAGCCCTTGGTAAATAATGTATTATTAAACAACATGTCCCGGTATTAACGCACACCCCAATTAGAACATTATTTGTTATAATCATATTACGTACACTGAATTTTTACTATTATGTATAAAACATTGTTTATTTATTAAATTAGTTATACTGAATATGGGAGAAAATTGTGGTCACAATACAAAAATAGGCACGCATACAGTCGCACACGTATAAGGGTCTAGCTTAGTAGGTACTTCGTCCATTTTGGTTTGTTTTGACTCTTTAGCGCAAGCGTAATTGTAATTTACATAGTTTTAATTATTTTTGGGATAAAAACTACCTATATTAAAACTAACCTAAATCGATTCAGTAAACGATTCTAAACTACTTTTGTGGAGGGATCTACAACGCCACATGCAAACTACGCATTAAAGACCTGGACATCACAAATCCTGCATTGCGCAATCAGTTTACACAAAATGTGGATGGCCGTATCATCAAACGATATTGTCACCTTGAGCCATTTCATGAAATGGATGTATTTCATTAAATGAACGACCACATCATGATATCAATTCTACGATATGACAACGACATTTTGTATTTTCACAAAAAGTCCGTAAAATTCGGATAGTCGCATGTGACCAAAAATCCGTTCCTTGAAATTCGGATTTGCATTCCCTAGTACTGCCGCCTGTAGAGGCTGCCGGCGCGGCGATTGGATGCCCTTTGTACAGATGGATACGATAATGCACAATAGTATTTTAACAGCATTCTTACCTAGTATCCCAAATCATAAGCTTCTGGTCATCAGCGACAGAGCCGAACAGTGACTCGTGCAGCAGATGCCACGCGACGTCCTCCACGACGGCCGTGTGTCCCGTGAACACCGACTTGGCTTCGATGACGCGCCCCTCCTTGGGCGTCGCGTTTATGTCCCACAGGCAGATTGTGTGGTCATCACTGGTATTAAGAAATATTGTTACTAACATATTGTCTTTGTTACTTGTTAAGTAAAATAAAAAGAAATAAGAATTGTGTTCTGAATTTATGTCAATTTAAAAAAGGACTCACTTTTCTCCTTGTTGTTGACTCATAACTGTTACTTATTTTTTTAACATTACAGCAATTCACTATGCTAGCAGTCTATGACCATTCATAGACTCCGCTAGCATAGTGTGAAACAAGATAAACAGCCTTTAATAATATCTACGCAACTCAAAACTTTGAGATTGCACTCGCCATAGCGTAGTTAAAAATAAATTAACTAATTGTAAGCCAAACCAGTTGCAAAGTCAGCTATCAGAAATAAGATGAGCAGCTTCCTTTTAGACCTTCATTATGATAGCAGGCTCAGAACAGCAGGCAGAAAATCTGAAGCCGATGATCTCCGATGAATTGAAAACGTAACAGACAAAACTAACCTTGCTGACAAAAGATAGCCATTTAAGTTGGGATTCCAGGATAAACCATAGCCTTCTTTTTGGTGCCCACGTAACCTGTGGATAAGGTAGTAGGTGTTATTACTTTATCAACAACATAATTTTATTATTATTATATTTCACATTGAATACAAATGAAGGGCATGGGAAAAGGATCAAAACAAAAAAAATATTCATAGGTAATCGCTAAATAAATGTTCAACATGTATTTATTCTGTAAAAAACCAGCGCTTATATTTATTAACAGTAAATTTTATATATCACATATCTAGTGTGTCTGTAATTATCGGTATACATCTATATACTTTTTGTTTGTGTTTATCTTTACAATGGGCTCTTTTTATATTGTTCTGAATAAACTCATTAAAGGGCGGGCCTTTAATGAGTTTATTCAGAACAATATAAAAAGATATGGATCCCTTTTGGGTAAAAGCCTCCTCCACCCCATGCCAATTTTCCCTGTTTTGGGCCGACTCCATCCAACTCGGACCAGCTACTTCAATAATGTCATGTGGATGGTATGTTTTGGCTATATTATGGGTAATAAATCTATAGGATCTTGACATACCTGAGGTCTGGATGGCATTCACCAGAAGGTTCAGGCTTTGATGGATGCTTAGTGTAGTCAAAGACCAGCACATCGGAGGAAGGGGTCTTAGTGGCGATGACACAGGGGTTCTGCGGCATATAACGTGCCCTGTTTACCTCACCTTCATGGTTGATCTTGATTTCAATGTCGATTTTACCTGACACCGAGCCAAAGCCACCAAATTCTGGAAAGTTAACAATGTTGTCGCTTGATTCTCTGTCTTTGTTGAAATAGTTATATAGTTAAAATGATATTTTCATTTAAATTATTTACAAGCCATGATGATAAATTAGACTCGTTTCCGTATGGTCTTTCCTGAAGGAGAACATATACTTGCAAAAATGCTAAACATACAAGAAGAGCATAATATCAAAAAACCTTTTAATTCCTAACTTGTTGCTGCTAGTTTTTTGTTCTGGTGGATTGTGTTTTGTTTTAGAATGATCTAAAATCACAAAAACAGGCAAAACAGGAACTTTCCTAGCAGCGTAGCCCAAAGGGTTTTTGAGCAAGGCGAAATTTTGATAGCTAAGTCAGAGCGGATATTTGCAAAGTTTCAGATAGGAGTCCCATGGTCAGGGGCCACTTTCAGTGTGGTTTTCCTTCTTTGCCAGCTTTATCCAACAATTGACGGTCACCAATGTATACATTTATGCACTGAATTTGTTGTTGTTGTGTTTAGCTTGTTGGTAGTCATAATCAGTTGTATAGTAATATTTTTAAATAATCAACCCAGTTTATGATGTACTATGACGATTTTCTAATTTTGCTAATTATGTTTTAATCATTACTTTCAAGTGTTAACTCCATAACAGAAAAAAAATTACAAAATGGTCAGCTTCAAATATTTTTACAAGTCAAAGCTATCGGCTCATCAAAATAGAGATAAATTCTAAATTATTACCACTTTTGAGTACTTTTTAGAATCAATTAAATTTAATCACATTAGCCAAAAGGCTCCATTAATCCATCAGATATTTATATATTCACTAGCTGTGGCCCGCGGCTTCGACCGCGTGGAGGTCGGAAATTATCCCATGGGAACGTACTACCGTCTGTTAATCCAGGATATAAACTACAGATTTGTTTTGCATGATTGAGTAACAAACATCTAAACATACAAACTTTCACATTTATAATATTAATAATAGGATTATCAGGCCATATAACACTAAGGCACAGAATAACTTTTATTTGGCCTGAATATCCTTTAATAGTCAGAAACGGAGTTTTCAAATTAAGGAAAGCCCACAATTTCTGGTCAGGCCGCACACAAGTCATAAGAAATTCAACAGCTCTGAAGATCACGTAATTTTCGGTCCATTTTGGAAATCGATAGTAGACCTCTGACCACAGGTTCCTACCTGAATCTTTTCAATTATATTTTCAGTGTTCACTCAAAATGCTGTACCTACTCAACTATCAACTTTTCGCCCTCCGTATGCTTGTTCAAAAACCCTCTGGACTCCCCTACCATACATAAAGTTGTTTAGGCTGAAGTTAAAAGTCAGCATTGTAATCTTCTATAAAATAAAATGAAATGCTGTTTGTTGGTAGAAGAACGGCTGGACAGATTTGGCTATTTTTTGTTTTAAAATGGTTGCAGAGAAAATTGGAAAATGCAGGAAAACTGGAAGTCCATTTTCTATATGAACTTTGTGTGAATTATTGAAAATTGGACAGGACAATATCTGTCAAGTCAGCTAGTATGTACAAAGTATAACAGATACTTAAAGCAAAAAGTATGAGGTATTGGAGTAAGTATATAAATTATAAGCTCGCAGTACATACCTCCCTTATCATTGTCATAATGACTTGCATCAAATTGTGCATCTTCATTGGGCAGCTGGACACTGGCGATCAGCAGATGGTTCTGTTCATCTGATGTGTGTGTGCCCAAGATCAACCTACATAAACAAACACAAAGGTGGACTAGTCATTGTTACAGTATAAGTAAAGCCTTGCTTTACTCAATATTAACAACAACTAACTGAGTATCTCACAGAATCACAGGGTCAACTACCCATGTCCAAACTAACAACACAAAGAGAGAACAAATGAAGTTGTAAGACCTTTGTTCTAAATATTTTAGGAAAAAGCAACCGCGACCGGAAATTGTTAGATGTAAGCAATGAAGATAAAAAGGGTATTATTGACAGGACTTTCCTCAAAATGCCAAGGAGTATCATGAAGAATCAAACATAAACAAGAGTATTCCAAATATAAACAAGGTTACCGTACCTATGAACTGAGTAGTCCTTTCCTTCAGGCCGGGTCACGTCTGGAAGCCACTGGGCAGTTAGCGAGGGCCACTCCAGAGCGTGTGTCATCACCAAATCATACAAAAACGGAGTGTTCTTCTTCCATATTTTGTACTCCTCATTGATCACCCTCTCTTCAACCGCATCATCAAAGGTTTCTACAAATGACAGAAATTACAGATTCTCTACGAAGTCTTTTTTGATAACCAAAAAATCACTGGCTGTCAAGCTCAAGCGTCAGCAAAGAACAGCAGCACCACTGGGTGTAATATGGATTTTGAATACAATTACCTCCGTCACCTTTGTCAGCCATTATATTTAACAGAAACTTGTATTTGTTTGATGTAAATTGATGAATTTATCAGTAAAACCGACCGGCCCCGTAAAGGCGCCAAACAAAAGTCCTTGGCGTTACTGGTAACAGACAACACTCAAACTTCCGGTTGCCAAATAATGGTGGCGTTTACAATACAGGAACCAGTAGAAATAGAATTTTACGGTTCATTTTTAAGTCTATGTAGGACTTTAATTCAGTCTGCAACCTACTTGCAAATATTTTGAACCATTTGAGGACTTCTGTTATTTTTACAACCCGGTGTATTAACAATTTACCGGTTTTTCAGAGACTCGAATTTCTAGAACGCAGTTATTTCTTATGCCACACGCAGCGACTTTAGTTGCCGTTGCCGGCGACTCGCTGGCTATTTCAAAATCTCACACGTTCTAACACGAATTTTGACAGCAGATTTATAGAAGCGATTTCAAAATCTGTGGTGGACGTGAGATTTTAAAATAGCCAGCGCCACTGCGTGTGTACTTAGCATTACTTAGGATAATGGCCAAAAAAAAATACATGGTTTATTATTCTTGAAAATTCTAAAGAAATTTGAAGAAAGTAGATAATTTTGGTAATGAGAATAAGTTTACAAATTAGACAAATAATTAAAAAACGGCTTTCGATTTCCAAATAATTAAAAAGTATGCTGGCAATAATAAATTAAATGTCATTTGACTAATGTCAACATGGCTGATGCTGCAGCAGCTCGTCGCGAAGCTCGCAGAAAGAGAATATTAGAAAATTCTCACAATAGACTCCAACTTATATCCGGGAAATGTGTGGACGAGAATCCCAGAGGTATTACAAATACTTCTATACTAGTGACACATCATAGCGTGAGCTAGGCTTTGCTTATCACATTGTTTCCTTTTCAGAATCTCCGGTCAGAAAGATTATTCCTGATCCAATTCCGGAGATTTCGCTTCCTTCGGACAATAGCAGTAGCAAGACTTCGCTCAACAATGGTGTGATCATCGCTGAACCAGATTCTTTTGAGTTGTTATCATCGCTCAATCATGACATCGCGGCTGGCGATGGAGAGGTACCCAGTGATTTGGCACCTTTCGTTACACCGGCACCAGAATCTGCCCCAACGCCATCCCAGTGGGAGAAACTCACTAATAACAAATATGACGTAGTTTTGTTATCACTTCTAATTCAATTACTGTACAGTTTGTCATTGGTCACATTTGAAGGTACTTACTTTTTCTTACCAGTACTCATCTACGCTATAACAAAATTGATATGGTTTCCGTCACAAAGAAGTAATACTAAATTTGCCAATGCATTGCAACTCTTGCATATTGTCTCTTCTCATAGAGTGCAGAAACTTATTTACTTGACACAATGTATGGGTGTAATATCATGTGACATTTCTGTATTTCTATTTGCCACAATTTGCATACAATCACTACTGGTCACCTTGAAGGATGGTTTAATTACATAGTAATTACTTCATTTGCACCCAAGCTGAGGGCATTAAATTGACTGAGCAGTTTCTAACAATAGCTGGCTAGACTAAATTGGGGTAGTATTCAAAATTCAACTCAAGTTTGGTAAAAATCTCAATGTGTTGTGTATGTGAACTCTATGTTGAATTTTGATGGTGCTCCACAATGTTCCATACATAATATTTTGATTGCTTGTGCCTTTATTCATAAGTGAGAAGATGTGACATGTGTGCGTTTTAGTCACATATTGCCATTTTTAGTTTTAAATTAGAATCAATTTTGTAAATAGCAACAGAAACAAGTTTTATTTACGTGCATAATATATATTATTTTTGCTCAATGCATTCATTTTGTGTATAATATTTGTGTAATTCGATTATTTTATTACTCTCTTGCATTTAAATTGTATTTATTTCAGTAAATCATGGGAAAGCAATAAACATTGTATCTATTATACTTGAGAACGTCAAATATTGTGAAAAATGTTCAATAGTATGCCAAATTAGTAAACTATTTTCATGCTTTATACTTGTAAAACATAGTATTTTGATAAAGGAATATAATCCTTTGAATTGTAATGGCCTGTATAACCAATTTTGACGGCCTGAACTTGAGTATATTTTATAATCTTTAAATTTAATACTATACTTATCCAAAGTTGTTAAATCAATAAAATTATACTAACCACTTTCATGTATGGCAGTCTGTGACTTGTAGACCCTTTTGTAGATATTTTTGTTTTTATTTAATTGGTTTTGTTAATACTTTTAACCTTTTTAATTCTAACAATGCCTTAATCTTTTTATATCAATTCAATTTATTAAAAATGTAAAAGTTAGGTAAGTAGGTATATCACTATTTACCCAATAGAACTGACCCCAATTCAATTAAAATCGAATTAATTACTTAATTGTTAAATCTTGTCCCAAAAATGTATCATCTTCCACCTAACACTTGAGTTGGTTTCTTTGGTAAAGGTTTTTTTTTTACTACAATTCGGAATTAAGCTGGTATGGTAATACCAAAGATTGAAATGTAATTTTTACTTTGCTCTCCCAAACTTGTCTTCAAAATGTTATTAAGGATTTTACAACAGGATGTAAATACACAATGCTGAACATAGGCCTTAGACTAGCATGATTTCTTTGAACATTGCCAATTATCAATCGCCACTACCTGCTAGGTAAATTGTTACAAAACGTCTTCCCTCTCTTGTACTTCTGTTAAAAAAATATTACATTGCTCTCATAACACTTATTTTTTCGTAAATAAAATACGGCACTCGCATGCAAATGACATATTATACATGCATAGACTATTTTATAAATTAGTTACTTCTTGTTGTTAATATCTCAAACTGTACATTGAAAACTAGATAATATTCTGCTTAAAATACATGTGAATAATTTAGTGTATCAGCTTAATCCATATTGTAAATAAAGGTCAAACAACTATAAATAAAATAAAAGTTTAATTATATTTTGTAACATCTTTGAATTAAAAAATGGTTATGAATGGTATTTTGTTTTTCTTTCAGTGTTTGCCCCATATCCGTCGAAAATAGGCTGAAATAAAGTTCATTTGGTTATTTGCTAGTACTTATAATTTTTGTAATCATAATTTTTATGAGGTACCTAGTAAACATACAAAAGAAAAAGAAAAAAAAATACTTATAACTGCATAACTAAAAAGTGGTTTAAGAGTAAATATTTGAAAATGAGATGAGCAAAGCAAGCTCCCATTAATGTACAGTGGCCAGCACATCAAGAGTTTCCACAAACATTTGGAGAAAGACAGTTTCGTGTAGCTTGATGTGCTGGCCACTGTACCTAGTCTACAAAATATTTAAGTACTGCAATGAGGACTAGTGAGGGCTGGTGCTAGTGTAGAGTGAGGTCTCTAGAAATGTCAAATGTGAAACTGAACGTTCAGTGTTTGCGGGATTTTCTCTATCGCAACTTGTTACTAATTATTCATAATTGTGAAGATTGTGCCATTCCTGATTAATTATGGCTTAAGATTTTAAGTACCTAACAACTTAGGATCTAATTATATAGCACTTGGAGGAAGAATAACATTTGTCTGCTTAATGCTTGCCAATTTTAGGAACATTATAATTTAAATATTCATTTGATATTTAAAATGTAATAAAATAAACATTTTATGAAGTAATGAGTACTTAAACATATCCAAAACATAAAATAAAAGTACTGACAGTACCTTACTCAACAGTGGCGCCAACTAGTGAGGATAAAAACGATAGTCCCCATTCACTTAACATAAAGCTCAGTTCAGACAGAGCAGCAAAACGCTTGAGCATGTTCAATGCAGCATTTTGCTGCTCTATCTGTGCTGACCCTAACATGATAATGATAGCCCTTCTGTCAGTGTAGGATGTCAACAAATGAAAATAAAAAACGTAAATATGAGTCATAAACTATATTATGAAATGAATAAAACAAAAACATTACAACAAATGCATGATGTTAAGTCAAGATCTACAAAACTAAACTTAACGATTAAAAAAGTTTTTAATACTATTGAAGATACCCTTATTCTTACTTTGATTAGGTTGGCCACTTTGTACCGACGCTTTATCTGGAGTGGCTACATCACCCGTGCTCCGACGATCTGACTCTGAAGAAAAAACACTTTGAGGAACTATGCTTTCTTTATTCGACATGTCTGGACTAGTGGAAGTATGCTTATCAATACTTTGTACAATTATATCCTTATGGCTACTTAGAGGGAAAGAGTCAGCTGGTTCGTCAGAGCACCCGAGTTCCTATTGTTTCTTTGCAACTGTCTTTGGCTTCTTCTCTCGTAAAGGTTTGCTCCGGACAAGATCCGTGCGTCCTATTGATATCATTTTAAGTTCCCATGCGTCTAATTCTTTCCTGAAAGCACAAGGAAATACATTCTTTACCTTTCGTATTTTAGTGATGACGATGGGCGTACGGCGTACCCTACCAATAGCGACCGTCGCGCAAGTACGCGATCAATGCGATCGTTTGTATTAATTTTGAATTTTTGACTTACAGTGGCCAGTATATCAAGCTACACGAAACTGTCAAAGTTCTCCAAACGCTTTTAAACCTTAATATGTTGGTGATTAAGTTCAAAATCGAACGAGAAAATCTTGACAGTTTGTGGTAACTTGATGTGCTGGCCACCGTACAAATACAACCATGATAATATCATGGCTGTATTTGTCAAATATATATTTGTCAATTTTTTTTGTATATATTATATAAATTCATATAAGAGCGCGACGATCGCTTTTGTTTAGGACGTGGCCAACAGCTGTTGATCCAAACCGCTCCCAATTTTTTTCAACTGCTAAGGTATCAAATTGTGTACCTAGCAAAGTTTACTAAACAATGGATTAACAATAGATAATGCGGTCTATTATAATATTTATACACACTTTTTCCTAAAGAGGAGTGTTCAAAAAACGTACCTGTATTTAGTCATTAGATCCGCGGCCTCTTTTTCCAACTTAGCTTTTTCAGTATCAGTTAGTTTTAGCCATTCTGTCTTCACTTGTTCTTGAAATTGTTTTAAGTCTTTGCCTTTGAATCCTTCCTTTCTAGATTGTATGAACAGGAAATATGAAGACATTGGCTTTTTTGGACGTCCAAGCTCTTTGTATTCCTGTAAAATATAAATATTAATGATATTTTTACCCGACTGCGTGATAGCAAAGACAAGGTATGTTTTTCACGCGTATCTTTGTATCTGGGATTCTTTATACCCTCGAACCATCTTAATGGCTAGATGAATTTTAATACATGAGGTGTCTATCGACTCATCTGGGTCTTGTTCTAGGTTTTGTTTTAATAAAATCAATATGGCGGATTTTAGATGTCAACAAACAAAATCTTGAAAAAGAAAAAAAAAATAGTACCTGCCATGACCATGTGGGGTCAAAATAACGGGTTTGAGGAGACGATTCCCGAAATAATTCACTTTAAAAAAAAAACACAATTACAAGCTCACTTTTCAAGCAGTCTGATGCAGTTGGTGGTATTTAATCTGAGGTTGAACTAAAAAAACTGCATTAGACTGCTTGAAGAGAGAGCTTGGTTTGAATTTTGTGTTGCTTTTTAATTAAGGGAAAATTAAGGGGTTGATGGTATTATCAACTGCCTTATACATAGTCTTTTTTTCCTACTTTAAAACTGAAAATTTTCTACACGTCGAAGGAGAAGCTGCATCCGTTTAAACTAGAAGCTGACCCCCAACAGCTTCCAGTTTAAACGGATGTAACTTCATCTCCTTCGTCTGGTCGAAAATTTCCAGTTTAACTCGATGCAGATCAATACCAGTATTTTAAATGGAGTCTATCTGACTTCCACAACTCAAGTTACCTATTAACACAAAACCCCTTGGTAACACTGGCTTCTAAGAGGAGTTTCAGAGCCATAGTGAAAGTAAACTTCATTGAGTTCCCAAGAATTTTAGGCCCTATCCTCAAATTCAAAAAACAAATTGTTACATTACAAACAGACACTTAAATTTTATTTATTTGTATAGATATAAAAACATTACCGTGCCGTGCCGTTACATTGCCGTACCGTGTGGTGCCGGACGTAAAGAATAGCACCACCCCATTTCCTCCCGTGAGTGTCGTAAAAGGCGACTAAGGGACTTACTAGCTAGAGAATGGGCAGCAGCGTTCTCTATGCATTTTCAACACCATACCGCGATCGCCAACCCGCCTGCCAAGCGTGGCGATTATGGCAACCCCCCTCCCCCCTAATTGGGGGAGGACATGTCCAGCAGTGGACGTCTTTTGGCTGAAATGATGAATGATGATAATGAAAAAAATTACTTATTATTTCTTACAGCTTTTAATTTTCTCTTTTCCTTAGCCTCAGCCAGTTCTAGTTTCACCCTTTTAATGTCTTCTTTTTGTTGATCAGTGAGTGAAGACTCATACATGGCCTTGATCTTCTTATAGTCTTCCAAATCCTTTTCATATTCCTTTCCCATTTGAGTTTTAGTCTACAAAAAGGGGGAAAAGATTATTTTTAAGTTGATCTAGCTAGTAGTTGCAAGTGCAACTGCTGAAAGTGGAATCCTGGGTTTGGTTCCCAGTTTAGGCGGTGTCTATTTGAACTGAAGAGCTGTCAGCACGAAATGATAGGGTCATGAATAACCGCTAGGGCATCAGTCTGCCAGGGTTGCGGGTTTGTCAGAAAGGGATACCACAGCCCTGGCACACAGGCAACTGAAGGAACACAGGTGGGTTTTAGTCAGTAAAAGTCTGACACGCCCTCCCGCTCCTGCTCCCTCCGCTCCCAGAGCAGGAGAAGTTATTTGATAATTACACAAGTTTTTCAATCAGGAATTTCTCTGTTTTTAGTCCTGAGTTTAGATTTGTGACCAGTTAATGGCAATAGGCTTGCATCCTATTATACAATGTGTTACTGAATTATTACACATTATCAAAGTAGTTTGTTTGCATCATTGACTGAATTGATTTCTGTCATTTTTTTAATAAGTAGTTTTTCATCCTAAAAATAATTAAAACTACATAAATTACTGTCACCCTCTGCTTTACAGTCAAAATAAACTAAAATGGATGAAGTACCTACTATGCTAGACCCTTATACGTCTGGGACTGTATGCGTGAGTAGATTTATACTGTGTCCATAATTTTCTCCCACAATCAGTATAACTTAAAATTTAAATTAAACAATGTTTTTTACATAAAAGTAAAAATTCAGTGTATGTATTATGATTATAACATAATATTCTATTTGGAGTGTTTGGCACTCCACGCCTTAATTCTGGGACATGTTGTATAATTGGACCCATTTTTGCAAACAGAAACCAACCCACAGTTTGAGTGAAATTGAGTTTAGTACATAGATGGCGTTCAAATCACATATTCTATCTTCCCAAAAAAAAGGTTCTAATTTACTGACTAACAACAGAGATACAACACAGTCACTTGTGGAACCAACCCACTTTGGCCACCTTTTAAAACATTTTAAAGAACTATACAGCTTGGTTCCCAAAACACATAGTAAAACTAATTGTTAACCAGATCCATGGCCATTTTAATCATGCAAACCAGAACCAATGTTGGTTGGTTCCATCTAGCATAAAAAGTTACAATATTGTGTTAAATCACTGTCAATCACACATTTTTAAATGTAATAAAATGATTCACTATCTAATAAATGGCATTAAAAAGTATCTTAATTATAAAGAATTACTTTTATTTTTAGTAATATCACAACAATGAAATCTTACTTCCATTTTGCAAGAAGGAACTAAGCAACAAAATATGTTTTTGCAAGAAAGAACCAACTGGGTTTTTAACGATTTACTTTATACTATAACTTTATTTATAAAATATATAAAACTGATATTCCTAGATAGGTTACAGTATCCCACATAAGTTTAACAAGTATTCATTCAATAATATACTATGTATGCATTTTGCACACTCCGTTTGCTCTGTTTAGCAAAAGTCTCGTTTTCTCGAAACCAACCTGCTGTGGGTTGGTTCTTGTTTGCAAAAAAGGTTCCAATTATCACTATAACATTAGGTAACAATAACAAGGTATCAGTTCGACATCTTTGTCCAGCCCTGCAGAGAATACAAGCTTCTGTTATGTTGTTGTTTTGAGAAAAGATTCTTGATGGCCCTTTAGCCAGATTCTAGCCTACCTCTAAATCCAACTGCTGCCAGTGTTTAGAGGTCCAGGAAATGGCCTCTTTGGAAGAAATGCCGGGGTTTTTAGCCAGGAGTGCTGGCCTCATCTGTGTCATGAACTTAAAGAATGGAGTCAGAGGCCGTTTTGGCTTTTCTAAGCCCAGCCTCTCCTCTGCAGATTTCTTCGTGTAGTTGCATGCTTGAACAGGGGCCAGCCAGGTTGTTCTGGAACAGAAAAAGTGAAAGGTTCGTCTCAGGCTCAGTAACAACGATGTGTTTACCAATATTTGTTTATGTTAAATATAAAGCTCCACAATAACTGAAACTGCAATAGGTAAAGTGAATACTTTTACTTAGAAAACTCAATAAAAAAGAAATATAGCAATAGATTTCTAAAATAAACAATAACCCAAGCGTCATAACCTCAATCTTACCTCCCATGTAGAACACTTTTATAACTTCCCACGAAGTAATTACTCAATCGACAAATCTGAGTAAAAGAGGACATTATAAATATTTTTCGTTTGGTCGATGTATCATAGAAATAAAAAGAAATAACACTAGTTTTTCCAACATAAAGCCAACGACTTCAGCTTGGTTACAATCTGTCAACTGTCAACTGATCATGAAAATGTGGGGTTCTTTAGCATATCTTTTCTGAGTGAGACTGAGACAGCTCTAGTCGTTTCGTAACTTTCAAGAGAAAGGCAATCAAAGACTAATGCTAAAATACCGTAGTAATAAATAGTGATGCCAGCGTTCATAATTGTCATTGAAGTACAAAAATACCAAAAGGCCAAAATCTCATTTAGATGTCTTCCTTTACAAAAAATCACGTAAACGAGATTTTTCTTTTACTCACGTAAATGGGCAGCCCTCCATCCTGGAATCCTGGAATCATTAAAAAAAAATAACACTTTTAGAACTAATCGGGTCAAAAAGAGGGCCCTTTTTTTATATAAGGCTTCCTATTAACCACCCCGGTCGGATTAATGCGACAAATGTTTTCGTGCCCGTGCCGCCTGCCTCTGGCCTCAGTCGTATTTATACGACTGAGGCAGAGGTTGGGGTTTTTTATATCATTGCACGACCATATTTGTCGCAGATATTTATTTGTTGATTTATGAACCGGGCGCTGGGGGCACGGCAATTGATATAGCTGCCAATAGGCCAAGCGGTCAATAGGCCAAGCAGTCAATAGGTTAAAACCCTAATAAGTCATTATACTGCGCAGTGAAGTTTTTTTGTCCATTTAGATTCCTATATGGCCCCACCACACACGCCACTATAGTGCGTTACACCGAAGCTGTTCCGTTCAGCAACATTTCAACATCGCGTGCGAGTTGGCTTGCTATAATATATTAATCTGTAGTGCGAGTAGGCTCGGCACGCCACTATAGCGGCAGTAAGACCCATTTGTGAGGGAGTGGCTGTAGAGACGGCATGGCGCCTTTACTTTCCGGCTGACACAGGTGCTGTCCGGACATGGGTGCTTTTGAAAGTACCTGTGCCGTATAGGCCGGGTACCGACACCCGATTGCGACCATTGCAGTTGCCTCGACGACACGACGCAGCACACCCTTGACGAATGCCCTGCTTGGGCAGTGCAACGCCCTGACCTCGTCGCGGCGGTTGGTGCTGCGGATACTCTCGCTTCCGGACATAGTCGGAAGTGAGAGCGCGTGGAACGCCGCCGTCGCCTCCTGTGAAGAAGTGATGTTCGCGAAGGAGGTGGCGGAAAGGGAAGCAGACGCACGATGGGCTGAAAATGAAGCTTCATAGACTTAGCGTCGCTCAAAAATCAAGTACCTAATTTTGAAAAAAGAATGATGCCAGCTTATTCCTTTACTTAATAGCAATATTTTATGTACTTAGTGGAACTTTTTCTGATAAAGCTATTATTTAACAAGTTATCTGAGATAACTGAGATTTAATATTTTTTGTATGGAGCTGAACCGTTTTTCTTATTTTAAGTATTCCTTATTCTTAATCTTTCTTAAAATATAACTTTCCGTATCATAGAATGCATCATTTATGTTTATATGCTATATTATCACTAGTCTGAATCTCGGAAATCCTCGGACCATTTGACATTTTTAACGACAATTTTTTATTTAGTCATACGTTTCGTCGTTTACGTCATTTTAAAGTTACTAACTGCAATGTTATGGCCTTTCTTCTACACCTACCTAAGCCCCCCCCTCCCCCACCTACCTTTCTACCTACACCTTACTCTAAACAACTTACAAATGCAATGTAATTTGTTTGTTATTATTATTTCTCTGACTGAATTTAATTATTACTGAGGGTTTAAAGTTATTATTACTAGAGGGTTTAAAAAGAATCGCTTACACAAAGGGTTTCGATTGCAATTACAGAACCCTAAGAAGTTTCGAATATGGCGGCGTAAGCATTGTAGTAGAATATTTGTTGTCTCACAAATGGTCATCGATACGACTTTGAGTTGTAGGTACTTAATACTATCTTGTTGTCATGAACATAAAAATACTTTCATATAATTATTGCATTCTTCGAAGGGGGCATTAACCAACCTACTTTTTCTGAAAACTCAAAGCCGTGTCTTGTTTCGTAGTAAGTAGGTATAATGTTTATGGACCTGCCTATTGTGGAAATTATTGCAATGGGTACGGCTGGAAGGAGAGGTGGTGTAGGTGTAGGTTAAAGGTACTATTTATAGTGTAAGTTTTTTAAGCAAAACACAAACATTTTAATAATATTTTATTGTAATCCTAATTCATTAGCCACTATGTTCTATTACTTACAATAATAATTACTTACATAAATAGAACTTATTTAATATTCACAATCAAATATTTTCAGTCATTATTTACATTATATACTTAAATAATTATATAATATTTTGGCAATAAGGAGGTGGGTTTTCTCGCTATAGACTTTTTGTTTTAGTTTTTATTAACATCAGTAGTAGACAATCCGGTACCTAATACATTTGCCGAGACATACTTAGCTGCCCAAATAGGTATATTGCCTACCTCTTTGGAGGAAACAAGCGTGATGTTATGTTATACAATCCGGTAGAAACGAGAGTCAGTTATTATATTGTAACTTGTGATGATTCCAATAAAATAGTTATATCAGGAAGATGTTTTTACTGAAAATAGGGTCAAATTAAATTAGCTCGCGAAACTCCGCAGACGTGCTTTGCAGTTTCGCTAGGTAATTTAATTTGACCCTGAATAGTTACCTACAATACAAACTTGAAATCCAGAAAGAAGGAAAAGTAGAAGAAAGTTTTTATTTTATAAAACGTATGAATAAAATGAGGACGTACGATAATAATACTTAATTCTTAAAACTTTTCCATTCGTATTTACAATTCAGAGTAGATATTATACCTACTAATTAAACTTATTTACATTTTGTTTAGTAGTTATATCAACTATGTACAAAGAACAAAATTATCTTATTTCAATAGGCAATTTTCTCGGACTGACCCTGACACCTATGTAAGTATATTCGTTTTCATAAATTGAAAGACAAACACTCGGTTTCGTACGTACGTACTTTCAAGTTAATTTATTGATCCTATTCCAATTATATAGGTACTTTCAAAGCGGTAAATCACTGCATTACTTACGATGTAGATACATAGTTATAAATTCATAAGTTACAACAACCAAATGCGAGGCTTGACATTTTCGACATAGCAAACAACCAACCATTCTTCATTAATTATGCATCATTCATAACACTACAAACATAGTAATTACAATTATAAATAATTAAATAGCTATTATTAAAGGCCATATCATCCTGACCGCAGCTAATTACAAAACTAATGGCACTTGAATATTAGTTCATCAATACACACAAATCTTAAATAAATGCAGCAATGGAGGTTTCTCCTCTCAAAATTGTCTTTGAACCGTCTTTGAACGTTAGTGAAAATGTTCTATGACCAATATGCTCGTCAGAGAATAGTTTCACCGGCTGAGTAATGGTAGTGTCTAGGCTTTCTATACGAATGCGTTTGTGGAGGCCTGTACGTAGCATATTTGTGTGGATGTCTCGTCAGGGTGTGCGGGTGTGTCGCGTAGCAGTGCAGAGTCAGTGGAGTGGGCGGTGGGCCCGGGGGACACTTCGCCATCGGTGGCTTCCTCGGCCCAGCGATCCTCCTCCACAAAGCCTTCAAACTCGGCGTAGCGATCCACACCGCAACCATGACACCGAGAATTTGTGTTGCAAATATTCGAAATAGAAACACCCAGAACGCTGGTTTTGGATGCGTTGAAGGTTCTGTCGAAGGCACTGGAGCAGCAAGCCACTCATCTCTCCATGCGTACTCGTACACCCACGTTGCAAGTATGCATGCTGAGGGCACGGCGTACAGTGCCGCAAACGCTCCTAATCTCAGCACACTTTGGTCCTGATGAGGCTGAGGCGGCGAGTTCAGCAGCACAGATGGGGCTGGCACGGGTGCTGGACGACGAAGGACAGCACGGAAGCCCGATGAGAGGAACACGGAGCCAAGTAGCAGACAGATCGCTTCGGGAATTATAACCAGCGCCAGTAACGACTTACTGGATTGGTTACCCACGAAGCATGTCCCTGTAACAAACAGAAAAAGAAAACCTTTAGTAAACGACATCAGTGGTGTAGGTACAGTATAAATATATTGTGGTAGAGGTTAGCGGATACCGAATTCTTTTCTCAAGTGCTCTTTATAGATGTGAATAACATTCCAATTTCCACTAAAGCTGCTCTCAAAGCGAACACCTACACAAACATACGGCGAGAAAAAGGCTTGCATTAATAAGGCGGTTAAAAGGGCCGATTTAAAATTGAAATACGAGCGTGCGAGGAGGAAAGGTGTCGTATTTAACGGCTCGAATAATGGTCGAGCATTTCTTTCGGCCGCCATAATGGAAGTGGAATGGAAATAATAAAAATAAAAGCACAATACTCGTGGCATGATTGAAACTGCAATATGCCTGAGAATCGGGCCGCGTGGCACTTCGCTCGCACTTCGCATAATGGCGATAAAAATAAATGTAAGAGGATTTTAAAATATATCCACAGGCGAGATAAACAGATAGCGGACAAACATAGAAACCATACATCAGATATACACTCTCGCGGTTAAGTAGTGAAAGACTAATACATTTTATTCGCAAATGAGAAACTTGGTGAATTGAAGTGCACAAACTAATGGCTAGATGACCACGGGTACTTTTTGGGAGCGGAAATTAAATAATTATGTGACGCCAAATTCAGAAATGCAAATAGATATCCCAAAAGAAGGTCCACGAAAACTTGTTAAAATGAATATTCAACATGTTGGTTTTCATGTGGCACCGTAACGATATTGTCATTAGCATGATATAATAAACAGTCCAGTTTTTACCGATCACGAATTTATTACAGCCGACAAGTCGGACGGGGCCAGGTGATTTATGTCCAAAAGTTTATATGAACAGCCAGTAAAATATTTTTAAGTATAATGTCCTCATAATTCAGTTTGATAAGTGATGATTGGCTCATTGTTCTCTTTCATTCGATAAAACCGTTCTTGTAAAAGAGGGACAATAAAATAAAATGGGAGACAGGTATACTTATGAAAAGTGTTGATGTTTCCGCCTAGGTACTTACCTACTTAATTAAAAAGAAGATGTGGGTATGTACGTTATTTATTAAACAGATTATAACATTATATCCAAAAGATTGTGCATGTAAATACTAATTTTGATATCATAGGCCTAGGTGTACGAAGACAAATTAAGTATTGAAATTAAATGCACATTTTCAAGTCTCCTATGTCCCAACTCCCTAGACTATCTATAAAGCTTCGGAAAAGACAGTTGTTACGGGGCCAGTAAAAATCTTCATGTAAGCATATATACCTAATCTCGCCACTTTCAAAGAGGACAGAGTCTTTGTCGGCACCGCATCTTTGTATCACGCAAAACCACAAAGTCCGAGTCTTCTGATCCAAGTATTACCGACCATGCACCTGATTACGATAAAAAATCTTTTTCGTTTTTACTAAACATTATCACAGCGCTGCGGTGCTTCTGTGTCGTTCGCTTGTCCGTTATAATTAATCGTCTCTAGCTTAAATGATAAGGATTTTTTGATAACTAATGTTTTCTGCCGCTACATTGTTATCAGAAGTTTAATATCTAAAGCTACTGTTCCTGTATCTGGTATTTCAGTCTTTAATGTAACCGCTTTGACTGTTTATTTTATCTCTCATGTTTAGATGCTTCCAGCAAAGGGACACGAGTACTTGGCTATGTAAGTATTACAATTTTGATGTAAAAAGCCGCCTGTAACGCGGTCTTATTGTAGAACCCCAAACAGCGGCACATCGTACGATTCGACGACAAATCTCGGGATTTACTGATACCGATACTGTGTATCTTTCCGAAAACCCCGACTCTAGGTCAGCAGATAGGGCAAGCCGCGGCGGGCGGTTTCTTTTAAAAGATTATAATAATATTTATAAGAAACTAGCTTTTTCCCGCTGTTCCGCCCGCGTGGATGTCAGTTATCGCGTAAAAAAGTAGCCTATGTCTAAACATGACGATCGGTTAAGCGGTTCAGGCGTGAAAACGTAACAGACAGACTGGGCCTCAAGTCTGCTATTACAATAGTGTCAGAATGGTCTCGCCATTGTGAGTATTTGACAGTGTTTGTATGGCAAATCTGTCAAAAACTCACAATGAAGAGATCATTCTGACACTATTGTAATAGCAGACTTGAGGCCCTGGTTACTTTCACATTTATAATATTAGTATGGAGTATGGATTATGAGATTGCTTCCTTACTTTTTTAATCCACACCCAAATTGCGTAACACATTTCAATCATATAATCTGAATAGTTTTGAAGGATATTGCTAATACATTGCTTCATATTATGTTCGAAAAATGTGTCTGTTCAACAACGTAAAAAACGCAATGAATGTTGTTGAACTGTCAAAATGAAATCCATTGCCACTGGAGTATGTTACGCAATTACCCCGCTGTTGTTGTCCTTGGTTGTCACAAACAGAACTGCAGAAGTTTTCTTATGCAGCTAAATTAGAACCGGCAATAAGTAGACCAGTCCTACAGGTGTGAGTACTATGTACTATAGAGCTACCATTTACCGGGTAATATGTCTTTTATTGACTTGAATGTGCCCTGGCGGCTGAGAGTATGTCATGCTCACTCAAATGTCTCGCTGGTGGTGGCGTGTGTGTTGGATCATTAAGTTCCCTTCAAAATGGTTGAGCTAAATGGTGCTGATCCATGCGTCATGTTCGTGAACGGGCGCCGTCAGTTGGGACTGGTCATCTCTTAGATGCCACGGTTTATTTAAATTTTTGAATTGTTTCTATTACGGAAGCTTCTAACATGCACATCTTTCTACATTGTTCTCCAGTAATATATATGTCAATGTCTCACATGTATAACTTCAACATGAATGATGTAACCCATATTTTGTAACAATATTTTGTTTTAAAAGAGTGTCCATGGAGTTTCATGTCCGTTCTTCTCCATAGGAACCTACTACGCTTTGGAATGGGCATCTAGCTTCATCTTTCTGACTGACCGACCCCTTGACAATTCAAAAGTGCCTGTAATTGGTTTATTTGAAATAAATGCTTTGAGTTTGAGTTTGATTATTTATTGTCACGCAGTAATCTCCACATATCCTCTAATGGTACAAACCGAGTCAGAATCTCGTTTAGCACACGAACAACATTACAATGAGCCGGTACTTCCATACAAACCACTCAATACCATTACAGCATGAATACGTGCTCCCGCGCACTCGTACCAGATTTAATCGCTTTGAAAAATGCCGCCGATCAAACAAGAAAGGACTACTAAAACAGGAACGTTTCTTGCATTTGTGTTGTTTCGCTACGGACGTGTATTAGGACCTGATCGATTGATTCAGAAACAAACAATGGGACTCTGAGAATGCGTTGTTCCTGCCTGGCAAGTTATTACTGCGTTTTTTAGGTCTTGCGTAGTAGGTATTTGATTATTGAATCCCTTTACCTTCTTTCGACAACAACGGTACATCCCTAAGTATTAAAAGCAAAACTAAACGC